>CM060201.1:27678683-28278683 GCA_030562195.1 Nipponacmea schrenckii
CAAATGGGTTCATCCTTGTTTGACAATAAATGTTTTCTTTCTATTTCTTCTAAATCTGTAAAGAATCGTGCCTTGTAGAGACGTGTTATTGACTCTTAAGTTTTTAACCATTTTTTTAGATGTATGTTGGTTTGATGCGTTTTACTTGAAAGAGACTACAGATGCTAAAATGTTTGTTGGGAATTTAAATAAAGAAGATTGCGAAGATCTTTGCCGGGAATTTCTTATTGGTATTCAAGAATGTGTCCTGATAGAAATTAAGGAAAATAAATGTTATATTGTAACTTCCGATAGGCAGTATATTGATGATACTCCGCCTTTTATGTCTGCAACCAGCTCCTATCCTTTTGTCGAGGTGAAACGATGCTTAGGACGTGAGTATACTATAAAACTATAAAACACCTAATTATGGGTTCTGTAAGTTGTTTCTGACGATGCTAACGAAGCCAAAATTGTCCATTACTGCAGACACGATGGTACTGCACAAAATACTACATCATAGACTTCCTTTTTAAGACGCTTATTTAATGCGGACAGGTATATGTTGGTATACTAGTATATTGCTATACACAGACTTCTACTATAAAACTGCACGGGTTTCTCTACTTGCAAGATGTAAGATAGATTACCCTTACACATGGTAGAATCTTGGGGCGTTGGTTCTTTTCATGACGTCATTTGTTTGGTAATGGTAATTTGGGGTTCCTCCCGGTCGGCCAGCAGATTGAAAGGATCCTATGTGAATCTTGCAATCGTTGTAAAATATAGTCTTAATTCTTCTTATTATCCAATTTTTTTTAAATTGAAATTGAATTTACTTAAATTACAGGATCCCATAGACAGTCATTGATGGTTCATATTGGATATTTCTCACTTCCACCTAGAGAACCTTGTCCAACTTCATCACCTAGTTTCCTATCCTCATCAGATTTACATCATTTGATCAACAGCAGTCCCGTTTCCGAGTCTGTATCAGTGTCTTTAATAGACGTGTCATCATATACCGAAACGAACAGTCAACATAATTCCGTTATATATTTATCTACGACTGAAATCAACGTTTTGTCCTCGACTGAGATTACCGTATTATCGACGGATGAATTCTACCAATCAGAAAAGGGATTTAGCACGCATTTGAGTGAAACGTCAGTCACGTCAAACACACATTTCGGGAATTTAAATACTGATAATCAACTTACAGTCCAAACTTCGGTCTTAATAACTGTTAGTTGTGACACAACCATCACTGACGATAGTACTTATTCAATGGAAATTTCACTACAAGCAAGCGAAAACGAACTCGACACGTGGATGACTTCCATTTCCTACTCGAGCAGCAGTATAATAACAGCATCGTGGCTATCACCTTCGTCTCCAGCATCAACTGTACTTGATTTGGATACTACACTACCATCTGTTACATCTTCTACTCCATACCAACCAATTTATTCAGTAACAAGTAAGAATTAGTTCAATTTCTTGTTAGCTAACACATAATTATTTTTAACTAACTTCGGAGTCATAAAATATTTTTCTCTGCAATTGTTGTTTAAACTTAAGCCTTGAAGTTCCATTCTCTCCCTTATAGTTCTATACTAAACCCATTTAACATATATCGCTTCTATATAATAGTTGTTTATTACAAAGGAAATGCATGAAAAATAATTTCAATTCGATATCGGGAATTGGGTGCACTTGTTAACCTTTTATTACAAATATTTTTCAGGTCCCAAGTTCAATTCATTATGTCGTTGCGTCTGTTTAAAAAATGATTTAAATGTTTCTGGATTGACTCAAACAAAATTGGCGGAAATTCGAAAAAAGCTTTATGTTGACACATCAACTTTATCATCAACCAGACGGAAGTTGACAAGTGCCGAGGATCACCGTCCTTCCGCTATAATAACTGGTCAGCTCGGTCTAGTGGTATTGATTTTGGTGTTTTGTTTCTTTTTGATCCTTGACGCACAGAGATTCATTGTTGCCATTTACGAATTTATGAAAACGAAACTCACCAAAACAGTTATACCATCATAAATAAACGTTTAGTATGTTAATATATAATTGATTGTGAACGTGTACTTTGTTACATAGCCTGATAGCAGAACATCCCTAGTCAACATCATAAAGAAAAGTTCTGTCGGAAAAAAATTGTAAATGCTGATTTGATATTCAGGGGCTGTATATGACATTTTTTTTTTGTAACGCATATTGTTCACGCTGTACCTTTTAATGTATTAAATTATAAGTTTTACCTGTTTCTAAATGCATAATATCACCTCTTATTTTAATAATAAATATTTGAATTTCATTTCTTTCAGCCCAGAATGACATGTTAATCATTAATGATTGCGAGACAGGATTATCATGCATTCAGTTTAGATGGTAACCTCAACAATCAAAATTTCCAATGGAGCAGAATTTTGTTTTGAAACCATTCAGGGAATACATGTCTTTAATGGAACAATCATAATATCATTGCTTTCGCCTGCGTGAACTTGTTTTACGAAAGAGAGAATACATTTCCCGGCATTGTAATTATTGATTAATAATTAATGAGAAATATTTTTGCATAATGATACTGCTATTTTAATTTCAGTATACTTTGTCCCTCGAGTCCTTCTTAACATTATTGCGATGAACGGACTAGGTTTATCTCATTCCCCAAGAGATATCTAGAAATAGATGAGCCATCCTGGTTTAAATAACATCCTGGTGCTTTCATTGTTTATACAGATGAGTTCTTCCAGATGGGTTTACACTTTTATCTTCTTTTTAAAACATTTTCTAAGCATCTTTAATCCTACATCGAAAGTTGTAATCCGTTGTCTGTCCCACGAAGTTCCTTATCCGCCTCAACCCCCATGCTTCCACCTCAATTTGCAATAAGTAGATATTGCATGGAGGAGGAGTGTGAAAAAGAGTCGCGGAATGAAGGATCTCAAGTCGACTGGGGACAACCTTATTCTATTGAGTCATGCTGTTCATTTAATACATTAAACTAATAACTGTGCTTTAGGAAAATAATAATGAATATGTAGTCTTAATATTAAGGATTCATAATTTTAAAGTGATTAAAAGATATTCCTAATCCCCCGCCCTATGGTACTTCTGACTATTGTTTCAGTTAAACATTGTCATCAATACACCACGAGTTCTTCGTGTAATAATTCTGCCTCAGGAGTTGCGTCCCATTTAATATTTTTAATGTAAAATTGTCGTTTATGCATAAAAACATTTTCAATTATTTAGAAAGGAAACTCGACCCTTGTTCATAGGCGTACGGGAGGTTTTGAAACTGGGGGTGCGGGAGAGATTTGTATGATTTGTGCCCGAATCTCGGACTCTGCCCGAATTCTACTGAACGCGATGCTTGATGATGACCTTGACGATGCCCGGTGATCAAATCCGAAACCTCCATGAATCCTAAAGTGCCCGAACAACCAAGGTAAATATCACCAGCCCACAAGGCTTCCACACGAATATCTCTTTCAGTGCCCGAATACGATCGAGCCGAAAATTTGCGCCCCCCCCTCCCGTACGCCTATGCCCTTGTTAATAATTATAAGTAGATCCATTGTGTCGTACGTCAAAATTATTATTATACTGTTCTTTATTTAATAATGACAGGCCACTCCTTGGTAAGATTTTTTCCAGGACATCCTTGACACAATCCTAATCTTACCAGTGTATTGGATTCGTTATATTGGCATGTAAGAAGGAAAAATAGTTTTCGTGGTCATGTATCTTATTATAGCAATCTTCTCATGTGTTTTTTTACAAATTGTACATCAATATACTATTATTTTGTTTATTTTGTTATCATGCTATCATTCAATGTATTGTCGCCATTGACTAAACGTAAGAAGATTGGACAATTTTCTGGTGTATTTGACCTAGTTTTGACCAATTTATAACAAAGAATTAGTATTATCATAACTACTCATACCATTGTCATTTAATTTGAGAAATCAGTCTTCAAAAGGACTAGCAGTTGATTTCGAAATTCGTGAAAGAAAAGCTTTAAGGTACGATTTCGCTGATTCATCGATTTGCTGTAATCAGTTCGCTTAAAAAGTGCAGACTGTGGTATGGGCAGTGAGAGGACACACAAAAAATATAAAAAGTTATAGCTGTTCGGATTATTTCAAGTTTGTCCATATCTATTTTATGTTGCGTGGGACGGAGGACTTTCGGAAAATCCTGTTAATTCTTATCAATGTTATATACATTAAGCAATCTCTATTGAGTTTTCAGGAAAAAAAATGGAACTAATAAGGTAATAGTATTTTAAAAGTCATGCTTATAGATGACAGGCAATTCGTTTCTCGAGGGAGTTGATTAAAAAGCTAAAAAAACATCAGGAAGTGTTACGAAGCCCCAACTATATATTAACCACGTGTCAGTTTTTACGATTAGAATTTTGTTGTAAATACAAAAAGAAAAAGCATGACTTGAACTGTTTGAAAATTTAATTAGTTTTATTTCATCCGAAGAGAAAGAGAAAAAGCGGCAACATTCCTCGTACACATGTTGAAATAATAGGCCTAGGCGTTTTAATATGTCGTGATATTTGCCTATTTGACCCTACCAACAAGTTGCAAAAGCATGCAATTTTAACACAAACGATTTGTCACAGAGCATGTCACCATTAATATCACACGCCAGTTTTTTACTAATACAAAGGAAGACATTTCACAAAAAAGACCATTCATACAAATGCGTATCAATTTATTGAGAAAACATACGTATCATTCCGTTTTTTTAGGAGGAATTTTTCATGTTCAAGGGGTGAGGGCTTATTTCGTTAAAATGCGTGAATTGCAGTTTTCTAAAAAAAATGGCCTTTTTTATCCATTGTGTTATATCTATGAACATCAATAAGCACTAGTATTTGCCTTGCTTCTCCCAGCAGCGTCTCACTACCCGAATGATTCAATTGGTTTACATTTTCATTTATCTGTGGTTAAGGTCCCAAATTAATTTTTTTCACTTTATCAATAAATATTTACATTGTTATTACCGTATTTGGCCTAAATCTCCCAGCAGCGTCTCACTACCCGAACGATTCAATTGGTTTACACTTTCATTCATCTGTGGTTAAGGTCCCAAATTAATTTTTTCCAATTTATCAATAAATATTTACATTGTTATTACCGTATTCGGCCTAAATTTTGAATGACAAATCTAACATTTTAATATCCTGGACAAATCCATTTCAAATCCTTCTTCCCCCTTCAAATTTAGAACATGAAATAAAGTAGCGCTGGGAAAGCCCGTTCGCTCGCCGCCTTTAATTTTTTTTATCTATGTACCTTATCTGTCAATTAAAGAGAGTATGTTAATGACAATGATAATAAATGATGATGATAGCCCAAATGGTCTTTAAAACCTCGAAACACTATTGTTGTTCACCTTTTGTTCCCGACCTCAAAAGTACGAATGCAGAAAATAAACTGCTTGCATATGCAACATTTATAGGATTTAGGCATTCAAAAGAGCTTTGAGAGTAACAGGTCTACTTGCAATCAATATACTAGTATATTACGGGAAAATGCTGTTCAAGACTGTAATGTGTTTTTTTTTTATTGGAGCTGGAATTCTGGAGGCATTGTAATAGATATTGATGGTAAAAACCTTTGTATTTCTTTATACGCAGATTATTTTGTTATATCGGCAGAAAGGGGAAATGATCTACAAACATGTATGCACTCGCGAATGATCAGATATTAATGATTATGTTATGATATTAAATATTTATTAATATAAGTACACCGTACTTCATTCACTTTCGCATCCTTTCTATTGTAAAACAGTTTACGTTATCTTCTGTTGTGATTGCTATCTCATGGATAGTTGATATTTACATCTATCTGGGTATTTCTTTAACCGAATTATATTAAGTTATAATCAAATGATCAAAGGGCTTCTTTAGTTCTACTATTAGCCACATTAAGTTTCGGTGCAGATTTTGTGTCACACATGGTCGGGCCAGTTTGTCAAAAATTGTTTTCTAGAAGCTTATTCTGTTTCTTTATTAACGGTTGTCACAAATAGTTTAGTGAGCTAAATTTTTCGTGAATTTATTTTCATTAAACGAACGAAACATGTCACTGTATGTTAATCATTTAATGGGCAATACATCTATACGTTTGAAAACAATTGTACATCAGCATTTTGCGTTAATTATTCATAAGTTTGCTAATTTGTTTGAAATGATCATAAATTTGAACCAATTCTAAACAAAAGAGTTATTTATTATATTTAAATTCATCATTATTTTACGATATTTGTGTAACTGATTAGTTTGAGCATAACATGTCACTTATTAATTTTATTACAGATGGAATTGGATGGGGTTTACTAAATACAAATACCTTAATAATATTGGGAATTTCATCACAAACAATTCATATGGTTAAATTAATATTAATCAGAATATATTCTACAGCAAGTCAAAATTCAAAATAGCACAATAAATTAAACTGATCTCATCTGCTCTTGCGGTGCAAAAAATACTCTTAAAGAAATTCAACACCAAATATTGTAATATGCCTTTATCTGAAGGAAACATTTTTATTCCGAGGGCAACCGTAAGGACAACATGTGTAAATGTGTAATCTACTATTACACGTGGTTCATTCAAGGAAAGATAAATGAATTTTTCTTCTTAATTTGAAGAAGATCAAGGAAAATTTTTGATTAGTTTACCGCCTTTATCATAATAATTCAAGAACCACGAAATATCCTATATTCACCCCGTGTTATCATTGCTCATGTGCCTATCATAAAGGGAAGTCAGCATGTCATAATGTTATTGGTTGATATCGCAGGTTTTTTAACGCTTCCTTCTACAACTATTTTCAAAAATTATTTCACAGGTAAATTTAGATATGACGTGCAGATTAGTATTTATACTTCAGTTCGAAATGGATTATTATTTATTCCAACTTAATTCGACAAAAGAGCAACTATGTCTTTCAAGGTACGTTAAGATTCTATACATGGATATATTAGCTATGATGATTTTACCGCTAATTTATAAACCTGCGAAAGAAATTTATCACATTGATTCTAAACAGCAGTATTTTTTATTTAAGATTTATTTAAAATTAAATAGGTATGACAGAATAATTGTGTATTTTTATGTCTGTCAATAAAGGAATATGAATTTTGTTATATAGTTGAGATACCTTTATCTCCATTATAGGAAGTAATTTTATCTCTATTATAGGAAGTAAATGATCTTTTGTATATTCATTTCGTATTCTTACAGTTCAATATATAGATAAACCTCCCGTAGTAGTCTATATAATAATTGTGGGTATAAGATTACTGTCAAATAACTTTGAATTATCTGTATGAAGAGCTTAACAATATTTGTTACTAAGAATGTCAAATCCTGTTTGCCTTCGTAGATTTTTGTCGGTTCGTAAAGGAGAATCATATCACTACTGTAGGGGAGACAACTCGTAGTTTTCGTCAAGTTAGTAAATAAAGAAATCTTTCGGTTTAAATTGGTTTTCATTGATATATTAATTTATGTTTCTTTCAGGTGTCTTTAACGCTTCTTCTTGTAATATTGCCGTATATTCTGATATGTTTATCCGAGGGAAGAACAGTTGCACATCAACATAGAAATAAATCTTGTAAAATGCCAAAGAATTTGTGTCAAATGAGAAAAGAATTGTATCGACCATCTGCATTAAGAGATTCCTTTTCAATAGATTTAATTAATGGAAAGAACATAACAGACGTCTCGTCAAATTACATCGCGACACAGCATTATGTTTCTGGTGGATCAAATACATGCAAAGGATCACCCAAACATGAACTTTGCCCCGTGTATTACGTTTTAAATGTGGATGAAAACAGGATTCCGAATTCATTTTTGGAAGCTGTTTGTTCGTGTTCTTCACCACAGATGAAGATCTTAAAAGATACAAGAATTGAATGTCAAACGAAAAACTACTACACTAAGGTTCTTCGCCGAACAGGTTGTGATCAAAATCACACATTTATATATGAAGCCGTGTGGGAACCTGTTCGGATAGGATGTGTTGCTGTATTTAGTGACGTGCGAAATATTCCACTCCAACCTGTTTCGCCCTACTAGACAGATTTATCCCAATGGAAATACATATTTAATGGTACAGCCTGTCTCATAAATTGCATTAACAAATCAAAATATTCATATATTTATAGAAGGATCCTCACATTAACGTTTGGTCCTCTATCAAATAGAGTATTCCTTTTTTTGTACTACCTGAAAGATGTAAATGCTCACCTGCGAATGTGACCAAACGCTTTGCTTTCATATTTCAATCTTATTCAGAGTGTTCAGGAATATTAAGAATGCAAGCCTTGCATCTAACGTGTTCTATGTTTTGAGTCGTTCGATAATCGTAACATGGATTTATATTTATTTCTGAGTGTTTATTTATTGTATTGTTAAAAAAATTATCGTAGTTACTATGTAACCCTTTAAAATGAACACCATATTTATAAGTAATGAATACTTTTAGTACAAGAGTTATCAAGTAAATCATATTGATTTGACCAAAAATATTCTTTTTGACTTATTACAAAACAGCCTTTGAAAATAAATTATGCTGCTCAAATGATGTTTTCTAGTCTATATAATGTTACGTTTTTCTCAATAGAATTATAATGTGTTAAATCAAAAAGAGCTTTATTATTATTAACTTATTTATCATTGTTATTTTTGAATTTGTTCTATTTAAAAATATGTTATTTATTAAACGCTTATATTTAAAATTGAAAGCTTTTTTATATTCCAAAGCCCATTCAGTTTCATACACCCATATAGCATTTCAGATATGTCCCAATTTTATCCTCATTCCACTTATAAATGAACTATACAAAGATTGTGGGAGTGCTTTATTTTTAATAATGTTGTCACTATCCCACTTTAACAGATGAAGAATTTTCTTTATTTTTTACTCTCGGATCTCCAACTTTATATAGGATCGAATGATCCACGTTCAGAACACACATTTGCGTGTACAGTGTGCATTATTTAACTAGTCTTAACATGGTGAACACTGCTTAAACTCTGTGTCAGTGTTTTCTGTTGAATACTAACCAGCCTAATGATTCTGTTTTGTCCAACTACGAAAATAGATCAGTCAGTTGACATCTAGATCTTAGACCGTCATCATGGAAATGACAACTCGCCTGACCAACTGTGTTTTACAAAACAATCATAAGAACAGGCAAGAAATACAGAATCCCACATGTATTCTAAACTTAGCAGAAAGTTCTATCATTATCTAATATATCAACATGGATAATACATTTACAGATATACTCTTCTAGTAATAACACATCCATATGTTTATTTTGTTAGAAGGGGTATTAATATATCAACGACATCGAGCGATAACTAGGTGAAATAGCTTGTGAACTATTTCCAGACTTATACCCTCACAATATTCATTCTTATATTTACATAGGATAAAATAAGTAAAAAAGCACACGATATATGGAAATACTACAAACAGAGTTATCAAGAAAAGTGAATGATACCAAGACTACTAATATATATATATAGTAAATAACTGTGCCCACGTGCATGCATAGCAATATTTCAAACCAAACCGTCTTGTTCTCCTGACGAGTGGTAGCGAATCTACAACGAAACAGACTGTTGAGAAAACTTAATGTTTATGTGAAATTCTTCATTTTCTAATCACCTATAAAGCTCCGTGGATGTGCACGTAGAGCACTCTGGAAGATTATCCTGGATTTATTTCATATTTCATATAATAGTAAATAAATTGTTAATATTAAAGGTGGGCGAATAATTAAGATCTATAGGGTGCCATGGTTAGAGTAGTATATTAGGTATATACTATCCTGTATCTCTGTTGAGTTCAGCCTTGTGTCTTTTGATAACTCGCTCATTCGAAAAGTATAGTACCTAGTATGCAAAAATAGTTTTTATGTATGATATGAACAATTCTCTGTTTATAGACATGCTTTGCGGTTGGTGCAGGCTCTTATGTATGTTTTCATCCTTACAGAAAAGGGTCTCCCAAACCCCAATAACAAAGCAACAAAGCATGAGTAAAGTAAATGAATGCTCAAGTATTGTGGGCACAAATAAATTTCAACTTTAAAAATGACAAACTCTGAAATAATTAATAAAAAACGAACAAAACGAGCAAATATTACAAAAAGGAACTTAATCAAATCCTCAAATATCACACAGGAACTTAATTAAATCACACAGGAACTTAATTAAATTCAAATACAAATAATTTAAATTAAGGGAAATATGGCGGGACGGCAAAATTAAGACTATACTTGTCGGTATTTCATCAAATCATAAACTAACTAGGAAACAGATATACATTGATATATATTGAGAACAATATGAAAACCAATTACAGGTTTCACGGGGTTAATCTGAGCAATGCTAACCAGAACTATTTTATACTTAAATTCACTCTAGTGAGCTAGTTGTTGCAGATCATTTTCAAAATTGGTTACAAAGATTTCCTGGTTCAGATCCTTGGATAGGAGGTTAATTTGGTCAGTGGACGAGATTTTCACTATTGTTAATGCTGAAGTGGACTTTGCCGGAGAGGGGAGTTGTAAGATAAAGAACATCCAGATCGTGTGCTTCTCTGTCTATTTCTATAAGTCTTACAAAGAGTATAAAATAAAGTGTTCCCAATATTTTAGAAGATTGAAGTGCATCCAGTAGTATGGTCATCTTATCTGCTTCCTTTGAGCAACAGTCAACTACAAATGCGATATTAGACATTAAAGCGTTTGAAGTAAGGGACACCCAGGTACCATAGTTTTACAATCTATACATTATAGATTATGCTTTAATCACAGTAGGCTTTTCCGGTCGACCTGAATAGATGATCCAGCTGACCCAACTGGATATGGTTGTAGATGCAAATTTAGTTGCAAATTGAACCAAAGAAATAGGAATTGGGAAGATAATAATAACTGAACTTCATAAATGGATCCTTCATTTTTATTTTAAGTGTTATATGCAATACATCAATAAATATATGATTATTATTTTTTCAGAAAAATAAAAAATAAATAATAATAGAAATTAAACAAAAACAAAATTAAGGAGTTCTCATTATAAAAGGAAATTTCAATCCGAATAATAAATAGATATATTATATAATTATACTTGAAAATTTAATCAACAAACATTATTATTATTTTGTCAGAAATAAGTTATTAACATTTGAATATGCAAAGAGTAAAGCAAAGCAAATAGGCATTTGACAAAAAAAGAAATTTCTACTAATATATAAAAGAAAACAAGAACAAAGAAAAATAATCCGAACGAAAACAAAGCGTGACAATCGATAGATTGCCACGCAAAAAATCTTTAATATGGTGATATATAAACTTGAACGTTTAAACCAACAGACCAATATGATCTACTAATTGATTTTAGATTCGAGAACCGATTACTGCTCGATGGAATCATGGAACATCGGTTTCACCACGATGCTATTACTGTGGCGACTTGGGTGTATCGAAAGGAACATATCGGATTTGTGGTTGAACAGATTCACAATCGGTCTGAAAGGCTTCTAAAGTAAGAGTGTAGTTGTAGATACCATTAATACAACCAATTCTACGTTGAACAGGCAAGTACGAATAAACGGCCCGGCATTGAACAAGGGATACTCCATGTCCGCTGGTTGGTGCACTGGAACATGAGCAAATCCTTTCAAATTGTTTTTGAGGAATTCTGTTTACATCAATGTTCACGACATAGTAGAATGGACAAGCCACCCGATTTCCGTTACTATCCCCACCAGCCTCGCAGCTTTTACTACCGGCAACCCAATATCTTCTTGTTTTGTTGTACTGCTGTGGTATGACCACATTGCTTGCGTCATCTAGATTTGTGTTGTAAGACTTGTTTATAATATGTGGCGGATCTATACAGATCGGGGACCCTTCATTCATAATAGCTAATGTTGTAAGTACAACAGTAATAAGACTCTAAAAGTAAATGAGACACATGGGTGAACATTTCGACGATAATAATGACAATTGATACTGAAAGGATATTGTTATCTACATGTTTGCCGTATATGTCGGTTTTTTGATTGCCGACAAACGTTTTCTTAGCGATTCTTTTTAAACCACCAAGTGTTGAAGAGTCAAGACAATACCTCGATACCTAGTAATATTTTTACATGGCATAAAAATTTATTTAATTTTGGAAATATGGGAAAAAACCCAACAAACTGCCAACAACTGATAATCGTCGACAAATACATATTTTTAGAAATTTCAATGTACTTGTGCAGCTTAGCTTACTACAATGAAACGAAAACCATAATTTTTGATGAACCGAGCATTACTGAAAAGTAATAAAATGAATTGATATGCCTACTAGTGGTGCCTTCTCTACTACATAACCTAATGATAATCAAATACAAACACACCTGAAGATTGTCATAGGCTGAAAGATAAAATATCACTTACCAGCGAAGTCATTGTGATGTATAATATAAATTGCAAAAAACAACCTGACAATAAAATGTATACCAAGTTTTGATTCTGATATTTTTCGCAAATCCAATTTATACCAAAATATTGCTCAATGGTCATAATGGAAAGGGTCAAGGAAGTGATATTGTGATCAAAAGATGTACTATAATGATTTTGAGATAATTTTGGTTTTTAAAAATAGCATCTATTCAACTGGGGTGGTGGGTGAAAAGATAGCGGATTTAAAAAAAAAAAACAATAAATATATGTATGGGAAGTTATTAGTGATGATGATCAATCCGATCTTCTGGTCTTAAATTATGAATGAAATGACGTCGTGAAGCGAGTTTCATGGAAACCCCTTTTTAAAGACTCTGAACGACTCTGATAGTCGGTGGTGTCACGTAGAGAGATGAAGACTTTCCTATTCACACTTTTCTTTCCTTAATGGGTGTAATTTTGTAAGTGATGATAGACACAAGATCAATTACTACTACCAACGACAATTTTCATAATAGCCTACTTTTTTGTATTACTAAGGGTTTTTTGACTTCATGACCTGACTTTATTACGAAATAAATACTTCTAATGATGTAGTCAATTTCACAACATAAAACGACAGTAAGTATAAAAGTAAAAAATTGAAATACACGATATCAATGTGATTGCTAGTTGAACATTTTTTAAAAGTACTAATAAAGTTTAAAATATTTTATTTTGTTCAAAGTTGGCTACTTTCTTGATAGCCGAGGTCAAAAAGGGTGCTATGCCTGCATTATGCTTTATATTCAGCTTTGTTAGTCTTGCTATACTTGATGTCTCGATTCAATCGGCTTTCCTAAATTGACGGAATTTTGTAGTTTATATCTGCTAGATCAATGCGTTCAATATAGGTAAAGGTTAGTCGTCTGATGAAAGACTAAGTTTCAAACAAACTTGACTTTCTTTGATTTGTGAGCCTTAAAACAAGTTCGTAAATTATCTTTATTTTTCGACTATTTATTTTTTGGGTCACATCTTATATGAAATGAAGTAAAATATGTCTCGCTGATTAAGGAGTACTCGGATACCGTTAGATGCAAGAGTCGGATAATTTTTTGATTAACAAGATACGAACAGTTGGAATTCCCCAAGTCCTCCTTTTTTCTGCTATACGTAGCATGGAAAAAACTGAAAATGGGCGATAAATAAAAAGAAATAACTTTGCCTCTTCCATTTTCGAAGCCATTCGACAGGCCCGTCACCACCGAATTATAGATGTAGACCTACTTCCAAAGCACCTGGGACTCGAGCTTATTAAAACGAAACGGTCTTCAAGGAAGACATTGGTATTTTGATGAAATTAAGAATCGCATGGGCTTCCTCTTCAAGTCAAACCACAATCGCCTTTAACATTCAATTTCTTCTAGCGAAAACAAAAAAATCTCTTCCTCTCAAGGACATTGGAAAATTCCAAGTAAAACGTACAGAGGAGACAGTTCATGTATGGGTGCTGATGATTTAATCGATGAACGTGTATCTGAACCGAATGCGAGATGAACCTAAATCACTTTACATTACAAACAAAACTTTCCTAAACTATAATTAATTGCTTCACTTCGCTTGCCGACCATTTTTTGATGATAGCCACATCATTTTTTGTTTTCATTCGGTTATCGCTATTTGCGAAGATTTATTAAAACATAAGAAAGAAATAATTCTTGGTATTTTTAAGGACATGGCTGGTAATGTTTTAAACATCAATGGGTACAATATACCTGACTCAACGTCTTGGAGTGCCATTTCGAACTGACTTTATTGTTAGTTTCAAGCAACTTTGTACCAAAACTAATACACAAATGTCTTCAAGCAAAGATAATTTTTATGAATATAGACGCCCTAACAAACCTTTTTTTAGGGGAGGGCCATATATCGGTAAACCCTAAAAACAGAAGGGGAAGTGTAGCAACCGAAGGGAGTCTAACAACAAGAAAATGTAAAAGAAACCCAGATGGAGGTGAGTGATCAATATTACTGAGAAATAATCCCAATTTAAATTAATATTGCACAATAAGTTTAAAGCAAGAAATTTGACAAACTAGTTTGATTTCTAGTCTGCATTTGGATGTGCATTTTGTCAATCATCTTATATCTATACATACATGTACTAGAATTTCTGGCTACCCCAAAACAATCTTGCTTCCGAGAACAAAAACATTTCTTAATCAAAAAGTTGAAAAAATTTTCGACCAAGGAAATATTGTCAAATCTTAGCATTCAGATGGTAAATTCATCTAAAAAATTTTCATTGGAGAAAAGAAAGACGGAAGTCATCCAATTATCAAAAATCTGAGAGATATAAATACATTTAAAACGAATTCTTTGAAATCTGCAATTAATTTAGGTGGCACATTAATGTACTACAACTTACTGACTGCTCATTTCTTTGCAAACCTTTCCAGTAGTCAGCATGACATACATCCCATAACTGAGTTAGACCATACTACATTTCTTTTATTTATATTAATGGTATGGGTGGAAGGACTAAAAGCTGTGATCGAACTAAATTAAGGCTGTGGTGTATTGCCAGAAGTATCCAGCGCTTATTATTGACTAGGAAAGTTCAATATTAAAACTGAATATGAGAGTAGACTTGGGGATAAGTTTGCAAGTGCAGATCAACTGGTGTCTCAGATAAACATATTTTGTCAAAGTAAAGTAAAGAAAATGCAGTTTAAGAAGAGAAAAATTCTTCCAATTTCCCTTCGAAAAGAGGCCATGCCTAATGGTCTAACTAAGAAAGATCTAACTGAAAAGTTTATAAAGCAGATTGGTTGGAGTACCAATTTTTTAACAAGTCAACCATAATATCATCACAGTTGTTATTTATGATTTTCTTGCTTGCTCTTTTGGATTGAAAACCCCCATTCCAACTAGAGAATTAAATAGATTTGTCGAAGGATGTGTAGAAGTTCTTGGTGCATGGAATTTTTCGACTGAAACGGGAAAACTGGAATGAGGTTGTTAAGGAGTTCAACATTTTAAATTTTTGTTATATAAACTATAGCCCATGTCAAACACTTAAATTTACATTCTAAGGTATTGTCGAGCTCAAATTTACAATTTTACGTCGACAAAACTACCATCTAGATAACCAAGACAAAGATAAATTTGTTAATGAAATATCATAGATTTAATTTTTTGTAATTAGGCAAACTGTCCAGCCTCACAAACTAAGGACTAATTTTATGGATACAATAAAGATATTTCAGGGCTGAAATTAGTTATAAAGTCAGGTTTAGAATTAGAGAATTGAATATCCCCAATTGATGTTTATACACAAAATATGATTGTCCTTTATTTTGAAAAGAAGAGAAGAGTTATTTTTGAAAAAGTGAGATACAATAATTCTCCAAGTGTTGTTAGAGCGTAACAAAAAACTGCAAGAGGGAAACGCAAAGAACTTTTTATATATATATATTCTTTAAATTATGCTTTTGCTTTCCCAAACACTAGTAAATGTACTAATTAATTGATTAATTTTAGATATCTAAAAAATCGTGACGCCCCGTAGTCGTTCATTGACCACTCCATGTCACATTTTACAAATATAATTGCCTTCAGGTAAGCCTTACCCTTTACTATTAATTGATTTTAATGAAAGAAAATATAAATCAAGACCTAGCCTAAATTATGCCTAATTATAGATCTCTGGCAATATTGTAGGAATGTGACGACAGTTTACGTAACTATATAAGGCTGGTGAAATAATGAGGCAGATGTCGATAGAAATTGAACTACGATCCAAGCTGTCAAGGTACGTGCTGTAATTCATGTTTAATTGCTATTATGTAGTCTATTGATTCACGAATGCCAATAATGAAGAAGATATCTCTAGAATTTGAGACGTGTTGAACGTTCGATTTTACTTCAAATGAAAATCTGAAATTGGTAATAATAATACCATGAAACATAGCCTTATATTATTAATGAAACATTTCTATCTATGAAAATGTAAACTGAGATATGTGATTAATCGCAAATATTTCACGAGCGATTTATTCATGAGCATACTCTGCTTCTAAACTCAGAATTAGTAATAATAATGATAGTTATATTTTTAAACTCTCAACTTAACATTGGTCAAAAATAGAGCCAATACAAAAGCACATGGACCTATCTAAATTAAGCCAATATGAGAGGAAATTATTATTATACAAAAAACTTTATTTGATGAAGTTGTTGAATCTTTCTCCTCTCGTTAAACTGTGAATTTTACAATTATAAAATTTCAGATGATGAACGTTATAGTTATTGCTTTGGCTTGTCTTGTTGCCGGCTCGCAGGCTGGTTTGTATGGTGGAGGGCTCTTGGGATACCCTGTAGGACTTGGTACATTCAGTCCATTTCTTGGTGGGATTAATCCATATTTTGGTGGAATAAGTCCATTTCTTGGTGGAATAAGTCCATTTTTTGGTGGGATTAATCCACATTTCGGTGGGATTAATCCACATTTCGGTGGAATTAGTCCATTTATTGGTGGATTAAACCAATTTGGAGGAGGTTTATATGGTAATGGTTTCAATTCTTACAACCCATTATATGGATTAGGAGCTTCCAATTGGCCAGGAGGAAATAACATGGGTACGTGCATTTGCGTTTATTTTAATATTAGCTATCGGGTAAGGGTGGTTGAGTGCAATAAATACTTCATGAGAAATTGGAACTGTTGGATATTTTTCTTATTCTGATCTGATCTGTTCTGATAAATAAATCTGAGAGGTTAGTTTGTGACATTCTTATGGGCCTTAGTTTGCCACGAACAAGGATGTACAATTTCTGACAAAATATTTCAGAAAATTGTTTCTGGCTTACACTGCATATTGTACTTACCAAGGTCTACCGCATTTTGTCAGTTGGTAGTATAATTTTCTCTTGGTTTTAGTTATTATAGCTAAAGATGATTGTTTTTTTAATTTTAGATCAAAATCAGCAGAATGTTTAAAAATGTGCAGTTGATTACACAGACAGATAATATAACGGTTAGATTGTAACGAACGCCGAAAGAAGTCGATATATCTATTATTTACTTGTGAGATATGTTTATCTTTTGTTGAACAATACACGCAATATTGTATTAGGTATCATTGTTTATATCTTGGTTCATCATATTCACACTTCAAAGACTGCCTTTTTGCTGGGAAGTAAATCGCTAAGCTGAGCGGAGCGTTGATCCGATTCCTCCCAAATAACATAAATAATAGAACTAGGAAGAATGACTCTTACATTTATAAAAAAAATGGTCGCAGGGGTTGACATGGAAAAGGCGTCTAGACGTTCGGATGGGACAATAAACCGTGTGCTACATGTTTAGTATCCCTCCCTCGGCAGTTGGAAATCCCAAAAGAGTAGGCTTAGGCCACTTTCCTGGCAAAATTTCGCTCATCGCAAACGTTATTAAGTGCAACAGAGTAGGATGTTCATTTTCATTTTTTTATGGCAAAGAATTCCTTCTGACTAGCGAGCATACTGAGCGCTCTTTCGATTTCCAAATTACAATTATAATAGAATTGGTAAATGATTCCTACACTTAAAACTGAGATCACAAAGAAAATATGCGATAGGTTCTTCTTTACCTCACCATAAATTGTGCGAAAATGCAGCCACTTATGTGTAAATGTATCAGAAAGAGTGTCAAAAAGGTGTTTGTTATATCGTTACTATCTTCAATTTAATTTAAAAGGATTTCTAGTTTTTTGTAACGTTTTCCTTGATCCTTGTGTGCTTTATGATTTGTAATGAATACCTTAGGAATGCTTGATATACAACCTTATTTTTAGTTCATACCTTAAAGTTGAACGAGCTTAAAACTATTTACACCGTGGGAAATTTTTAATTTTGAACCAATCAGAAATTGGGTCATACTACGTGGGAATAACTGTCACTATACTGCAGTTCATGAATTGTATTTGTAGCAGTAGCAATGGGAGTTGGATATGACAGTAAATGGGACCGAAATATACTTTAAAGTATCTTGCTAGGCAACCACTTGCATGAGTTATTGACCCAAACTATGTGCCAAATAAATCCAAATGTTCAAAAACGTTCAAACGCTTCGTGATAGACTTGCGACTATGACGCCTGCATTGAGGCATTGAGTAAAGTCTGTCCCATTTGTGTAACCCCAGTCTCAGGTGGCTAGTGCCATTCGTGAAACTTGCTTAATACTGTGGAATTTGATATGCCCGTAATTTCTACACCCCCTTCATGGCGTTATTAATAATATTTAAATGTAGATTATAATTTTATTTTTAAATGCTACTTGACGTACTTGCTAGTTAATTTGTACATAAGAAGTCAAACACATTTGCTCATGAATAACTATCATGTTTTTTTACTATTTTAAAAGTAATACATCGATCTCAAATTTCATATCGTTTGACGTGCGTTAGAAATCGACCTATCCTTACCACAGTAATTTTATAGTAAAAATGACGAAAATAAGAAGGAAGTGTAGTAAGATGTTTAATATTTTGTAAATATATTACATGGGCGGAAGACTTCTTTTATGTGACTGAAATGGCCCAGCAACGTGTCAATGACAAGGAAGTAAAAGACAAGTTGGATAGAATGGTATTGCTTTATTTTCACGAGCAGGGATTACCTGTGACGTCTAATTATATCAGTGGACATGATACGCCGGTTTGTTTGTAAACAAAGACAATCATGCAAAATACTTTTGGCTTTATGTCCTACTTCTAGTAGATATTACAGGCATACACTTAGCATGCTCATGCTTTCCAGTTTCTCAATACATGTATTTAACTGTGAGACTTTTTAGCTAACCTCACAAATTAGCAATGATGCACTACTGCTCTTTGTCGAAGAAATATGGAATCCAGAATTAAAGCTGCAGATCGACATGTAAGAAGAAATAATCGGTCGAGAAAAAGATCAGCAAGTGAAACTTCAACTTCAAATCTGTAAAAATGTAGTTCATACCTTTCGAAGAATTTTGGTAGCCCCCCTAGATTTCAACCAAAAACCACCTAATTGTCATAACAAAACATCCTTTAAGAGATTGAAATCGAGGAAAAATCCTAAAAAAGTCATACTTTTGATATTTCACTTTCTTCTACTTGTACTTGTGAATCGTCAACAGGAATGCTGTTTGGCCTCGTGCATACAAATTTAACATTATTTTTAAATTATTCTAGGTGGCACTCTGATGATTCTGTAAGTTTCTTTAATGTCAAATTTGCAAAACCTAACTATTTAATTGTCTAAAATTATTTTATTTTCAGCATTTAACTAAAGTCTAAAATTGAGAAATTTATTGCGAAATTAAACAATTAAATAGTTAAATTGGCAAATTTGATATTTAAGAAACTTACAAAAACACCAGAGTGCCACCTGGAATATTAATCAATACTAATTTTTAAAATGTTCATGCCGAGAGAAACCCTCCCGAACGAAAGAGCAACAAAGATGTAAATTAAATATCGCTCATTGCATTTCATTCATCTCACGTTACAGTCGTTATCAGAGCATATGATACAATTTTTTTTGTTTTTTTTTGATACTTTAAATTTTTGTGGAAAAAACTTGAGATGCAGTAATTAACCACTACGCATCCTTATGGATTATGTATTTAGAAATAATCGGTGACATATGGGATATACTGGTATTGTTGGTGCCTCAGAGGCTAAGCATTTAGCATCTGCATTATCAGGACAGCACTTATTTCTTGATCGTGACCTGACGACATCAAGTAAATCAAGTAACGTCATTCAAAACCATACAGACTTACACCGATAATCACATAAACATGCAGAAAGGACAGGCCAGTCTGTGGTTGATGTAGAAGGATTTCCGGGTTCCCTGTTTAATATGAAAGGAATGACAGATAGCAAATAAAGGGATTGGCGTTCTGTCGCCCAATAGCTCGTATGCATTTACTCCCCAAACTCCCACCATTGTGAAAAAAAAAATGAAATGAGATTTATTGTATAAAGCAGTTCAGTTTCTCATAATCTTCGCAAAGTAAAGTTTTAACGACGTCTTATATTTTGACAGCAATAGCCAAATTCTTAATGTAGCGATTGGATTGCATTGTACATTAGTGAATAGAGCTAATCGGAGACCTCGACAGAAAAACTGTCAACATTATAATTCATTGCTCACAAACTCTCTGTCGAGGAGTCCGATTGACTAATGCCTCTACAAACTAACCTGATATATGGAAGTTTGCTATTTCCTTTTTGTTCTCACGGTATGAGATTAAGTTCGTAATAGCTTGAAATCTGTAATGCCCTATCAATCTCTACCTGATCCTGCTTCCGCTTGGTACAGGTTCGTTTTACCAAGCTGCTCATGGCTGAATGTCTATACAATATTACAATTGATGAAAGATTTATCATATATATCATTGACATTTTGGATTGGGATCGTAGTTATATTTTCTGAAATCCTCAACAAATGACCAATTCTATCATTTATAACGTAAGTAATGATGTAATAAAACCACACTTGTTTACAGACCAAAATAAAGTATTGTGTAATGATTATTACATCATACGAAGGCCACTTTTCCACCTGTCAGCACATTTTCAGCTCTTTATTAAAGTCTGGGAATGAGGCAAGGCGTAGTCATGACTTGGTGTATATTTGCTTGAATTTCTCTGCTGATGATGTTACATGGAATGATTGGTTTTACTCTCTTTACACAAGATACTTCCTAGCTGTAATTAGTGATTATACAACATTAAATAGATTTCTAGTTTTTGCAAAAGGTGATAATCTATGCCATCTGTGGCACTGGTAAGAATAAAAATTCAATGAAATCCATCTTTTATTTATGGTAATTTTGTAACAAGGATTATAATGCAAAAGCATTTTCAGTAGTGCTTGTCCCCTACCACCAGCCCCCTACCACCAGAAAAATCATTTACAGACACAAAATTTGATCGCAGATTAGAGTGTGCGTAAAAAATAATCTCCGGGTAGGGGCTCTATCCCTCTTTAACACCATATGGGCCCCAACCTTCTTTATTCCACGGTCATTATCTCATCTAGTTGAGCCATTGAGATTTAGAACTTTTTCTGTAAAATCATGTCTACTAAACCTTCACCAATTAGACTCGAAAATGTAAAATCGTCCATTGATTGTAAGCGAAAAAGTTTATTCTGCGGAATCGTTTATTTCGAAAACAATTTTGTATAATTAGGCCTTGCATTATTTTCATTCGTTCCTGTCTGAACGGCAACTGCTTTTAGTACATATATCAAACCATAGTCGGACAGAGGTTTTATTCTTATCTAAATTAAAGTAAAGTATAGATTCATAGACTTATGAATCATTTTTATTAAAATATCCCTTTCGCTTCAAGCTCCAGTCTATCACATTAGCAGTCCACCATTTCCAGCATTCATTCTTTATATTATATGCAGTATTGCCAGATTATATGATCAGAAAGGATATTAAATTTTATCTTTATTTTAACATGATAACTTATGAAATAAAGATGTTATTATTATTATTTTAACGTGAAAATGATTGAGTATATAACAGAAGGGACATAACCACCACATAACTTATCAAACGCAATGCTTACAAGAAAAAATATAAAGAAATTTCAGCATGAGATAAAGAATAATTTTTGTATTAATCAAAATCACAGTTTTAAAAACCTATACAGAGTATTCAACCAAAGGAAACCTTTACCTTTTTTCTCAACCAATTCTATTGTAAAATATTTCTTTTTTGTCATATGAAAGTATTGTCAATGTTTTGAAAATAAAGCTAATGCTAATGCATGTAAAAGCCAACAGTATCTAAAACATATATATTCGCCTTTTCAAATATCTGTTGCAACTTCTGTGGCATCTTATATACATTCCACACAATAATATACTTTGCTGAAAAAGTAATCGGGACAATGGTTAGTTTATTCACAGCTGTTTTATGATATGTCTAGTATGATGCTCGACAAATAAATTCAATAAAACATTAAAAACTTAAGCGGCGTAATAAAGAATTTTATTATTAACGACATAAAAAAGTGGAAAGTAAAATATTACCATACCCATAGTCCAACATAACCTTGGAGTTTAAATAAATTTTATAGTATAAGATAAAACCGATTTTATCGTTGATACTTTTATACAGTTTCAATATTCTATTTCAATGGTTACTTTAATACGATTACAGTTTCAATATTCTATTTCAATGATCATTAATACGATATAATAAATGGCAAAGATAGACCAATATGTACTATACAGTAACCCCCCCCCCCCAACTACTCCATTTAAATAGACGCTTGCTCGCTAACCAGAGTTCAATCTTAGCAAACATCAAAATAAACTTTCGGATATTTCAGCCCGTTTTCCCCTTGTCAGTGGTGCAGATCTTAAGTGCTTTTCGTTTTTACGGGAAAAAGAAATCGAACCTATTTGTGCTGCAGTCTGTGCACGTTAAATATCCCTTAACAGTAAGTTGGAAAGCGAAAAAAGGGAAAGCGATTACCGATATTCTGGGAAAATTTTCCTCGTAGCAGAAGAGTAGGGGGAAAACTACATTAATTTCGTTTTGTCCCATAGAAGACTCACTGATCTTGTCCATGAAAGTGTAACATGTATTCAAAATACACAGCCGAATTTACGAAGACAGTGCCCTTTTCTCAATGACTATCAGCTTATACCAATTCGTGGTGATGTAATAATTCATAATCAAAAGGAAAAAAACGCATTTTTATTGTTTAGAAAAAGAACTTTTGTAACCAACGTCTGCCTTCATCACCACTTTTGGAATAATCAGGACTAATTTTATGCGGTGGTTCAGGGGCAGAGGATCTAGTTAACTGGTACTTGGGGTGATCCAATAACATGTCATATGGTAATTTTATAAGGTCTTGAACTATCAACTCAGTTGTTTCATTTACTTCCTGGTTGAAAATTCAACGTGTACCGGCTTGATATTTAGATCACATGAGTAAATATAGTAGTCAAACTGTTTAAGAATAAACCAGTGTTTTTACATAGTTGCAGTGGTCATAATGTTTTGCTCGGAGGATTCGGCTTATATCGGAAAATATCTGTCTACCAATTAGTGATATGTTATTGCATATTTTGAAAACGATATCATATGTAAGTGTTAAATACTACTTGCTTTTCTTCATATATAAATATGGTATTTGATATAAGCTACGTACTTGAATCATTACACTATTAATGTATATTACATTATCTAAAATGTATACAGAGATAACATAATTTTTGATATTATACCCGCCCTTTTAGAAAACTTTATCAATAATACATATATTTAAAATATGTGAAAAAGTTAGTTTGTTTGATTGATTTGATTTCGGAGAGTTTTAATATTTTACTACACGCATAATGTATCAATTGCAAAGAAAAAAACAGATGAACGATATTGTGAACTGTTAAAACTTAGAGCTTGGCAGAGCACTAAATCTCTATTGAAATTGTTTTTTTTTTTTAATATATATTTATATATGAAGTTATTGAGAATAATTTTAAAATGAAATGATGTCTGAATAATAAAACACATGTAGGATAATTACATATAAGAACAATACAGGTAATTTAAACTTAATCCGGATACTAGTATCTAAATATAATAAGAATTGTACAAAAGTATGGCCTTCTCGGTTACCACCATAATGGCTTTATAGCGACTGATCAAACAATCCGAAAAAGTGCTCATATTGGATAAACAAAAAATAACAGTAAGGAAGTGTCACCAATGTGGTATAGGACATGCTTAACCTTCCGGAACAAACTCTGCAATTGCGTGTGTCACCCTTGCGAAGAGTTCTCATAGCTTTATATATTATTTGTATTACTGATTTTTAGTTTTTCTAAATAATATTAATAAACAAAAAAAAAAAACAAAAAAAAAAACAAAAACAATAACATATCCTCGAATAAGCAGTGTCGAGGTATCCTTCATCTTTTTCGAAGATGAATCATCAGAAATAATTTATTTAAGTTATTTGCTTCATATACTTTTGCCAGTATTTGTGAAATCAGATAATTTCTTTACTTTATATTATTAAGATTTCTTTTTGAAATTTGTCGTAAATCTTATTTAATTACATCTTGATGGACACATATATTATACTATATTAACCATACACTATAATTAAAGTTGAACACAGCATACCACAAGGGGGACACAATACCTTTAATAATGTGAGTGTAATTATTAATAAGATGTTGCACAAAAGATGGAAAATACGTGTACACTTAAAAAATACCGTTGAGTTACAAATCGTATATCATTCAAATATATATAAAAGTAAATTTATCTCAATTAGATTGTTTTAAATTCCCAGAATTTATCACGACCCGCCTCGGTCCGAGAACAGAAGCTTAACGCGACTCTATATGAAGGGACTGCCTTGTTAAGAGAATTAAATAATGTATTTCACAATACCATTCCTTGCAATTTTGTTATAAGGTATTTATGTAAATTTTCAGGTTATATTAATCACACTACCAAGAACCTTATCATTTACCAGAGCTTCGAACCTGAAAAATTCAAATATTGATGAGACATTTTATCTGTACTTGCCATTAAATGTTTTGGTTATTTAAAACGCAATAGACATTATTGCCACTACTTGTATTAAGGATCTGCCAGTAAAACAAACAAGGTTATATTAATCACACTATCAACAACCTTATCATTTAACCAGAGCTTCGCCCCTTTTTTGAAAAAATTTAAAAATATTGTCTGTTACAATTGTTTTTCTTTACTTTTCCTTGGGTCAAGGGATGATTTGGTTTGCTTTGAACACCATCAACAAGACCTGATTGAGACCACTCAGGGGAAAAAATTAAAATCTGTCGCAAAAATCCTCAAGAGGAATTTAAGGGCCCCATTTCGTTTAAAATTTAACATCATAGGTCTTACCTCCCAAATACACTTCCTTTCTACCATTTTGCATGCTATGTCCTTCTATTTGAGGTAAATTCATATTTTTGTCTTTATCATTGTTTTTTTTTAATCCTTTCCACAAAATTATCTTGTGAAAGTTCGAAATTGTCTATCGTGAAATATTCTTTTCTTGCAGTGCTTTGCTTCTAACACGCATTATATCTGTAACATCACGACCTGTACAATTTAGCTACATAGCCCCGGAATTTGTTCTGAAAATATTGATGATTTTCTTGGACAAAGATTTTGGCTATTAATCTAATTCAATCACAAGTGAATAAACCCTCATGGATTTGAGAAGCAGTTTTAAGTAAGTTTTAAAGCGGATATTGACTGCTTTACATTAAGTATTCAAATACAATGCAAAGAAATTTATAACTTTCACTTTAGTTACGAGTCGTAACTTACGACCATGAAAAAAATTAATACTTGTTAAATACGTTGGTAGTTGTATAACAAGCCTTTAAATGAGACATTGACATATCAATTTTTCGACATAAAGAGCTAGTGTTCATTGGGATTATTTGCCCTATTTCTTAAATAGTACGGTGCCCGGTCTGATGTCCGGTCCGATTTCTGGTCCGTGATTATCGGATAATTCCCGTACAATTCCACCATTAAATTATATGGGTTTTGGTTAATATTCAAAAAGATATATAAAAATGAAATAATATTAAGATATCAACAGAAATGCAATAAATATGTAAAGAAGGAGACGTGTGTGGTTTTTATTAATTATCTTGTATATTTCAGATTGAACTACGATAGTTACAGAGAACCCAAATATATATTAGAGGCAGCGTGTAACTGTGATAAATGCTATAAAAACTATCAAGGAATATGTCAACCGGTTCAGTATCCCAGAAAAGTCATGAGAACAAACCCACTGAATGGTGTATCTCAGTGGAAACTAGAAGAAATCGCTGTTGGGTGTACTTGTGTTTATTCTGAAATGGATAAAGGAAAACGGTAATATCAAGGACCTCACTGCAGGATATCACTTACTGTTTATAATTTGCTGGAATTCGGGAGATTTCAAGAAGATTCTTTGGATGTGAACTGTCGATGCTTGGGTACTATCGTTTATTCAGAGAAAAATAATTACCAAATTACCAAATTCTGTTATTTTAATCAAAATAATTTGTCTGTCAACCTAATTCTGAAGGATATTTTTGTTCTTTGTTTGTGCATAATTTTTTGCTCTGCGTCAATGCCCAACGATTTGTATATGATTTGACAATTTGTTCACCGCTTTGACGAAGGTGTGTTTTGGTTTGATCATTATTGAAGTGGAATATGTTATCTAGCAAGTATATCTTTATTCATATTTCTTTGAAATATTATCCATATTTAGGCTTTATACATATAATTACGTTAGTGTAATTATCCAGGTTTTTTATATGATAACCCGTATATGATTATCATCATATTGGTTGATGTTTATCACTTGCATTTACCAAATCAGGTATAGGGCGTAACATCCAAACTCTTCCAGATGATGTGTGTTCATGATTTTATCTTTACGCAAAGTCGTTCTATTATTGTAGCATATTTTCCATAAATTTTGTAATAAAAATTATTCATTAGATTTGACGAAATCGCTGAATTTTCTGTATCAGTGACTGGAAACTGGAAGCACTGAGTAGCTTTTCGAATATTATTTACGCCAGTTACCCTTTTGTAATAAAATCAACAGGCAATTGCATTTCAACCTATATAATTTGTAAAACGTTTTGCATTTGATATTGTACATATTAAACACTATAAATGATTGAAGAAAGAATCCTATTCAACAAAAATATAAAGCGTTTTTTGTCATAGAAGGAAATTTATGACATTTGATTTTAAACAAAAATCAAAACAATAATTGCTTAAGAAAGTTATATAGTACGTTGTTGGCCATTTTGTCAGTCAGGTGGAAAAGTTTGTCATAAACTGTGACAGTAGTTGTGAAATTATGTATTAAATAAACTGTTTGAAGTTATTCGACTACAACATTTGAAGGTATCATTGTGTATTAATGAAAGTATGATATCAGCAGTGCTTGGTTGAAAGTCCACGTTATTCAGATGATTTACTGAAATGAGTCAAATTATGAACTTGCTCAAATATGATTATTGATGATGGTATAACACACTATTTTGTTAAAATATAAATATCCACACCCACAATTTTATCAATAGATTAAATGCAGTTAAAGCAAGGGTAGTTGTAAGGGGGTTTCCCTTAATTTATATAAGATAAATATAATCATTTGTTTTCATAGAAAAACATTTGGTCAAGTTAACCCATTTGCATTAAAATGCACATGAAATAGCACAGAGTAAGAATTAAAATGAAATATAAGCTGTAATTGACTCATTTCAAGTAAGTCCATACTGTTACGCCAACTTTTCTTATGTTGTAACTACAATGTCATAACGTAAATCAAATCGTAAAAATTTTGTGGATCTAAAATGTTAAAATTTCGAATCAATTGGCTAAGTTAGCTACTGTATTCTCCATTAATAGAAGCTGAAACCTACATATTATTGACTCGTATACTACAAACAGCTGAGTAGAGCTACATGTAATATCGCAAAAACCACACCTAAAGCCTTACACATACAGAAACGTAACAAAAGTCTGCAGCGAGAATAAGTAACAACATCTTTTTTTTTTCAATATTAAACACATAAAACTTGTTCAATCAATATCATTGTTATATTTCATAACATCAAATAAAATTGTCACGTAATACCTGATGTTTCTGTTGAAAAATGTTCATTGTCCTTAGTGTGCAACTAATGTATTTCTTTATCGGCGTCTAACTTTGCTTTAGCAGCTATTATCAAGTATCATGTTTTATTTTTACATAATGATCCTAAGTAATTGAATGACATTACATTATCAAAGATATAAAATGAAGTGGGGTTCGGAAGCTTGCGGCACTTGCAATGATCTCTGTATATTTTTATTGTACCCTTTTATTCCATAGCATTTAATATAATATATCCCTATAGCCTGAATCATAGACAGGACCAATTATTGGATCTAATTCTGACCTATGTTTGTTATTATTAAGATTGATATCCCGTTTTTCCTCATCGAAAGGTTTAGTTTACCCAAACTCAATAATTTTGGTGATGTCATCATGAGAATTTAATAAAAATCAATTTTGATAAATTCATATCTTTAGAAATCATATTAAGCCAAGAGGTGTATGAGCAAAGTCTGCAATATCACTGAGCAAAATCCAGACAGCTGTATTGAAAACAGAACAGAGGAAAATAGACTACATGTCATAATAATGAGTCTATTGTTTGTGGTCTGAATCGCCCAAATGTGTTAGTTATAGTCTCGCTTTAATTACATATGAACACAGACGCGTAGATCATTTGCCATCTGTTTCCATGTTAAATCAGGAAAAAATTTAACCCTCAAACTTTTCCAGAAATAATGAGAAATTTTCCAATATGTCACATTAAATTCTGGTCAATACTTAGTACAAAAATTCTATATTGCATGACCATGAAGATTTTGAGCTGATCCAGGTGAAAGTAAACCACTACATTTTATCAACATCATTTTGACTATCACTGCAAACAAAACGATTATTATTACATTTATCTTTCCACATGTAGCCTACATCACACATCTCCGGAAGAGAGAGTAGTTTCAAATCTAGACCAAAAGTTTGTCAAAAATAGTGGCTTTAGAAAAATAACACCGACTACATTCGCATACAAACGATATATATCCTGTATATTCTCCTAGCTTAAGTTGTATTTCCCCGTGTTGAATTATACGATAACTTTGTAATTCCAGTCAATTGAAATGTTCTTGTGTAAAATTAGATGACAACCTGACATTGTTACCTTTACATATACCATACATATCTCGAATGTAAACTCGATTATTCAAAATGGATCATATTCATAAAACTTAACATTTGCTTTTTCTTAGCTTCTTTAATTCTGCATTTAAAAAACCCTAAGATTTTACTTCAGTGAAAATCAAGACGCTGGATGTTTAAGAAGAATTTGCTGATAGATTTGTAAGCTCCCAAATAACAGCTTGACATATTTTTCAAGTTAATACATCTAAGGAAACATCCGAAGGAGCTTGTAAATCATGATGACTTATCGGAGATATTTTGGAATATTTCTACTACCATTCCCTTCATTCGATAAACTGTAGTTTGTCACGTGACGCTACATGATAAATTCAAGTTACAACAATGACGCAATCTAAGATTGGTGTCAATTTCATAAATAAGGCGAATTTGTATTTATTAAAGTATCAAAAATATAAATATAAGAATTCAACATTGGTCATTTATACAGTTTTTCACATGATCTATTATAATGCTCAGGAGACCAACGTTTAATTCTTAATAAAATAAAGTAAATGTTGTTAGTTGACAGAATCCTGCCAGAGTCGTGGTTATCCCATTCCAGTACAACACATGGAAACATTATTTACGTATCTCTCTGTTTAAGATCATTTTGTGAATTTGTTTCGCCTGTAATGTCTCTGCTTTTCTACTCTGTAGAACTCAGAAGCTGACTCAAGTGTACTGGTAATTCATTAATGATATTTATAGCTATGCGTTGTTCAGTATTGAATAGGGAATTCGCGGTTTACTAAGGACATGTACAGTGTGATAGTGACCCGAAAGGTTTATCTAGCAACATTTACCGTTATCAAAAGCTTTATAGCATTTTGTCTGATATCAATAGAAAACGCAATAACCTGTAACCAAAGTTTATTTATAGGATAAATGTTGATGTTTCTAAGAGTTTCACCTTAAAAGTCATGCGGTGTATGTTTTTGGCCCAATGCACGACGTATAATGCGCTGAATTGATATTAACCGCTTTGGTGTATATATGATGGTAATATGTCAATATTGGATAAATTTTAATTTTCAATTTGAAGAAAACGTATGGTGACGGATATTTGCTCGATTTAGTTCTTGAATTGTCAAATTTAGTATGTACATGTGCATAGATATACAAGAATAAGATGTATATGATTTTTCATATCAAACATAAAATTTCGAGGACCAATTTTGATGATAATAACGTTGCCTCCTCAAATTAACCTTTAAATTTATATATTTCTTTATTCAAGTCAATATTGTAATCATATCAAATATAGATAGTAAAAAGTTTTTTTAATGTATTTTCTGCTTAATTCATTAGCAAATATATTTTCCTGCATTAAGAATAGTATCAAAAAACGATACATATTACAAAAAGAGAAAGTTCCTTTGTGTTTATTTCAAGTGGTATAAGAGAAATAGGCCTGAATCATAGTATAGAAAACAGTCTGTTGTGTTTTTACTGAACGCTAAATCCCCATTGAACCGTTTACACGCTTTTCTTTCTTTCTCAACACACACTGCTTCTCTGACAAGAAGAACACATTGAAGGGAAATAATAGGCAGTCTCGTGGGTATAATTGTTCGACAAAGGATCACATTAAATACTTTTTTAAAGTTTGCTCTAAAGCAGTGTTCTCTCAAAGGTTCCATAGTGTACTTGTACCTGGCGATTTCGATATTGTTATTGACTACTTGAAACAATAATGTTAAATATTGAATTTAATATATGACCGTTAAAATAAGTATATACAATGTTCAAGTTATTTATTTAACAATAAAAGCAATAAAAATGAATCCAGTATCGTGTTGGAACTGTGGAAGATCTGTGTGGATATTACTGATAATTTATGTGAAGTATATAGTATCTCTAGATGAATGGAATGGGTAAGTCAAGAGATTTAATTCTTATCCTGAATAGAAAAATTATTTCTTGTCATTTACTATAATCAACCTTGCTATTGGAGGGTAAAAACTATTATTGTTCTTACAATGAAAATGATTCGAACCCACCCTTGCAGATGGAAATCCAATTTGAAACCGACTGAACTAATCTACCTTGGTATTGTTCTGAATCCAAAACTGCTTTTGGTCATACAAACGTAGGCCTAGTTATTGATATAGTCACATTATTACTTTAAAATTGATTCTGAGGGTTTTAGTGTTAGCAGCTTATGAATGGAAAGAAGCCACGAAAATAACACTAAAAAAACCTACGGTATGCCCAAGGCTGATTAATAGAGTACTCGTACTGCTCCTTGATTCTATCGTTGAATACTTACTGATTCGATGGGTACAAAGTATTGTCATCCGAAACTTTAGGTGGTATGTTAGCAATTATAATTGGTGGTCTTTTAATTCAGTGAGTTATCCATCGTTTATATAGTAAATAACTGTGCGTTTACATGAATTGCTTTATCTATATACTAACTCGATTTGTTTAGACTACACTTTTGCCTCAAAGGCCGGTTTGTATTAAATTGAAGTATTTTATTAATTTAAATGTTATCGCGTTTGATTCACCTTGTGCCCCTCTTAAAGGGAGATTTTCGTGGTTGTTCAACGAACATAGATAAATTAGATAACTCTTACTGTTTTCATGATTAGTACGTTAGCTCAAGACATGTAGATTGGATTGCGTACTACGTGGTGCTAAGGCCAATTTTGTTGATGTTAGGAAATGAGAAACAGAGATACGTGTGATTATTTAAACCATAGGGAAAGTTGTCAGAACTAGTATTGTCTCCATTCACAACCTTTTCTTGGGCATTGCCTGTAAATATGGAATGGTTAGTCGTCTGAAGGTCTTGAAATATCTGGCAGGGTTTGGGCATATTAAACATAATAAAACCCGTGCCGAGTGTCTTTCAGAACAGTCGTATTGTCCATTGTCATTTGTATTTCTAAGTGGTACCATGTATAAGGAGAGAAACTTTTTAATAAGCTTAGCAAACTCAAACTGTCTAAAATAGACAAATTGTTTAGATAAAGTTAACAATTTCATCTTATTTACAAGAGCATCCGCTCTATCCATTCATCTACCTTCCTGAATTGAATTTTGTCTACATGTTGTTATGATATGATCGTGTTGATATCAGAACGACTATGCACCATCATGTATACGTAATGTTGACCATAATCAGTACATAAACGGACTTTCCACGTATCGTGACCAAGACACCTTTATCGATATGTCGAATTAGGCCTATAACATAAAATTCCTAATCGTAATATCCCCTAGTAATTCCATTCTTGTTTAAAAGAATACTCGTGAACAAAAACAACGTATCTTGTAGTTCATCACAGGATTACAAAAATCATACTTGCATTGTCCCAGCATGTGTTCTGCGTTCATTTTTCTTCGATTATTATTTTTAGTTTGAAGAATTTAACTTAATTGGCTTGGAGCTTACTCTCATCCAGACACTATACATTTTCATGTAGGCTACAATGAATTTAGATAAGCACTCGCTTTCTTGTGATAGATTAACATTATGAAAGCGAATATGAAATTATTTTCACAAGACAGATGCAGTCGACGGATAGAATCGACAACTGGCCCACATGAAATTTATGTTATTCTTTGAGTATTGTTTTTGTCTATTTATGAATGTTTCGACGAATGTTTTAAGAAAATATCTACAGCTGCCTATTTAAAAATGTGCATATGGTTATGATATTGTAGTGATGTATCCGTGGAATGTTCATATTCAATGTCTGCTGCCTTATATAAACAAAAAGAATTACTTCAACAACTCATAAAATATGTTTGTCGTGTTCCATCTGGTTAACCGTATAACCACATTTCATAATTTTATGTTATGATACTAACAAATCAATTTTTTTTTGCAACGCCAGCTAGCCAAAATAGTCACACAGAAAACAGAAAAACCAGTTACCGGTCTTTTTTTCTAATTTTGTAATGTTTGTAATTACCTCTTCCTTGGATAACGTTATTTCAATACGGAGCGCCAGTAACTTCTATAGTATTTATACTGATACTGGACAGATAATGTGGATAAATATAAAATTCTCTTAAATAATTTGAAACTTTTCAAACATGTTAGACAAATGACGACGATGAATGTAATTTAATTCTGATACCAGCCTATATTGTAAAATTGATTGGTCTATTCACCCAACTTTACGAAATTTACATTGCGAGATACATTATAATCACACATTACACAGTGGATGACCAAATTCCTTTTAATGCAAGGAATGGCCTGATATAATCAATAGTTATTTTTAGTGTGTTTAGTGTTGTATAATCGTTATTTTTAGTGTGTTTAGTGTTGTATAATCGTTATTTTTAGTGTGTTTAGTGTTGTATAATCGTTGCTTATAGTGTGTTTAGTGTTGTATAATTGTTGTTTTTAGGTGGTTTATCGTGTTGTATAATCGTTATTTTTAGTGTGTTTAGTGTTGTATAATCGTTTCTTATAGTGTGTTTAGTGTTGTATACTAGTAATCGTTGTTTTTAGGTGGTTTATCGTGTTGTATAATCGTTGCTTTATAATGTGTGTAGTGTTGTATAAGCGTTGTTTTTAGTTGGTTTAGTATTGCATGATCGTTGGTATTTTCTTCCTAAAATACTTTTTCTGAATATAGTACATATAGTATGTATTTGGAAACAATTCGACTTATCTGTCTGACATTTCCTAGAGATAAGGAAAAAATGTTCTCGAGACTAGTTATCATACACTTGGCACATTATTTGTTAAGCCTTTGACCCTGTTTTATGAGGTGTCGGCCATAACCTTGCATCTATGACGTGAAGATACAAGAAACATCATTTGAGGCCTTTGTTTTTGTCTTCATATTTTGCTAAAATTGTCAAATGATTCATAATTAAAATAAGCTACGAATCGTCAGTACTCAAAAGAAATTAGAAACGTGAAATATACGAAACGTTTCAAGCTTTGTTGATTTACTGTCATTTTACCTACCAAAGGATTAGGGTAATCCTACATCGTAATCCAGATAATAAATTCTAATTGTATTGAATTCTCGAGATATATTTTATCATTGAAGAGACTATCATTAACATTGTTCAAATAAGCGACTTTTCTTACTAAACCGTTCACATATCGAGTATCTCATTGTTTGTGATATGTTTCTTGAAATTGTTTACCAGTCCCCATTAGCCCATAATGTGCAAAAGAGTAGGTAATAAAAAATACCTCTTGATCATGTCTTTAGTCGAGAAATACAGAATATTCGCTTGAATAAGCCAATGTTTCGTAATTAAGTCACAAAGAAGTTAAGGTTTTTGAGTTGTTGTTTTTTTTCAGCTTTGGTAGTTTATATTTTTGCAAGATTTCGTAACATTTGATAAGCTACAGTAACGCACTGGAATTCTGTCTAGTCGAGAAGTCGACCAACACTTGGTGGAATGCATCTCGTCATTAATCGTCATTGTTCGCCTAATTGTAGTCATTTCCAACAATACTTAATTTCACAAATTTTTCATTTTTTTCTGGTTTAATGAGGAAGTTAATATTAAATTTTTATAAAAGTTAAAATTAGTAAAAGGATGTAGGTAATTGAACGTAATTAGTTGTTTACTCACTGACCTACTCACTGCAAGAAACACGAGAAACTTAACTGGCAGTAAAAATGTCTGTAGTCATACGACCAAATTTCAACGCCCATTTGATAACAACCTACCTATATATAAATATATATGTTTGAAATTTTTAGTTATTGTCATTGTCCCTTGATCATTAATATGATGCTTAAAATGATAACGTGGACGACGGCTAGTGTGATCATATTAATATGATGCTTAAAATGATAACCTGGACGGCCGCTAGTGTCCGTCATGGGTACAGGGAGTGCAGGATATCAAAAAAATGTACCTAGAACAAGATTGATATGATTAATGAAAATTACATTCCTAAAAGAGTCAATAGGAAAACTATATCGATGACATTCTGCCTTAAAAGTGCTAGACTGTTTTTAGGTATTGCGCTTTATTAGTATATCTCCTATTGAATTCGTGTTTTGGATTAATCGTTTATAGGCTAGTAAATTTAGCTCCGCACTAATGGTGGGGGTGGGACAAATTGATAGAAATTGTTTCTCTGCTGGAATCAATCACATATACCACGAATAGCTAAAATACAAAAGTTTACCAAAATCGGCTCGTGCATAAGGTCAGAACTGGGGGTTAAAGGTCACGGGCCTTATTAAAAGGGATTGTGTTTCCAATTCTGTATGTTTATGACCTGCATAGCCGTGTTTGGTATGTAACCCAATGTTTTAGGGTGTGTAGAATCCAAATTTGACGCCCATTTTAACATAGAGTGATCTTAACGTCATTTACGGACATGACGTCATAGTCGTTGGCGACGTCACTTCCCTTTAAACTGCTAAATTCTAAACTATTTTCAGCACTTTCATGTTATTTTTACGAACTTAACGTCGGTGTTTACGATGGATATTGATGCAAGTGGTGAATGTGTGCTGTGCATGGACAATGGTCGTGGCCCGCGTGTGGTATTGGGAGAAAAGGGTGTCGCTGGAGTGCAGATGTCGGCAAAGAATCGCGAAGAGTTAAATTCAAATATTTTGAGTATCATTGTGGGCACTTCTGTTCATAAACGATGTCGCGAGCGCTACACAAATGTTAAAATCATATTGCAAAAGAAGAAGACCAGTGGAAATAAATTTAAGAGCCAGGAGGACTGCTTATATTGTGGAGTGACGATTGACCCAAGGACCTTCGATGTTAAAGCCAGCAGTGTGAAAACGGACACATTTGTAAGTACAATTGATAATATATGCAAAACTCGTTCTGACGAGTGGGCCATGGAAATTCTTGGACGGTTAAATTACTTCTCACGTGATTTTCATGCATTTGATTGTGTATATCACCATGATTGTGACAGCAGATTTAGATGTGGCCGTAGTCTTCAAAATCTAACCGACGAATTATCGAATACAACAGGTCGCCCTGTCCAGTCTTCCCGCGAGGAGGCATTCAATAAAGTTTGTGTAGACCTCGAGCTAAAGAGTGTCAACGACCAGTACATGTCCGTAAATGAAATAAGAACACAGATGACGGAACACACGAATGTCAACGAGGAACCATACTCCCGAAAATACATAAAAACAAAATTACGTGAAAAATATGGCGACAGTGTAGTCTTGGTAGAGCGAGAGGGACACGAGACAGTTGTATGCTTGACGGAAAGCGTCGAATCTATTCTGAAAATGTTCAGGAAAACTGAGAAGCAATCAACTGATCTTGAAAGCGAAAAGTTACTAATAGTTGAAACAGCGGCAAAGCTTATCATGACCGATGTCAAAAACATGGAATGTGATGCGGAAGCAAGGAAAGAATACCCTAGTGTAAATCAACTGAAAAAAGAAAGCTGTCTGGATTTCGTTCCCGCAACACTACGGAAATTACTCAATTTAATTTTTGTTGGAACAGGAAGAGAATTGAAGATCGCAATGATAGGGCAAGCGATAGTACACAATGCCCGACCTAGAAGTCTTACAGCACCGATGATTTTGGCACTTAGTATTCAGTTGCACAGTATTTTCCGCTCCCGTTTCCTCATAGATCAACTCCACTCGCTTGGACTATGTGCTTCCTATAGTTAAGTGATGCGTTTTGAAAAGAATGCCGCAGCGATCAATATGGTGAATCCTCTTGGACAGGTCAATGAATCCACCACGGTGATGTTTGTAGCGGACAACGCAGATCACAACACACGAACAGTAGACGGAAAGGGCACTTTCCATGGGCTAGCAATTATGGCGGCTTTGACTCCCGGAAATATCAATAGCAACGTAGTACCCAGAGAGAATATGTCTGAACTCCAAACTGTCTCAAATGCAGCAAATATTGAGATAAAAGAATACAACGCCGCGAGAAGAATTCTCAACGACCATCGATTCCGCGGGCTAGATCATTTAGACTCCACTTTGGATTTGAGTATAAATCTAGACATATTGTGGGAATTTGCACCAAAGTTCGAAACCATGACTCCCAGTTGGTCAGGTATGATGATCAAATCTTATTGCAGTGAACAACATCCCGGTAAATCATCTTATTATTTCCTGCCTATGATTGACCTGCCATCGACTGATGAAACCTGTCTTTACTCTGCTCTCTCATATATTTCACAAATGGCCAGAGTGTACAAAATTCAACCGATCGTTACATTCGACCAACCACTCTATTGGAAGTGTTCGGTTGCATGTTTGCCAGATACGGTCCCAGTGAAGAAAGTTTTAGTTATGCTTGGTGGATTTCATTTGTTCATGAATTATATCGGCGCAGTTGGATACATAATGACTGGCCTCGGAATAGAGTCAATGTTCGAAGAAATTTACGCCCAAAATGTGATACCACACCTTCTCGATGGCAAGTCTATCTACAGAGCGTTTCGAGCGCACCAACTACTTGCGCAAGTAATGATTAATGAACTATTCAAACCTCTTATGGTAAATCAACAATTCGTAAAATATTTGAGTACGCTGGAAGAATTGTACGGAAAATTGATCAGCGGAAACATCGGGGTACATGATCAGATATTGAAAGAAGTTATAACAGAAGTATCTTCATACGTCTCGACATGGAAACAGCAGGTCATTGAATCTTCTAGGACAGGAGCCATATGGGTTAAGTATACGAACTTATTACAGACCGCACGTGACTTAGTCAGAGCAGAAAGAACGGGTAACTGGCTGCTTCATCTGTCGTCAGTGAAGAAATGTCTACCCGTATTGGCTGCAGCCGGACACTTCAACTACGTGAAATCAGCGTCATTATACTACCAGACCATGTCCGGTTTGAGTAATTCTCATCCTGAAGTATTGCAGTCGGACGGACAGAAAAGTTTTGGGCTGCCCTTAGTATGGACCTATCAATAGAGCAGATATTTATGAGGTCGCTGAAAAGTAGAGGTGGTCTAACTCGCGGTAGTGGCCTTTCTGAACAGCTCCGAACTATATGGACTCTATCTGCCCCGATCATGGCCGAGTTTAACATTGCCAAGCAGGAACATAGCGATTTATCAGAGACAAGAATGGCCCTGGATCGGATCGATTTCCAGCGCTTACTGAATTACGTACAGCAATTTAAACCGTTCGCTGACAGTAGCGTCCTGCGAAACATTGTGACTGGGGTCCAAGCTACGGAAAATATAAATGTTGACAGGTTCGAAGCAGTAGGACAGAATATTCTGACCAAGATGTCAAGCTGCATGGTTTTTAATTATTCCTTCAGCCGAAAAGACAAAGCAGTGACGATGAAATCAATGTCTTCAGTCAAAGTGGACCGTGATCGTTCCATTGATCCAGCTGTATTATTCCAAAGAATGATCATAATTGCAAGTTCCGACGAAACAGTAGCCCTGAATGAAATGCTGACTTATGAACTCAGTCCCTATCCACCTGCACTATTCTGTGGACCTAACATGCCACTAGAAGCAGATAAACCACCGCTAGCGCAGGCTATAATGGAATACTGTGGTTTTTCGAGTAATGTACCGGATGTTAAAACTGACCCCTATGTTATAGACGGCGGCTCACTTTTGTATAGAACAAAGTGGCAATCCGGAAACACGTACGGAGAGATCGCTGATAAGTATGCCAAGCTATGTGGCAAGTTCTTCAGACCAACAGTTGTCTTCGATGGATATGGTGATGCTTCTACGAAAGGGTGTACCCATGAACGGCGAAATCCTAACCAGAGTCCTCAAGTAAAGATAGAGCCACAAACCGTTTTTCATGGGAAGAAAGAGTCCGTTATTTCGAATTTCAAGAATAAAGATCAGCTGGTAAAATTACTTACCGACAGAATCGATAGTACAGATATTACTCAAGTGGAAGGCGACGCTGACGTGACCCTTGTACGAAAAACTGTTGAGTCAGCCAAATCGAGATCCACATCATTGATCGGTGAAGATACCGATTTGTTACTGTTGTTGTTACATTTTTGCGACCTCCGTGATAAAAGAATTTTGTTCCGGTCAGACAAAAGACTGAAGAAGGCTGAACACTTGATTTATGATATAAAGGCCATGAAAGCATGTCTCGGCCAAAATGTCAGCTGTGCGTTACTATTTCTTCATGCACTTCCCGGCTGCGACACCGTTTCTCGCATAGCAGGTGTCGGAAAGAAAGGGGCGTTCAAGAAAATAGTACGTAGCCCTAATCTCTGGAATATTGCAGTACTTTTTAATAAACAAGGTCAGTCAAAACAAGAAATCAAGAACCTTGGACTTCGTGCTATCAAGGAATTATACAATAAACCGAACACAAGTTTAAATGTCATTCGATATACTGTTTTATCGAGGAAAATCGCAACGTCCTCATCATTTGTCAAGCCAGACCAGATTCCTCCTACTGAAGCAGCTGCCGAATACCACTGCTATCGTGTATACTGTCAATTGATGCAATGGCTTGGCCATAACATTGATCCATTACAGTGGGGATGGAAGTTATTAGATGGCAATTTAATACCTCATACTATGGATACTCCACCAGTTCCAGAAAAATTTGATAAATATCATCCATTGCAACTGTAAGACGTCATGCGATACAAACAGATGTAGCTGTAAGAAGCATGGGCTGACTTGTACATCAGCATGCGGACCTTGCCAGATTACGAACTGTTCAAATGACGTTTCAAGTCAAGATGATGATGATGATGAAGAGACTTAAAGTGATTAAATACATTTAATTAAATGAGAACACAATATGATATCTTTGTTTTTATTACTTCGCCAATAATCATCATTTTGAAGGCCGTAGAATTCAATTCTAGCAACAATGACGTCACTAACGTCATATCGTAACGCCATGTCGTAAAGGACGTTACGATCAGTCTATGTCCAAATGGACGTCAAATTTGAATTCTACACACCTTAAAACATTGGGTTACATACCAAACACGGCTATGCAAGTCATAAACGTACAGAATTGGAAACAATAGGGCCCGTGACCTTTAACCCCCAGTTCTGACCTTATGCACTAGCTGATTTTGGTAAACTTTTGTATTGTAGCTATTGGTGGTGTATTTGATTGATTCCAGCAGAGAAACAATTTCTATCAATTTGTCCCACCCCCAACCCTATCTTTACTAGCCTATTATGCTGAATGTTGCTCTTGAGTAAGTGGTTTTCGTGCCCTCAGGTGACTGCAATTTTTACAGTATTTTGATGGACCCTGGAAGGAGAATGTACATTAATTTTTAACAGTTTTTTGTGGTTTTTGATTTACATGTATTTGCCAAGACCTGACAATACACAACCCCTACAATAAGAAGCTTGTAAAGTAAAAATCACATGACTCTTCATTTTCTTCTTCAGTTACTATCATGCTGAATATCATTTTTGTTTCTGTTGAACCAATGGCTGATGGTAATTCAAAGTACATGTATGCAAAATATCGCATTGTACACATACATTTGAAATTAAACAGCAACAGAATTGAATATATCAATTATATCATATTGCACCAGTTATAATTAACTTTGACATTTTAGAAAAAGGTTAGAAATAGCTGAAGATGCAGATGGTCTTTTTCAGTGCATGTTTTAGCTGTATAATATCTTGTTATCTTTAGAACCGCGATTAATGACATTTTGGTTTAGCAAATTTTCAACAAATTTAGATCAATTTTTCACATATAAATTCCTATCCAAATTAAAATTGGGAAAGCTCAGTTTAAGCTAGTTTAGAATTTAAATGATTATAATTTTTTTCGTTTAACACAATATGTATCCTCAGTAACCAAAACCCATTTAATATTGACATGAAATTAGAGAAAAACAACATAGACTAATATTGGGGGATAGGTAAGCGAAGATAGGTTCTCAACGATCCCCTCTGCCAATTGGTCTCTTGTCATTGAATTTTCCTCTTTTATTGGCACAAATTCATTGAAATAATGATTCGGCAGAATTTCACACATAGACTGAGACCAAAAGAAATCTCCTTGGCTATCAAACCTGACTTTTTCGTTTCGGAGAATCCAAAAAGTAAGTAAATTATGTAGCGTTTGTACATGCACGTATAACATGGAATTAACAAACCATAGAGAGTTCTTGTGAGCGTACATATGTATATCTGATTCTATTAGAGTCATTTGCTTGACGTTTTTAAGTCTGAGGGGATTAATATTATCTAACCAAAGAGGAGAGCTCTTTTCAGTTACATGTATATAAGAATCTCTGAAACATGGAAGTTGATAACAGTTAAAAAGAGGGGAATGATAAGATTTTTGATAAAGAACACGTGAACATATGTAAATTATGATATTCTTTACGTTAATTAGTCAAAATTTAAAAAAATTGATCTTGCTAATAAATGGTTTATCTCGTGGGTTCTTGGTGCATATTTAAATTAGTGTAACAAATGTACTTATTGATACTCAACGCCCATTGAAAACCTCAAATTACGTGAAATGTAATCTTTAAAAAAAAAACAGGTTACAGTATATAACTAGTGTGGCAATACCAAATCGTTAAGATATCGGACCTTTTTTTCCATCCGACGCAACTGCTAAACATTTAATCGCTGAATATATCTTCTGTCCTTTACGGTTGTCACGTCACATGATTAAAGCAAAATTTATTGTTGGTGTCTTTGGTGCAACAAATGTAATTCGATGAGGCAACCCTATAATCAAACTTAATCCAAAATTAGGGTCCTCTTAAACACTGGGACTGACAGAAGAATATAAAACTTTATATCGTTAGATGGTTTGACAGAGTGAATAATTTCGACATACACTATTAAAGAATTCGTTTCGTGCTTATTCCTTCCATCCATTTAAACATGCTCGCCTGCATGAATGACAGGTGACACATAGTGATTTCAAGGATGAAGACGGACATTGGAAGAATTCTTTAATATGATCAGTAATCTGACCATAGTTTTATGATTTGACCTTTAACGACCAATTTTCTCATAACAAATATTCAAACACTTATGAAATAGCAAAACTTTCGCAAATTCACCAATGTAGAGTTTTTGTTATCTACGTGTGTTAAGGAAACAAAAAATGAGGCACATACTACGGTTGGATTTTAGAAAAATATATTGAATACTTCAACAAAACCTGAAAAATAACGTGTTTAATGATGTCTTTACCATTAGCTCGTTAAATAAAAAATAACATGTACGCAGCGAGATTTTTTTTTCTTGTGAGCAGTGTTTTCACTGTATAGTAATGGTAATGAATACCGATTTGATTTTAAATCTGCAATAAGAAATATTGTTAGAGTTTAAAATGACAGTCTTAGATCATCTGAAATCGAATTTGTTGATAATTCGGTTATTTCGATAGAGACTCATGACGCTAAATGTTATTACGGCTGTGCTGGCAAACATTATCTCTTTCCTCATAGCATGGTATGGAATGTTTTACTACGTGCGTAACGTTTCAGACGAAATATAATTTTACCTGTATTTTATTTCGTGTAAAATGGCATCTGAAATTATACGATTTTGGTTGATATTACTTAACATGATTTAAAGATTGCGAAGTCTATTTTTCCAATGATTCAATGGCCTCACTCAACCAGGAAATCTCTAGCTTTACTAATATATTTTAAAGAGAAATAACAGTTACATGCACGAAATTTTACGAAATGACTAGAAACGTAATTATTACGGTCGATAATAGACTTGGGTTAAGTTCTGATCTTAAAATATGTTCCGTGATGTTAGTCTGATCTTTCACTTAAGAAAAATCAACTGAGCAAGCAGATAATAATAATTTTAGTAGCAGACCTAGAGACCTAAATAATTTCTTTATAATACCAGTCTAGACTTAAGTACTCTGCTCACCTATCGAGTTATTCAATATAAACATTCATACATCTGTCACTATCAGTTTCTTTGCCTTTTACTATATCTAGTAGTATTTTAACTGATATCACAGACACCGTTTATTGGCATACCTGTTCCTGTAAAGGACAACTGTCGAGATTTTCAAGATCACAAAACGTGGATGTGGAATATACTTTGATAATTGGCAATATTTTTGTTTTTTTGTTGTTTTTTTTTTTTGGTGTCATTCCGTTATTGAAACAGAACTTTTTAAATTTGATAAACTGAACACAATTTCTGGCAGGATTGTTGCTATGAATATCAGTATGGCACCATAAACAACCTTTTTTTTAACCTTTTGGAATATATTTGATTGACTCGTGGCTATATATTTAAAAAAAACTAAATGCACCCAATCTTCAGGAGAGTATTTAAGAACGACATTAAAAGCAAGCAAGACGCATTATATAAGATTTTTAGTGTAGATCACTATAGTCCATCTTAAGCTAAACTTGCTCAAATGGCCACTATAGTTGCTTATTAAGTTCAAGAGAGTATTTTCAAAACTGGTTGAAGGTAGACAAATACTCAAATACTCAACGCACAATGTACAATATATTTGAAATAGTTCTTTTTATGATTTGGACAGTTCACATATCTTATATATTCGGATTATATATTTGATCAAGAGAAGACATTCTCAAATGAAAATAAGAAACTATGTATTGAACTAAAGGATAGTAAGGGATCAAACCAACTTAACACCTTGTTATCAAACTGAAACGTGACCACTAAATGTAACCTTATATTTACTTTTATTGTTGTTAAAATTATCAGAGTAGTTCTGCTTTTTTGTTCCCGTCGGTGTTTTCCTTCAGGTGGGGGCTAAATATAATAATATTTAATCATTTCCAGAAACCCAAGTCAATTAACCAACACAATATTGGTTTTAAAGGTCTACTCTTAGGACGACCAAAATATTGATTTTTTATCAATTTGGCCAAAATAGGTTCATCATTTGTCTAGACTAAATATTTTGATCTGATGCTTTGAATTTGCGAGGATACTTTACAAACGGGCAACTAATATTAAGAAGTTATAGTGAATTTCAACGTAAAATTAAAAATATTATCGACAGAATTCCTCTTAAACCCAGTTTTCCATAAAACTTAAAATAATAATCTATTAAACTCAGTAATTAGGAAACTTACTTATATATGGATAATATTGTGTTATAAAGAGACTCTATGGCATCTGGTAAGTACAGGTGATGAATATATATACTCTTATTGACTAAGTTTGAGATTTTAAATTTTATTTCCTTTCTGAGAGGCAGTATTCCTTTGATAAATATGATTTTAATGAGTGGGTTTGTAGCCACGTGCGTCCTGTAGTTAATTTCCTTTAAATATTGCGTCCTACTGATGCATAATTAAAACTGACGAACATAAGGGAAAAAATAGCGGTGTGCAATGAAAACATGTGCCGTTTTCTGATGCAGAAATCCGTAACGAATACAACACGGGGAGAAAAAGTTACCTCTCATCTCACTAGACTAGACCATCGTTTAAATTTTGATAATTTATTTCTATGTTAAATATTATATTGTGGCTCATTGGTTTCTTAGAATAGGTTTGGAAAAAGCGTGTAGTCTTAAGATGGTACAGTAACCTAGGCTACAGAGCGTTGCTGGTCGCCATTAGCCCATAAAGTGCAGGATTGCGAAACGTAAAATTCATTTATTTCATTTTTCATTTAAACACCAAGTCGGTCTTACTTGGCCAAGTAAACCTCATATTTTACATCTGTTAAATACTGGATTGATCAAATCAAACACAAAACAAAATAATTGAGTTGTTGTCATATAATTTTGGGTGGTCCATCATATTCCTGGTCACACGTGCATTGAATAAATAATCAGCCTTCATATGGTCAGTCAATGGTCATTCGTGTCCATTCATAATGACACGTCTTGCCGTTGGCAATATATATGTGATTATATTCGCTTTCAGGGCCTCTAAACTGTATCCAAACATAGAAAACACAGCAAAAATTCGCTATTACCTTAATTGATACTAATTAAGGGTCAATATTTTAATACATCTCTATTCTATTAACCACTCTAGTAAATCCCTTTTTGTCAGTGGTGTTGCATTTGTATGTGTAGAGTGGAGTTTGGCATCTTATTTTTTTTAAGTGAACACTTTTATAGCTTAGTTTAACATTGATACATTACGAAGATAACTAAACCTTTTAGAAATTTTCGACTTTTTCTAGTGATACCGACGTTATGTTTATCGGGACATCTTGACCATTTTGATGTTAAAAAATCTGGTTGCCCATGAGGGATCGCCGGACCCAAGCTCTCCTTAGAATTAAACTGAAGCAGAAGATGAGCAGATCTAACAATATAACTAAAGCGTCAATATATCAAAGTACATAATTTAATTTTAAGAAAGAAAGGAAATTAGTTTCATATTTGTTCCAAAGGGTGGAAATGTTTATCGTATAATTTCTCCCTAAGATAGGAAAGAAAACTTTCGGGTTAATAAATGTATGAAAGAAAATAGTTTGATTTTTGTTTTCTAGTTTTTTAATGTTTCAGGTTAACCTATGTTGAAAACATGTTCTCAAACTATTCTACAAACAATTAGAAAAAAAATTAAAATATTATTTGAGTAAATAAGTAATAGTCAACTTACCACGAAGGTTGTTGCAGCTTGTTTTGTTTTTTTGATAAATTGTACATGATCTATTAAGCAAAGTGATCTCGATAACGGAAAAGATATTCTTTCTCACCTAAATCCTAGCTGCATATCAATAATAAACTTATTGAAAAGTATATTTCATCAAAACAGGCGTTCGGGTGTGTGGTTTTTCCAGACTTGTCTTTTTTTATGCCGTTCCAGAACAAGCCCATTTGTGTTAGATTAATTGATTTAGTTCGGAACTAAATTCGAACTCCGCCAAACCCGAAGCTACAGGAGGCGAGAGGGAAGTCCTCTACCCGAGAAAAATGAATACCATTGCATCCCTCCGGATATATTGCTTGCCCCTCCGAAATATCAATAACAGTAATGAAAGCGTAAATTTACATTGGTTATTATATTTCAGAAAGTGGTGTCCACGAGTACAAACAAGGATGGTAACATGTCGACAACCAAGGTGGGGTTGGAATCAAGAAAGAAGGTAATGTATTTTGGAGACAATAATGCTCCAATAGCATATTGCAATGGGTTTCTGAGAAGGGTGGATTCCTAAATGTAGAGGCTACTGATTAAACTGATTTTTTTTCTCTCAAAGACATAATAATTATGTTGTACATCGTATTGAGTAAGTTGTAATGGCAGATTTCTCTCCCTTGTCACAAATGTTACCAGCATCCAATCTCTTTTCACATTTGTCGTAAAACTCATTGAAACCTTTTGATTACTTCACTTAAGAACCTAACCTAAAATAATATATTAAAAAAGTATTTTGAACCCTGTCATCTCCTACACACGTGCTATTTCTTTTTTGGTCGTGTACTTGATCGCAGTAACATAATTCTGTACTTCTGTATTTTTAAACAAATTGTTCATCTAAATACTTGTATGTTTGTTATTATCATTCACTGTATCGCCTCTGTTGGCTTAATGTTAGACCTTGTACTTGCATATTGTGCTCAATCCTGACCCATGTGAAATAGAGGTTTTATTAGTATTATTATAAAACTTAAAATCTAATCAAAATGATAGTTGTTCGATTGTTCCACGTGTAAAAAAAAAAATCGAAAATCTAAATTTATAAACGTTTATTCATTTTCCCAATGCCTATCGAATATGGCCTAAGTTATGTGACAGCGAAAATGATATATATGATAGACCATTCAAAAGAGAAATATAATTATTGACCGTACTAGTCTTTTGTATCACTGAAATAAATAATACAAGAAAGCAGATACCATCGGTTATTTAATTATTGTTCTCATATTATAAGAATAAATATCATTTAAATCTCTCGATATAACCTCTACTATAGTCGACTGGCTCATTCCAGAGGGAAATGATGTATGTTTTGATATTTCTATATCGCTCTACGATTTGATGTATTGACGGTTTATAGCAATGTCTAGAATGCATCGTGTCCAATAAAGTAATTAATTTTGCAAAATGATCTAAGTGTGTTTCAAAAGAAGGGTTACAGTCGTGTATGATGAGCATAGTTTTGGCCTAATTTAAAAATTCAAATTACTTGGTCACTTTGGAGGTAATATATCTTTAAGGGAAGGTTATAGTTGAGGTGAATAAGTTCAAGCTTCAAAACAGTCTTTGTGTGATTTTTGTCACCTTACAGATATAATCAAAAAGCTGTTATGTCAATTGCTGTAATTCTACCCCTGTAAATATATCAGATATCCTTTCAAGATGAAAACTGATATGAATAGCCGTAGGGCAAAACCTGTAATTGAAATATTGAATTAGATACACGAATAATAAATATGTTCCATACTACATACCTTTACTTATTAACCTCCCTTTTAAAAAATTTGAGTAGGACGTAACACTCCATTCACTTCATTTCATTTCATTTAGAATATTCATTTATGGATATAATATAGATTAAAGGAATTCTACCTCTTAAAATTGACATAAAATTTAAAGTCTTCAATTTGGTCTATAAAAGTATATATTTATCAGTTGGACTTAACAGGTGCTGCATGACTAAAGAATCGAATCAGTAGGCCTATAAGACAATCTATGATATCATTTAAACTAATTAATTGTTGAAAAATGCATGTTAGGGTATCTTCGCTTTTTCGTCTGTAATTATTTCTTGTAAAAAACTTATCAGTACTATTTGGAAAGTATAATCAACTTATTTTGTCACTGATCTATGTTTCAGGGGATCAGAAGGTCCAATGAGAAAGTACTATACGGTAGTTTATAGAAAGCAGAAAGAGATTAAATGGAGATGCTGTCCTGGTTTTCAGGGAGAACACTGTGACCTAGGTAGGACCGTATTATTATTATATCGAACGCCTCACGGTGATTCCCACCGACTGAAATCACCATTCCAAATTTTAAGGATTATCATCGAGGGCATTTTGAAAATAGGCTGCGAAGCATAGAAAACTTAATGATTTTTCACTTAAAATAATAGATATCAAGCATTGACTAGATATTGTTTTCATCTGACCTGCTTGCTAGATGACTGCTTGTGTTCATACAGGACAGGGGATAAGACACCAGGGATACACTCCATTGGCCCCAATCAATCTGTACGGAGCCAGATTATGTTATCCTTGTAAGACATTTAGAATTATCACTGCACATAAAGAGACAATTATTGGGAGTGTTATGCAGTTATATAAGGAGTGTAGTTTCTATGGTTGTATTATCAATTGAGAAACTGCATGTGTAATGAAAAGTTGTGTTTAAAAGAATAAATAGAATTCTAGAATTGTTGTCTCTTAATCAGATTATGTTACCCTGAAAGTTTGCAGTATACATTGCCACTTTTATCAGCCATTTTGAATTTGGCACACGTGGAATGCGTTCTGAATTCTGTTCAAACGTTGATTCCTTAAATCTCGAACGTGACGAACTCGCCAAACGAGCGGTCACAAGCAGTCTGCGTAACTTAATGCGTATGAATGCGCATGCTATGTCTGACGCGTGACATGTAACCAAACAGTGAAGTAGAATTAAATGATGTCTTTCTGATGTACATTCACTTTGCTATGTGCATATTTTACTGTATGACAGGACATTCACGTGTAGAATGCGATTGGATAAACTTGTTCTCACTATTTTTCAGAGTGTTTTAATTGCACGACTATACAGGAATTAAAATCTAGATTATCAAATACGGAGGGTATAGTACGCAAGGTAAGGTTTTCTTCATAATTTAGATACTGTAGAAATCTGTAAAAAATCACTTGACATTAAAACTAAAGTATTTAATAAACCCTTCGATCTGTCACTATTTTCGTTTGGTATTTAGATGCCCACTGATTATCTGATTTGTTTCAGCTAACGTACCTGCGTCACGGAGAAGAGAACAGAAACTATCAACCGACACCTTCACAATGTCCATGTCCACAAGGACAGAAAGGTGAACAAGGTGGTCGTGGAGTACCTGGTATTCCAGGAAGACCAGGATCTATGGGCCCTCCTGGTCCCATTGGTCCTAAAGGTGAATCAGGCACGTCATCGGTAGCACCACAAGCCATCATGACAGGGAAGATGGGTCCGCCTGGTATACCCGGACTCCGTGGTGACAACGGGGAACCTGGAATGAAAGGTGAAAGAGGTAAGCCTGGATTAAAAGGGGAACCAGGTGAAGCTGTTGTGATCAATAAAGATAACTTTAAAGGTGAGGATATTGTCTTCGTTATAGCGTCGTGAAGAATTATAGAGTGTAAACACCTATAGTCTAGCAAAGATATTTTCTTGAGCAGTCCACCATAATTTACCTAGACAAAGAATTATTTATTGTAGAGCTTTCTTTTTCTTGAAGATCATGATGTCTTATCAATTCATACCGCAGATGCGTGATTCTGTTATAAATTTCTATCTTGGCAGCTAGTTTTAGAAAAAAATAAAATGAGTTGCCGCCCGGATGGTTCATTTTATTTATTACAAAAACATTATTTGTTTTATCAAAGAACTGTTTTTCTTTTACCTTTTTTTTCCATTGCAGATCGTGAAAATACAATCGCTTTTTTCGAAGAAAGGCTTCAGGTAAGCTGCTGCGACTGATAATCTTAAATTTAAAAATACATACCATATCTTCAACGAGTCTTCGTCATTAGTAGCTATAGTTTTCGAACAATTTTTAGTATACATGTAGAACCCTTTTGTCTTTTTGTGTCTTTCTGTGAAAGTGGTGTCAAACTCTGTCTGAATTTTTTTTTATAGAACCTCAAGATCCACCCAAGTTTTAAGTACAAGCAAAAATCAGCAAATCAGGGTAACTTATACAAATATATAGATTACAAAAACTTCCTCTTTCAATTCGATATTACGATTTATTAATTTCAGTTGTTAGAATCCAGAATATTTAAATTAGAAGACAAGTTAAACAGAACAGAAGAAAGAAAAGAGAATTATGAAGTATTGGAAGCCCGTGTTGTATTATTAGAAGAAATATTCCCAAAATTATCAGGTTTGTGAAAAAATCAATTTTAATGAAATTAGATTTCAATTTTGTTTTCCGATATTTAAGTCCAATCTATCTAAGTCTAAAAGCTTTCCTACCAAAGGTCTGTATCTAAGGGAGTATTTATAACCCATCAAAGCGTGTTATACAGAATCCATTTCTTGCTTTAAAATAATAAGGTTTAATAGGTGGGATAAGGAAACCTAAAATAGAGCAATAGGACAGTTTCTTCGTGTTTCGGCATCCCAGTTCCTTATTTTATTACAAAATACCAAAGAACAAAAAAATATGACATTTTTATCTTATTCAAATAAGATAGATAAAATATATATGCACTAGCAAAATTTGTTAAGGAAACTCTCACTTCGTCCATTTATTTACTATAAGATGGGAGAAAAAGATGTCTGAAAGTGGCTTAGCCTCTGAAAATAATCAACAGTATTACCATATCAAAACAAATAAAACGATAGAACTGTATACGTATAAGTTCACGATCGAGATTTTGAGTGAGAGAGAACGGGTTTCGTTTTATGATGCCGTAGCGCACAAAAGCAAAAACAAGAAAATAATTTAATATAAAAAGAAAAAAATCCATCTGTTAGCATGCAATTCTTTTCAATAGCACACTAACATTGATCGAACTATTAAATCAGTATTCACACGGAATACCGAGAACATTGGTATTCATGTATCTAAATAAATCACCGATCATTGCCAGTGTGAACTATATAGTTTGTTTGATTGAATGCCGCATGTAAAATTTCAAAACGCACGTACCTTTTTTCATTTAATAGCGGCTTCATTATATGCATTGTCGTAATTTATTATTATGTTCAAATATACCCAATCGCAAAACACAGTACCGTCGATGAACAAAGAATTTATTGACATCGAGAGAGATATCCATCAATCGAAAAGCATAACGCAGAAATTTAGAACATAATGATAAAATTTAAAGATATAAATAATTATTTGTTATTAAGCAGATGTTTCATCGATGGTAGTGTGGAATTACAATCAATTATTTTATACAACCGTGAGCTTAAAGCATGACTGCTCCTTAAAGAACCTTCACATTAGAGTCCAATATCATTTCTTATTTTCACAGCACTGAAGTTTGCCGATGAGAATGATCTGGCTCCGATCCTTAGAGCTTTAGCTGATCAGCATGATGCCACATCAACCAAGAAATCAGGGAAACCCGAATCTCAACCCTTCAACAAGTATATAGGCAAAAACCCTGACCATAAACAAAAACCTCGTGACGGAAAGAGAAATCATCCCCGTGGTCGCAGTTGATTCAATGTTTAGGAAGTGTATACATATTGACTGCTACTACCTCATACCATTCAACATAGACTAATCGTGTTTCATTGAATGATATTGAATATTAAAAAGTAGTACATAACAAAGATTAGTTCACACTATATAGTTAAGATGTGTTTTTAATCGTGGTATTGCTTTAGATGTTGTGCTTGATATTTTTCTTTTTCTTTTTTTTTTTTTTTGTTAGACGTTACGTTTCTGACCAATCATTTGCCAAATTTGAAGACTTTTTTGTTATGGATTTTTTGTTGTTGGACACAGTGCTCTTCCCATCGACTTGCCATAATACAAGAATAAAAATATAAAGAAATAAAAAAGATTGACATCCTAATAAATATTGCTCAATGCTTCTTGTTGGCATTTATTTACAAGAAACGTGAATGTAACAGACATTGCGTTGTTGGCATGAAATGACAGTTTACAACAAAGAAATTGCAATTTTTATACGCCCACACATAAATGTGGGCGTATATTGTAGTCGCCCCTGTCTGTCTGTCTGTCTGTCTGTCTGTCTGTCCACAATTGTTGTGAACACGATAGAGACCACATTTCTTGATGGATTTTGACCAAATTTGGTGAGTGTGTTTGTTATAATCCAAGAAAGAAGCCTATTGAAAATCAGACCAATCGAAAACTATTCAATGAGTTATTGCCCTTGTTTTTGAAAATTTATTGTGAACACGATTCTGAGAGTGTGTTTCTTGATGGATTTTGATGAAATTTGGTGTGATTGCTTGTTATTACTTAAGGATGAAGCCTATTAAAAATCAGACAAATCGAAAATAAATTGATGAGTTATTGCCCTTGTTCTTGAAAACACATTCATTTTGCGTTCAAAAATGTGTTGTGGACAGGATAGAGAGATGGTTTCTGGATGGATTTTGACCAATTTCGGTGTGTGTGTTTGTAATCATCCAAGGATGAAGCCTTCTGCCCGCCTGTCTGTCTGTCTGTCCGTCTGTCTGTCCGTCTGCCTGTCCACAATTGTTGTGAACACGATAGAGACCACATTTCTTGATGGATTTTAATGAAACTTGGAATGAGTTCTTTGTAATGACCCAAGGATGAAGCCTATCGAAAATGAAACCAATCGAAAAATATTTACTATGAGTTATTGCCCTTGTCCTAAAACTCCTTGTGAACACGATAGGGAGTCGGGTTCTTGATGGAATTTGATGAAACTTTGTTTGTTATAACTCGAGGATAGACCCTATTGAAAAATCAGACTAATCAAAAAATATTTATATTGCCCTTGTTCTTTAAAACATGTTCACTTTATCAGCCTCTGATTCTTTGTAGACTTGATAGAGATCTGGTTTCTTGATAGATTTTGACAAAGCATGATTTGAGCCTTTTACATTTAAAATATTGTATTTACTGATACCTCTTGTCCACCGCCCGAATAACTAAGGCTGCCAATGGTGGGCGTATTACGATGGGCCATCGCTATTTTTATAAATTTGTTAAAACCCAAGGGAACCATAATCTAGTCAACACTGGAAATTAATTGGTTCAGGATAGCCGTTATCCCTCGCTTCTATTTTAAGCAATTTTTTACTATGGGGTCCAGGTAGCCCGTATATCCCACCAATTCTGAAATAAAAAAAGCATCTTGACAATTATGTGGTCCCTACTCAACGACGTACCCTCTGCCTAATGGCCTAGTCCCTTTCACATTTCTACATAAATAAAAATCCTTCAAATTAAATGTGTCTTTTTTAACAGAAGTATTAAAGTAAAATTCATTTCAATTGGTATGTATCTAAAGAAAATAAAATCGGAATAATAAGTCTAGGAAAAGTATCTGATGACAATAACATTATCAAGCAAGCATGATTTGTGGTCTTATATTTTGGCACTGATTATTCCTCAAAATCCTTTGGTTTTGGGTCTGGTATGCGAAATTCAGAATCACAATGCCGGCTACATATTATAATGTAAATTACCAAATTACACAAACATGTTTCCCTACCAAATATGATCTATAAACTTTTCATTTCCTGTAATTTATTTTTCAGTATTTAAACCAAGCTATGTTGAGAATTCCACTGAAGGAGAATCAAGTCAAATCCAAGAACTAAACAGTGACTGTCAATGTTCTGAACCACCAGCTTTACCAACATTCCCTACTGAAATTGCTAATTTTATAATCCGAAACAATCGCACGTCGAACTGCAAATCTTTATCTTTAGTGGTTTCGAAATATTTCAACCAAAGTTTTGTATATGAAGGTCACTCGACCTCTCAACAAAATCTACCCATGTTAAATCTTGTTGATAACTCTGTGCAACTGGGGCAGACCTTGTCATCTCATGGTTCTTTAAGTCCAGATACTATTTTAAGAAACAATATGCTTATCTGTGTTTTTATCCTCTTGAATAGTTTTTATTGTGGTTTAAATTGGTTTTATTGACTTGGCTATGCTGTGAAAACAATCATTGAATCAACGAAATCTTTAATTAAAAACGAAGAACAACTTTCTTTACCTGATTGCATTAAAGACAATTTCCGTTTTTATTCATTGACTTGTAAGCAACCCAAATATAATCGAAGTTCAGATACACATTTTTGGAACGTTGAGAAAGTTGTGTGTTTGAAATAACGAAAACTAATCAAACATTCTTGTCGTTAATACCAAAACCATTTGGATAATCTGTGCAAATGGATAATATAATTTATATAGTTCTGGCTCTGTTTACTTTGATTGTTTAGTTCTATGCTAAAGTTGTTACAAAATATGCAAGGTAAATCGGCGCGCACAATTACTTAATTTAATTTTTTTTTCTTTTTTTTTTAGATTTGCAATAGGTTGCGTGTGTAATAATAACCAATTTTTCAAAGATTCATCCCAATCCGTCTAGAATTGTGCATTTTAGAGAGTTTACAAGCTAAATTGATTGTGTTTTCCAAAAAAAGGACAATACCTCTATTATTCTATAGGGTTCAGCATTGAATTATAAAACTCACACAACCAAGTTTCGTCAAAATCCATCATGAAAATGTGCCTAGAACGCAATTTTAAGAACAAGGGCAATAACTCATCTTAGATATTCATTTTTTTCTAATTTTCAATAGGTCACACATTCGTCAAGAATTTGGACTTCGAGCGGTTTAATTGTGTAGACATAATGACGGACGTCCATATACGCTCCGCATTTTTGTGTTATGGCATCAACTGAAACGCTCGTCATTGAGCCCGTCCACACCATTATTTTTTGAAATAGTTGCTGACTGATTGCTAAATGTTGAGTTTAATTATATTGCTTCAGTTAACAAGGTAGTAATCAATTTATTATGCAGTGTATTGCAAATGAATGATTTAAAGGAGCAGTATGGAAAATTCATATTATCTACTTGTGTCATGATCTACAAGGATCAAACTGAATTTGTTTTTTTATAGGTGTTATTAACAAATGGGGCTTTATAATGGCAAAATGTTATTAGTTGAAACATTCGGAATAAATTTGAGAAATTTTCTGTAAATTTTGTGTTAATCCGTACATTAGTCTTGTAACATCTAAAATACATATAAAAGTTGACGAAATGTTTTCGTTATCTTAGAGTTAAAAAAGTTGAACACTTTTGGCTAGATTTAGAGAAAAAAATCGACCTACGACATAAAACAGAATTCCATACGATGCGTAAAAAAAATTCCGAGACGGTGGTGCTATTACTAAAATGTCTATGGATCTTTAACTTGCACAGCCTGTAACATTCAAAGCCTCGGTTTATTGTCCCATCCAAACGGCTATTTACGCTTTTTTCACTTCTACCCCTCCACCTCCATCACTGACACGGGAAAGCCGGTTGAAACTTTCGAGGGTACTGTGAATAAATGGAATAATTGGTCTGCAGGTAAATTGTTTTTTGAGTGGGGATTAAATCATTTATAAACCGCGAGGAGGCAGAAAGTTTTTATTATAATTTTAACTTCTGAAGGTTTGTCTTGATTTCAACCGTGTTTTTGTTGTCAGTCTGTATAGAAATAGTTGTGATAACTATTCCTGTCCAAAAAGCGAGTTTGTAACGATTGAATGCAGTCCAAATAGAGTTGTTCACCCGCATGAGAAAAATGAAATTTTTCCTATCAATCATTACGTATTTCTTGTACGAATTCATTTTCTTGAATCCATCCAATATAGTTTATATAGTTTCCTAAACTTCTAAAATTTAAAATTTCGAAGAGATATGTTCACTTTTCGTTTGACAAATAGTACCTTAGTCTGAGAAGCAGGATGTTTTTTAAAAAGAAGCTGGTTAATCAGTAATAGTGTTTACATCTTATCTAACCATTGAAATTAGCCTCCAAATTATTTGCTTTTAAAAGTTAAATGACGACACGTCTTTTCTCGAGACTAGAATTTGATGTATATTTGAAGGGATAATGCGGTTATTGGTGCAATTCTTGTACCTAAAATGACGATCTACTATATTTTATAACACATTAATAGTCGTTATAGTTATTGGAAGAAACCAGAACATTTCAACAGTTCAAGCTTGTTTATAACGTGTATATGTAATTGTAGTTTAGTATAAACATAATACCGTTTCATTCTTTTCTGATCTGTTCTACAGGCTGTAGAGATAATCAATTCAAATAATACTGTCTTAAGATGTACTAAATGAAAAAGCATGAGAAGACAAATATAGCAATGTCTAGCAAATTGATACCAGACTTGAATAGTAGTACACTGGTCAATATAATGTTATCTTTAACATTGCATTTATAGATTACTTGACCATAATGGGACACTTCATCTTTTAAATGTTAATTACAACAATTTTAATTACAGACGAAATCTTCTTTTTGTATATAACTTTTACTTCAATCCGTACAATAGTTTTCCAACACAAACCAAAATCCATAAAGGGACTGCAGCAGTCTACGATTAGCCGTAGGATATTTGAGTTATTTCAAATTAGCTAAGAAACTTATATTTGAAATTTTAATCTTTTGTTTTAATTCAATTTGAGAACCAAAATTTTCCATCTATTAAGTAACATCGGATCTGTTGATAACTATTGCCATTGTTATGTTGTTGAAAGTTGACAGACGACTAGCGCATCATATGCCCTTAACTGAAATGACTTAGATGCATACCGACATAGTTAACAAACGATAAAACAATTATACGAACTTTGGCGTTAATCATGATTTCGGCTACATCTGCCTCAATCAATTTCTACATGAATAAATAATTTTGTAACACCTAAACATTTCAATGAATTAGAGCGAATTGTCCCAAATTTTACTTATTGGCAAATGCTATTAAAGGTATAAAACCAGTCAACTGTTAGTCAGACTAAAGACACTTGCTGAGATACAGCTTTCGTCAAAGTACGAGCGCTGTACACGGCAGTGAAACTGTCGATTTAGTAGACAATTCGGTATTTGTGATTGTTATATGAACTATATATATGTAGAGACGCTTTTGATCAAAATGCATTTGTATCACCTGGTATATAAAGAAAATGTTAGAAAAGATCAAAGCAAAATCTGAAATATTATCCTTGGCCAAAAAATTAAGATATGAAATAATATGTACTCAATTTTGATAAAAATTAAAAATTCTTCACATGTCACTGGGTATTACTCGAAGCATTCATCTGAAAATCACTAATTTCGAATTAACTGAGATAACAACAAAAATGTAGGCGGCATTCGAAATTTCATCAAGGTTGAATATAAAACAATTGTAGCATTACAGACCAAACATTACTCGATTCTCAAGTTGGAATAACTAAAAAAACAACATCAATGCTATTACCAATTCTGGTCAAAAACTTAACCCCTATAAGGCAACTTTTTACGCATTTTTATTAAGTCAAGAAGAATAAATGAAATTCCAAAAAGTTGAGTGCACGTCCCATGCAGTACTATCGCCAACTCTGTTTGGACATTCTTTCAGTTATAGGAGCATCGTTTTAAGCCACGCTTAAACTTTTGGATGTGCCTTAATGAAGGTAGGTAGGTAAATGGTGAGTTAACGTTTCCAGCAATTGCTGATATCGCAAACTAGGTAGTTGTTGATATTCGTAGTAGTTGGTGGTTGGATTGGTTCAGATTAGATGATTCTGTGCTGTTGGTTTGGTTTGGTTGTTGATAAATTTTCAGATCTGGTCGGGTCGAATGACATGGCGGTGTAACTCGGCCCTGGATGGTGTGGCGTGAGTAACTCAGTCTTCTCATTCTTCCAAAACTCGTTGTGATCATAATATTTATTATTGGTTGTTGTTGGTTTGGTTTGGTTTGGTTTGGTTTGATTATCTGTCTGTTGCCTTAATGAATTGGAAGGTGTGTATAAATAGCAGTACCTGGACGACGCTTTGACTAAATGACATATATTTAACTGTCCCAGTGCCTAGAATAGGTTTGCGTCAATCACTTCATACCAACAATGTTTCCAACATTTGCAGCTGCATTGCTTTGAAAATTGTATTATGATCTAAACAATAATTTTTTCCATTAAGAAAGACTGGTATTTCATATTTTATATTGAGAAGGACTTGCCAGCGAACCTCCATTGTGGTCCCGTTTATAATAAGGTCTATGTTTTGTTTTGCCTTTGTTTTTGGTCATATTCACGTTTAACCATTGGCCAGTGAAACACATTCTGGCATCCTTTGAGTTCGTTCCAATCATATTTAACGTCTAGGATCAGTCTGTTGTGAAATAATGTAAAATCATCGCCTATAGACCTCAAATATGGTGTACCTCAGGGTTCTGTACTTGGAACGCTCTTGTTCACTGCCTACACTAACCCTCATGATAAGATTCTCAAGGCTTATAATCTGAACTAGCATGTCTACGCAGATGATACTCAACCTTATGTCTCAATCAAACCTGAAAATGATTCTATTCGAGTAGCAAATCTGGAATCATGTATTAATGAAATTAAACTATGGATGGAAAAGAACCTATTTGAAACTCATAGTTGTTAAGTATTGGCTCCAACTATCACTAATCTCAATGTAAGTCAACGTGTCAAGTATATCAATCGGTAATGTCAGAATTGAAACTGTAAGTTGTGTGCGTAACCTTAGAGTGATCTTTGATGAAAATATGAACATGCAGTGGCGTAGAGTGGGGGTGTAACGTCTAAGTTTTACCGACGAATACGTGTTCTTCCGGGGGCAAAAATAACTTACTCGCACTATTACCGACTTTGTTTCAGGGCTTCCCCTGGAAAATTCTACAAACTAGGAAACCCGGAGAATACATCTGACGCGATTTTGGAAGTCGTTTCCACCGGTCAAAATTATCAATTTTCGTCGGAAAACCATATGTTTTATATAGCCTTTTTCGACCTATTCTGCGTTTTACCGACAAGTTCAGTAAAAATCACTTTTTATGTAGACGAACAGTTTTCCGATAACATCATAACTGACACAAGGTTTCCACTCTTTCGGTCAGCCAGTCGGATTTACCGAAGGCTCCATTCCCCATCCATGACTGTCTATTATCGACCGTTTCCGCGTTTTACAGACAAGTTTAGGAAAAATTAATGTAGACTAACAGTTTACCGATAACATCTTAACAGACACTAGGTTTTCACTGTTTCGGTTAACAAATCGGTTTCACGGACGGCTACATCTATGACCTTCTTCTATCGGCCAATTCCGCGTTTTACCGACAAATTCAACTAACGAACAGCATACCGATAACAAGTATATCGGTTAACCAATCGGTTTTACCGAAAACCCCAGTCATAACCAACTTATACCGACCGATTCCGGTAGTTTCAGTAAAAAAAAATCCTTTAATGTTGACAGCGTACTGATAACATCATAAACAACACAAGGTTTTTACTTTTTAGGTTAATTGGTTTTACCGACGGCCCCACCTTGCCGTCTTTTATCGACCGATCATAACCAACACAAGGTTTTGACTTTTAAGGATAATTAGTCGGTTTATCGATTGATTCCGCGTTTTACCGACGGTACCATCCATGACCCCTTTATACCGACCGATTCCGCGTTTTACCGACGAGTTCAGTAAAAGTGGGGGGGGGGGGCGACTCAAATTCAAAACAAAGCAGCACGAATTGTTACCAAGACCAAGACTAAACTACAACCATATCACCCCAATATTAAGAGAACTTCATTGGCTCCCAATTAAGACTCACTCATGCTCTAACTGAAGAAGACTGCCCAAAGTATATTAAAGAATTAATTCGACCATATCAACCCTCGATCTCATCGCTCAACAAATAAGTACCTATCAAACCTGAGAGAGTGAATTCCTGTTTTTATGGGCGAACTTTTGCATTGTGGAACTCATCTGAAATTCTAATAGACCTGATATCTTCTGTCGAAAGTGTCAAACGAAACCATAAAACTCTTGTCTTTAAAAGCGTTTTTCTCTCATTGACGGTGTATAGATTTATATATTATTCCGACTAAAATGTAACCAAAGAGCAACTTTAGTTGGAATTTTGTACATGATTATTATTATTATTTTCAAATTTGTCTTAAACGTATAAAAAGTACATTTGAAATGTTCTTAGTGGCGATGAACATAATCTAATATCTAAACTGTGGGAAAGCATAAATTAAAATCAAATTATAATAAGCTGTCCCATATTTAAATGCAAGATTTATTCAACACACAGATACTTTGACGTAAGTTATATTTTTAATTATTTTTAATCACGCACCATTGTAGCTATATATAGATCCAGAAACAAACATGCATTACTGTTTGTACTCTTAAATGTTCAGGCCTAGCTTGAAACTTTGAGTTCAATCCCAGCAAAGGTCGAGATGGACTTTGGGATTTTTCAGCCTGGTGACAGCTATATAGGCCGGGGGGACTTACATGAAATAAGCATCTGTTATGCTCGTTCGGATGGGACAATAAACCGGGGCCCAATGTGCTACAGGCTGTGCATGTTAAAGATCCCTCGACAGTTGAACATCGCAGGCTTATTTCCCTCATTGCACACTGCATGGCGTTTGCCGTCTTCATTAGTCCATAAGCTGCAGAAGAGTAGGAGGCAAAGCTCCATTCTTTTCATTTGCAACTTGTCCTGGAAGAGAGTATATTTTCCATTTTTGTTTAGATATACCTGCTGCCATAAATAACCTTAACAGAACCCTTATAAAATTTAATTAGACTCAATACTTAGTAATTATCCATAATAATGCGATTGATTATTGAAAAAAAAAACACTCAGATTTTACAGCAAATTCTGTTAATTTAAGACACCAGGCAAGTTCACTGATGAATATATTCCCATAATGATAATTTTTGAGAACTTCAATTATATTACCATTCTGAGTATCACTTTAAGGATATGCAGTGCGGAAGGTTTCGCATTTGATAATTATTGCGCTATATCCTCGAAGACATACTGAGTCCAAGACTAGCTGTCATACAGACTGCCCCCCCCCCTCCTTTAAATGTTTCCAATAATAAATATGGCATTACTTGCATCTCATAATTACTCTTTCAACATAAATCCTTCATTCAGATATCTCTTGTGTTTTTTTTATCCTTTTAACAGGTTTATTTGCTTTTATGGAGTGTATGGAATAATCACTCCAAAGACTGGATAATGATTCCAAACAATAAATTACATCCGATTAAACAGACGAAATCAAAACTTAACTTTTGGACAGAACAGACTTTGCAATAAAAGTCAAAACGAAGTTTAAAAAATAACCCATATCAATTCAATTTATGATAATAAAAGCATATATATTTCTAAATGACATAATACGCAAAAATCCCACTTTTATTATTTATTCCGTTAAACTCAAAACTATTGTCAATCGATAAACATAATATTGCGCTAAAAATATTTCTGCCTAAATGACAGTGAATTGAACTAAGTGGACTGACAAAGAGACTTGTTAACACGTTGTTGATTCCACTTTTATATAGTTTACAAGCTTAGGAAATTTTGGTCGCATAGGATAAAATACAATATTCAGCATAAATTCTACTGGTGTTGGTGTAATGTAAAGTGAATCTTTCAGCCAAACTTAGATTACCAAACATCGCATGCGAATTCCTTTGCGAATAATTTCATGGGATTTACTTATCAGGTATAGGCCTTTTATTATTTAATGTCAAACAGAAATTATTTCAGTGGTGTCCATTTCAATACCTACAAGATCGCCAAAATTCGATGTAACCGATAACAATATAATTCCAACTCTAAAATGTCTTTAAAAAAGGGGGGGGGCACAATTTCACTCGACCCAGCTGCTATAAGGTTCAGTCCAGGATTTTCTAGTAGACAGGACCCTTGAAAACCTTAGTTGTTATCCTGACCAAAACTGATTGTTTTCAAAGTCTAATTTTGGTGTATAACTTTTGATTCAGTTTCCATTTAAATGTTCTTGTCTATCAGACATAATTTTGAGGCCTGATAAGATAAAATTATTTAATCCACCGCTTTAAAAATTAAAAAATGTCCGTGTTCATTCATATATTTATACGATTGTCATAATTTACATAATTATATTAACAATAACTTAATTTTGGTCACAGACAAATTGGATTAAATTATGTTGTACCAATTTCATTCGTTTGTATGCAGTTTAGCGAAAAGATTCATTTGAGGGTATGCTTGAAGAGGTTTGGTTTCAAGTTTTAAGAAAGACGTAAGTACAATATTATAACATCTTACAAAAGTTATCCAGGTTAGGGTGGATAGAAAAAGTACTGATTTATAATTAATCGTAATTCCTACTATTTTATAAGAATTGTTTCTATTGCAATGACTGGAATGGTCAAAAAAATCGCACAAAGAATCTGAAAGTACCTAGCTTTTAACTGTCAAAATTGCCAAACAATTGATAAATATGAATTCGACTCTCTAGACGATAGAAAAATTAATTGTGTGGAAACTTTTTAAATTAGTCGGTGAATCTAGTTGGATGTTCCACCATGCATTATACAAAACGAATGAAGGTTCAAGTCCATTCGGTGCTCTTTCCATCTTAGGTTCGTTTGAAGATGAAGCATTTAAGAACTGTTATGGTACTTATATTAGCTGTTGTCTACACTGGCTTCTCTAGTACAAATCAGCAATCTATGCCTTTGATTATTGAAAAATACAGGTAAGAATGTTTCTTATCCAACTTAAAATTCTTCTTTAAAAAAACCTTTTCCTTAGATTATTGAAAGAAAATGTAAGCCAATCGTTGTTTCCAGTCAATCAAACTAAACCTACATCTCCAAATAGCATAGAACTTTTCGCTAAAAATCAACAATCTATTCCCTTGAAAAGTAAAAAATACAGATAATTCTGTGTCTAATCTATCTAACACATATTAAAATATTATATTTCTGCTTGATAATTCATGATGTTTTACGTACTATCAATGATCCAACCAGATTGGTAGGTTTACCGTATATAAATCTATATAAACTTACTTTTCGACAATAGTCTTGAGTACTCTACTGCTTAGAATGGACACAAAATTTAATGTCTCAAACTTGGTCGATGGGGTATATTCCCATATATACATATTAAACGACAAATCCGTTTTTGAAAAACGATTCTTGGCGTAAAATTTTAATATAATCTTTTTAAAGAATCATTTTGGACAATTTTAAAATTTGAATTTTTTCGTTTATGCTGGATAAGGTATATTAGGTATTGGTTAAAAGAATTACACTCCCCTTTGGAAATATTCTGTTCCAACAAAGCTCTCATGTCTCATATTATATTGTAGTGAGGGTGAAAATCTGAATGAAAAACAGTTTCTGAGGTTGTATCACGACTTCAGTTGTATTGGTCATTCTCCACAAATAGTACACAAATCCCGATACATACAGAATGTCGATGTTGAAATGAAACCAGATTATAATGTCCAAAATTTCTCGGTAAGATTTAAGCAATGTTTCAATTGAAAAATGGTAAGTCTTAAAAATCAGCACAAACGACCTGAACAACAAAACAAGGTATTAAAAAGTGTTTTTTCTATATTTTAGTAACACTTTATAATGTTTTCATATGAGGCAGTTTTTCAGTCATAAAATCATAAATGAAGTTCTTTTAGAACGAAATTGATATCAGATGTCGACTAACCAGACATAATGGGACTAATTGTTTTTTCTTATCAAACGCTTTATCTTCACAATAATAATTTAGCAGATGTTTATAGACTTAACGGAAGTAATTGTGTTTTTATCAAATGCTTAATCTGCAACATAATAATTGTTTTTATTGTTTTGTTTTTCAAAGTGCTTATCCCCAATCGAGCTTTTCAAAATGTATGAGGTGAATTTCGAAATAACAGAACCAGTTTTGGAGAAAATGTTGCCTTCTATGGTTGTCAATATTCAACAATGTAGAAATATTTCAGAACCCAGTCCAATTAGACGTGGAAAGAGGCCAGCTTTGGGTGTAGGTAGGTTGGATCCAGCAATCTTCCACACTCAAGAGAAGTTTGAAACCATTAGCGACTTCTAAAGTAAGCAAAGGGTGGAGGATTACCATGATGAAGGTTTTGTGAAATCCAAAAGCGTCCAAATTGTACTTAAACAAATACACCTTCCATTATAATAAAATTGTATTGTAACTTATAATAGGTTAATGAAGATGTTAACACCATGCAGTGTGCATTGAGGGCCATATATCTCGACTCATTGTCGGGATTGAAGCATTGGTTTTCAGGCTAGCGACCAAGCGTCTAAATTAGTGAACCACTTCAACAGAATTCAGAGGATTATCAAATAATTGCATAACCACAACTCATTCGTTGTAGGCCTATATTGGTAACATGAATTTATAGATAATCTATTCTTATGCATTTTTGGTTACAGTCTGGGGATATGGTATTGGTTTTGCCATCCTGATATTCATCATTTCTAATCTTGGGGCGTTTTTAGCACCTTTTATGGGAGTGAAGTTATTTGACCAGATACTCATGTTTTTGGTTTCTATGGCAGTGGGAACTCTATCTGCTACGGCATTATTGATTTTAATACCAGAGGTAAAAATAACTTATCCGAATAACTCGTCCGCCCTACAACGGGATTCAAAGATGATGAAAGGTCTATGAAGTAATTTTCAGATACATCGCTTGATCTCTTGAAATCGCATTTCTCTTCAAATGCACTGTTGTAAATATATGATAGAATGTATAAGAGTAATAGTGTATTCATGTGCGTTCCAAATGTTAGAAGACACGACTAAAACGGTCGAACAGGACTTGTATGCCAATATTGCAAACTGGACTTGTTGTAGCGTCGCACTGGGTTGTGTCCCAGGAATGATGGAAATAAACAAAACATTGAAGTCAATAGCAGAGAATCAACTATATTTTTCAAGGATAACAACTTAGGTTCACGAGTCCACCGCGACAGGGATACTTACTACCAGCTGGTCCTTGGCCAAACATCTTGGCATTGATCTTTCCCGGATTATCCGTTCCCAGCTGGATGGACTGGAAGAAAAGAGTTCTAACCGTATTCAGTATTAAATGTAATATGGGAACAATAACTGCATGGGCGTGATTCTCTCTTGATTGGTATAATAGAATTACAAATCATATCTGGCAGTTAAAATTAATCAATTTATTTTAAAAATCACATTTACTGTCTATGATATTGAAAAACCTTCCAATTTGAGCAATTTTTTTTTATATGTTTTAAGGCTCTAGATCTTATGGCGTATGAAGAACTTAACGAAACATATATAGCCAAAATGTCAACTGTTTGTGGCGCTCTGTTGTTTTTCTTTTTATCAGAGAGAATGATAAAATTTCTCGCAAAACGTAGAAAGGTATGCTTTTTCCTATTTCCTTGGATTTAATGAAGGTATATGTACTGATGAATAGGGCTCATATTGGCCAATTTCAAAATTTTCAAATTTTATGTTCTAATTGTTAAATTGATGCAAATCGATACTATCAGTGTCCCCAATATACTCCTTTATAGTTTGGTGAACCTTTTTATAATCTCTTTCATTCCAGTGCCAAACACCTTTATTGAAATGGTCACTAAATATTTTCTTCTTGACTAAGATTTTTACCTGAGTACTGACACTATAAATTCCTCCTTACTCTGCAGTTAAAATAGACTCTTATCCGTAAATTTACTTAGTATCTTTCTCTGTTTAAGTTTTAACAGTAAGATACTTTAACAGATAATATTTTATCGTTAAATTTTAAAGAGCAGTAGATTATCTTATACTCGTTAAATTTTAACAGTAAGATATCTACTTTAAACTTAACTGTTATCTTATTACTCTTAAAGTTTTAAATAGTAAGAGATACTCTTACTACTCGTTAACGTTTTAACAGTAAGATACTCTTACTGCTCGTTAAAGTTTTTACAGTAAGATACTCTAACTGCCGTTAAAGTTTTATAGTAAGATACTCTTACTACTCGTTACTTATTACTCGTAAAGTTAAAGTAGGATCTTATATCTAAGTTACAGTAGATACTCTTACTACTCGTTAAAGTTTTAATAGTAAGATACTCTTACTGCTCGTTAAAGTTTTAACAATAAAATACTCTTACTGCTCGTTAAAGTTTTATCAATAAGATACTCTTACTGCTCTTTAAGAGTATTTATAAACTAAGAGATAAGAATTACTTCTTTAACTGTATCTTCTTAAATTTAAGATAAAATACGAAAGTAAGAGTACTCTTACTATCGTTAAAGTTTTAAAGTTAGATACTCTTACTGCTCGTTAAAGTTTTAACATAAATATCTTACTGCTCTTAAAGTTTTATCAATAAAATACTCTTACTGCTCGTTAAAGTTTTAACAGTAAGGTACTCTTACTACTCGTTAAAGTTTTAACAGTTAGATACTCTTACTGCTCGTTAAAGATTCAACAATACAATACTCTTACTGCTCGTTAAAAAATTAATCAATTCATGACAGAATTTCATAAAATAAAATAGAAATAGTTGAAAAATATATATCGGAGTTATTTTCCATATATCTTTTTTTATGTTAATTCGATTCTAAAGTCCTAATGTAATTTGGGAATTTGGCAATTTCATCGATTTTCGTTACCTTGTGACGTCAATAACACTTTTGGTTAATATTGCGGGCAAAATTGGATGGAGTAAGCTATATAGACGATATACATGTATAATTTAGCTCGTATTCTTACATAATTTTTCTGCTTCACAATTTGAATTTTAAAAAACCCGCCGAGAGTGAATTAACCAAAATTAGATTTACTCTGTTAATAGAAATTATGTTATTATTAGTCCTTCTCTTTCAGATCACAGTATTCACGCCTGTGTGTAAAATTATTATTTTGTAACTGTTTCAAGAGAAAAAAATATATTTTCAGAAATATAAAACAGACGAAATAATAGTGAGCGTCGTCGACCCAGGGGAATCATTGATTCCATCATCAGGGGATAGTACCGAAGAATCCGGGGAGGTTACCCCTACCAAGAATCACCATGGTCACAGTCATGGTCTGACACTCCCAGAAGACGGGAGTCAACCTTCAGTTTCTACGGTAGCCTATATGATAGTAGTAGGTGATGGTTTACACAAGTTTGTGGATGGTTTGTCTGTAGGTGCAGCCTTTTCAGATAATCTACTGACTGGAATGACTGTTGGTTTGTCAATGATTTGTGAAGAGATCGCTCACGAAATAGGTATGGTTAGCTGAATTTTCGAAAGGTTTCTTTTTCAAGATAATATATATGTAATTATAAAATTACATTTGTATAAACATAGTATCACGAATGAAAAGTAACGTAAAAATTTTACTTTATCTGTTATTGTAAACAGATCAGACGTCAAATTTCCGAATTATCCTTTTCGGTTTATCCTGGATCGTAATACACTAGTATTTTAATAGCTAATACTTTTTCTATAATGATAATGATTGTGTTATTATTTGCAGGGGATATCGCTATGTTGTTACATGCTGGTCTCTCAATTAAAAGAGCTCTATTATATAATTCTATAGCGGCAATATTTTGTTTTGTTGGTGTTGCGGTCGGTATTATACTTGGAGAAACAACATCCGCTAATCAATGGATATTTGCTTTAGCAGCTGGCATCTTTTTATATGTAGCTCTTGTAGACATGGTAAATATATTGTATTATAAGAGCTTAACATAATGTATACTACCATCAGGAACTTGCTGAATATTAATATTTGGCGACTAAATATTATTGTTGCATAGTGACAGAGCAGAATATCTTAACATGATTTATTACAAAATAGATATTTCTAACGTTTTTTAAAGTCTCTGCTTCATTGTAAACATGAAACGGTTATAATTATAGTAATTCAAGCACTATTTTATACCCAGCCGAACAATATTTTGCGGCTATCCCAGATGTTCAAATAAAATGACAAAGTTAGCTATAAAAAATATCTGTGTACCAGCTTCATGAAAAATTGAGATTATTTCTCTTTTCTCTCATTTCAGCTTCCAGAAATGAGCATGGCAGCTGAACTGGCCATCGAAAAGCATTCCAGTCCGTTTTTTATAACATTATTTCAAACTTTTGGTCTAGTTATAGGATTTTTCGTGATACTTTTAGTAGCAATGTATGTTGGTGATATACAGTTATAATATAAATAATAATTTCCTCCAATCATGTTTTAAATTAGTTCAAGTATTGTATATTCACCACATTTGTTACAAATATTGTGTAAAATCCACAATACTTCATCCAAATCCACCGGAAATAAAGCTGTTCTGACAAAACACACACGAATATTGTTTTTATACATCCGCGCTACACCTTTCCGTCTGTGTTTTTCTGATTTATATAAAGTTTGGAGTGTAGGATTAAAATGGATTTGTTAGAATTTTAACCGATACCAGTTTATGTCAAATTTTATATAGAAGATCTAGGACATGTTCGAATTTTGCACGATTCGACAAATAATGCAAGAGTTTCAATCCTTGATACACTGCATCATCCTATCTTTATTCTCAAGATTTTGGACAATTTTAGGTATGATCTGACTCAGTGACAACATTCCTTGATGTTCTGAAAAGGAAATGTCATGCTTTGAAACTGCTTGTTCGGGAATGATAATGCAAATATTAGTTATCGAATGTACTGATGTAAAACGAATTAAAATGTTCTTACTTTCATCAAGAGTTATGTACCTTTTCATTTAAAATCTTAATGCAGATCTCGACCCATTTGGCTGATCCCTTGTTTCAATATAAATTCTGATCGTTGGCCTGGAATTGTTTTGGGTCTGCAGCTACAGAGGGTACCCTCCTCGAGGGAACCCACCTTCCCTCAGTACCAGTACTAATGATCTGCTTTTCGTCGATGGTACAACAATATTTATGTATTGATGTTGATTAATTACTTGTTCGAAGTAGTGATATCAAGGAAATGAATGTTATTTGAATATTTCTCCCTTTTTACCTACTAACGCGATCGACGACCACCCCCAATTCTTAAAAAAACAATTATTGCCCTATTGTACACGTAATACTGTGTGGCGTATTTAAAATAATATCAGGAAGGTCGTGGTGATCGAGATAATTGATCTTGAACGCGGACAGCTAGCACACAGGACCCAAGTTTATTGTCCCATCTGAACAACTAGACGCCTTTTCGTTACAGCCCTTCCGACCTGCATCACTGACTGAGAAACATCCGAAAGTTCATCTCGACCTTTGCGAGCATAGCGATATTACAACCATGAACCAACATACTGGTATCAGACTGAAATCAAACCATATCGAACTAGCTTCCTTTTCAAACATAATCAACACAGGTTGTACGTCACGGATGTACTAAGGAACGGATTTATTGTAAAATATTTCAGGCGGATCAAGCCGATAATCAAACAAATTAAAATCATCATAATAAATGCGCTGTAATTTATGGAGGGATTCTAAAGGAATGTGTTGGAAAGCCTTTTGTCTCAGCCTATCTCTTTGTTCACTGACACTTGTATGTGTTCTATTTGAAGTCTGGTACGTCTTCCACATCATGTCCAAGAGTTCTTCTTTAGTTGACGGCATATTTTCGCGAAGCTGATTGTTGGCACTTTCCGGAATGTAACCATTTAATACAAAAGCATTTACTATCCGTTCTCCAACACTAACTGTATTTGAACATGCTGTTAATAATTTGAGCGTCTGAACTATATAATAGTTGAAATCTATTACGGTCTTCATTTCGTCATAGATTCGATCCCTAAACCCCGAGTTTTTATCATTTTCCCACTTTACTCCTAGCACTTCTAATACTTCTTCATTGTCATACCTCATTGTTTCCACTTTTCCCACAAAATCTGGTTTTAGCAAACACGGGTTGCACAATTTAGAAATGGGTTTGATATGATCGTCCATGGTGTTGTAGTTTTGTGAGGATGATATGACGTAATTTATAAAATGATTAAAGCTGAAATGATAACAGGGTCGTCTATGTGGTAAAACTTTTAAACCATTTACTTGAGCAATCCGAGGACCATGATACGACCAAAAATAATTATCTATTAACACAAACTTATCAATGAACACAGACCACAAACGGACGAATGGTTCTCTGACGAACATAAATCGAGAAGTGTTCATGATTAAATCCTTTTCAGATGTGTTTTTGAACGAAAACTCTTTAATTTTAGATGTTTTGGAGAAGTGAGCTTCCATCTTGGATATTTTTGAGGGACTTGAAACTCTTCCTTTAGATGTGTCGTTCCATAAAATATCTAAATACCCTTAACCAATGCGTTGAAGCAACTTTATGAGATATGCAATAGGAAACCGTATTCTGCGGATTTACGATTACTCTTTCAACGTTACCTTCTACCTTTTTCACTGCACAATAAAACTGAATTCGATCTAATCTTCGCCTTGTTCTATCATCTTGTTTAAATTTGGGTATTTTTAAATGCGTCGTATTCAGATTTGCAGTATGTTTAATTTGATTTTGTCTTATAGAAGTCTTTTTCCCAAAATCCTGTTGCCTTTCACTGTTCCGTGGATATTTTATATTTGCTTTCGACCGTATAGTGATATTTATTTTGTTCAGTTTTTTAATGCTTTTCGCCACTAGTGTCTCTGGTACAAAATATTTTGGAATGGGAAGAGGTGTTGTGTTTTCTAGCTGACTAAGATTGCCGTTAATTCCCATGACAAGAGTTTTTTGTTTCTGGAAAAGAATACATATAAAAAGGTCAAAGCTTTTTAAAAAAAATATTAGCAATTTAAAGGTAGCTTATACTTCCTTTTAGGGTGAACAAATAAATCAAATTTTTAAACTTGGCAAATTTGAATTGTTTTGTTCATGAGAGGACGTACCTGGTGTCAAACTATATATAAAACAAAATCCCCCTATCAAATTAATCCATAAAATTATATAAAGAAAGAAACTTATTTCAATAATTACATAGTTCAATGGATATGAAATAGAGATTCTGTTCTTTAGTCATAGTACCTGGTAAGTCGAGCTGATGAAAATACATGTATACTCTTATTGACCAAGTTATAGACTTTACATTGATAGATAGTATCCTTTAAGATTCAAGCATGTTTTATTAACATCATATATGCCGGAATATAATATTTTGTAAACCTTTTTGTAAATTCAGAATTTAAATACCTTAAATCAATTCCTGGTTTGATTTATATGAAATATCAAGCCAGATTATTGTAATGGAGACCACTGGTTGTTCACTTTACGATAACAATGGCCATCGTTAATTCCAAGAGTATTTTTTAAGAAGAAAATAAAATAATTCTAAATTTCCTTTAACGCCCTACCAAGTAACTGAAATTTCAGCCTATAATCAGCGGGCGTGGAGAAACACAAAAGTTCGGAAATCGGAGTATGTGTCTTTCTGGATTGATTGCAGAAGAAACAAAAGGGCATCATAATAGACATAGAATCCATGATGTATAAATAAATATTTGTCTATTCTGTACAATAGATATTCGCTTAAAATCTCATAAGGATTTTCAAAGCTATTAGAACAATGCTTGACATAATCGCATAATCTAATTTCTATACATATAATAAAATTATATTCTCATAAAGTATTTTTAAGCTTACTTGAACTATTGACCCTTGAGCAGCATCTACAATAAATAAAAGATAGAAGATTGCTTTATAGACAAAAAAAAAATGGAAATTCAAAGGCCCATTCGGAATATTATTTTCGAATTCGAATCATTAGATCGTTTCTCGACCGTTATCGAAATCGATCTAAATGATACAGAGCCACTAGTCATAAATGACAGGTTAAATCAATTACTTACCACGTTTGATTATTATTACTTGTTGTTCTACCAATAAAATGACTTCAATACCAATAAATACTGAACACATATACAAAATGACTTTTTTATTAATCATTTTGTATCTGAACACATCTGAAACACATATAAAAACGCACAACATAATGTACCTTCTCAACTTCAATTGTATATTTTATATCTGAAATTTAATGGTAATTCTGAAATCTATTATTATATCTGAAATCTAATATCTGAAATCTAATATTATATCTAAAATATTGATAATTATACTAATAACCATAACAGTAATAGATACGATAAACACATACAACAGAATATTTCTCTCTATCATATTATTATTTTGTGACAACACCTTACATGGCATTGTTTTTTTACTGTTTGGGTGTATCCGGGACACCAATAGTAATATCAGTTGTATGGTGCACATTCATTCTCTGGATGAACCCTGCAAGTTCCATTTTAGTTTACAACCATCCGATGATAATGCTAACAACAACAAATTTGGAGCTTCTTCAATTATCTCTAAACATTAACTTCCTTTGACTTGTTGACCCATCACGTTCTTTGAAGAAAGTTACATTAAAAAGCCACACTCTGTAAACTCTATATTGACAAAGTTATCCATCTGTAATATTTGAAACTAGTCTATAGTTTGGTCAAGTTCTAGACATGGGCTGATCCGTTTTCTGTCACATAGCAATACATTATATAACTAAACGAATATATTTTCAATATCTATGAGATCAATGCTGGTTGACTGTTGTCGATTTATTTATCTATTATTCAAGATCACAAAATAATTCTCACTGTTAAAATAGTATTCAGTACATCAATTATAGTATAGAGCGATATAGAAATAGTGAAACAATATTCTTCGTAGACAACGATCCTTGACAATCTATCTTGTTATTCTTGCAAAATCTGTCTATAGTTTATTCTTTTCCTTTATATACTTCTGCATTCTAACACACGTAAATGAATTTCAAAATGATGAAGCGTCTCTTTTTTTTTCAAACAAGGATAGACAGTAGATAATTACTTCCCTTTCAAGACGATTATGCCTGATTAATTAGCATCCGAAGGGACTGAATTCCAATATTCTTCGTCACATTGCATTTTATAACAAGAGAATAAATTGAATTAAATTCGTATATAATCAATTACTTGATTGAAATGAGTGTCGAAATCATACTTAAGGTCTCCATACGCCAACTTTTATGGCAGCGGTATTTGAAGGGATGAAATGGAACTATACCTACGCGAACTTAATTAGGTTATCGAAGATGATAAATGCCAATTAGTGTGTAATATGATAATGTTTGCAATGATAGTGGTATTTATATATGAATAACAATAATATATTAATTAAAACTGTTAAGATTTTCGATTTTTACGAGGAATTTCATAGTTTTATTCCTTAAATATTTTTAAGTCGTCGCTACATCATTGAGTTGAGAACATGAGTTTATCATTTTTTCATTAATCTACCGATTATACAATTTCAATTGCTCATAGAGAAATAAAGAGTGTAAGAAATTTGGAACCAATTTAAACTGAACATAATCTGTACAAATCTATGAACTTTAATCAATACAGACTGAAACATAATCTGTGAATTGTAATAAATACAGACTGAAACATAATCTGTGAATTGTAATAAATACAGACTGAAACATAATCTGTACAATCTATGAACTTTAATCAATACATACTGAACTATAATCTGTACAATCTATGAACTGTAATAAAAAAGGTATTGAAATATAATCTGTACAATCTATGAACTTTAATAAATACATACTGAACTATAATCTGTACAATCTATGAACTGTATATAATAATACGTACTGAAGTATAATCTGTGCAATCTAGGAATTGTAATAAATACATCCTGAAATATAATCTGTACAATCTATGAACTGTAATAAATTAATACTGAAACATAAACTGTAAAATCTATATAAACTGCAATAAATGCATACGGAAACATTATCTCTAAAGTCTATGAAACGTTATCAATAAATACTGAAATATAATCTGTACAATGTATGAACCGTTATGAATACTTACTGAAACAAAATCTGTAAAATCTATGAACCACAGTCAATACATACTGAAACACAATCTGTACAATCTATGAACAACAGTCAATACATACTGAACTGTGCAAACCGTTATCAATACATACTAAAACAAAATCTGTACGAAATAAATACATATTGAACAAAATCTGCCCAACCTATGAACCGAAATAAATATTATTGAACAAAATCTGCCCAACCTATGAACCGAAATAAATACATATTGAACAAAATCTGTACAATCTATGAACCGTAATGAATACATATGAAACAAAATCTGCACCATCTATGAAACGAAGTCAATAGATAGAGAAACAAAATCGGTACAATCTATGAACCATTATCAATACATACTAGAACATAATCTGTACAATCTATGAACCGAAATAAATACATATTGAACAAAATCTGTACAATCTATGAACCGAAAGAAATACATATTGATCAAAATCTGTACAATCTATGAATCGTAATACATACATATTGAACAAAATCCGTACAATCTATGAACCGTAATGAATACACATGTAACAAAATCTGTACCATCTATGAAACGAAGTCAATAGATAGAGAAACAAAATCTGTACAATCAATGAACCATTATCAATACATACTAGAACATAATCTGTACAATCTATGAACCGAAATAAATACATATTGAACAAAATCTGTACAATCTATGAACCGAAAGAAATACATAATTGATCAAAATTTGTACAATCTATGAATCGTAATACATACATATGGAACAAAATCTGTACAATCTATGAACCGAAAGAAATACATAATTGATAATATTGAATAATTTGATAGAGAAACAAAATCTATGAAATGCAGTCAATACATTGTGATACAATTTTAAAAAGCAGTCAATACATACTGAAACATAATCTTCACAATATATGAAACGCAGTCAATCCATTGTGAAACATTATCTATACCATATACGAAACACAGTCAATACATCGTGAAACACTATCTGTACAATATATGAAACGCAGTCAATACATTGTGAAACATTATCTATACAATAAAAATATGAAACACAGTCAATACATCGTGAAACACTATCTGACGTACAATATATGAAACACAGTCAATACATCGTGAAACCCTATCTGGACAAAACAAGAAACACGGTCAATACATACTGAAACATAATCTATAATATAAAGCTACAAGTCGTACTGGAATGTGAGGTTGAATGTTACACAGGACCATGTCCTTGTGTTCTGGACCTAATTCTGAAAGATGTAAATTAATGAGTATATTTTTTTTTATTGAAAAAATTATGATTAACTGAAAAATTCATCGTTTTCTACTTAAAATTATTTCTTAAAATACAATAAGCCCTAACTTGTGTGCTATGTATTCATGGCCTGGATCATGTGGACTAAGGAAATATAACAAAATTCAGGTCATTAGTCTCACATCACGGTTTTTCAAAAAATTCAGAAAAATCATATGGAAAAGCAACACATCATTAAACAAACTAGTTCATCAAAAGAAAAAGTCTTTTTACCTGAAATGATCATCAATTTCTAAAATCCTTGGTTGAAAACTGTTGTACCAGATTGGAAATCCAAAAACAAAATAATATTACTAATTGATTTTTGTAATGTTCTACTTTTTCCGGTGAAAAGTTTATTTTCAACTAAGCGTCTAAAATACTATACGTGTGTTAACTACGTGCAGAGGCTTAAACTTTAGTCCTTGTGAAGTCAAACGAAATGTTTTATTTTAACTAACATTTCAACTTTGGACGACTGCTGTTTGCTTTAAGATACCACAACTAACGAAAACAAAATTGTTGTTATTTTTTTTAATGTTTTTCAGGCTATATTATTTGCATTACGAATAGTAGCCCAAACAGTCCTATCAAGGACACATGTTGCCCAAAACATAATCATTATTTCATTAACATAGCATCAACTTTGAGTATTGATAAAGTTAGATTTATATGTTTCCACTGTAGTTCTACAGGCTTGTTTGTTGTGGATGATTTCTGAACAACTGGGTCTTCGGCTTCTAATTGTGTCTCAAATCGATATTCAAATTGTCAGAATCTGTTTTCAACTTAAGCTTGCACCAAATGGGTCCTATGACATTAAACAAAGACATTTGTGCGATTTACCTTATTGTATCCTGCATGTCGTTGCCCGTCTGAATTAGGTCTATTTACTAGTATTTCATTTTTTTTTACGTTTGAAAGCCAATCCAGTGTCTTCAATGCGGCGGCTGAGCTGGAATATAATATTTTGTCTGTCTGAAGAACGTGTTCGGCCGCAAAATTCTGAACCCTTTGTAATTTATGGATTGTGTATCTGGTAACCTTGTGTCGAATATGTTGGCATAGTCCAGCTGATCTTACACGCCTCCTTTGTGAGAAAATAATGTCGGATGATTCTAATTATATCTAGTCGGTTCATTGTCTTGTTACACAGAGAACGAAGGATTTTCATCCAAGTATTCTCTAAGATACCGAATTTTTGCCGTTTGACACACACAAAGTAGCTGAAAGCTAGCAAAAGTACTAGCAAAAGTACATAAACTCTGTTTATACAGCGCTCATTTTGGACGATTTCCCTCCAATGTTTGAATCCACTGTAAGTTGGCGCTGTAGGTTCATAAATGTAGTGCAGATTCAACATCCTGGTCCCTGAAAGAGTACATGCGGGCATGGTCATCTGCATCTCCATATATTTAGATAGAGCCTTACACACCCTTTGCATCTGGCGTAATTCCAACGGTCTGATCATAGAACTATAACATGTTATAGTTCTATGGTCTGATGGAAGAGTATACGTCTTCAAGATTAACTTTGCGTGTTCTTTGACACAGTTCTCCAGAGGGAGGTTCAGCAGACTTTCATTTCAATTTCATCAAAATAATGTCAAAACAGCAGTTTCTATCATTACCACAATTACATTTTTAGTAAAGAACATTAGCCCCTAAAGGAAGAAATTCCATTTAATACAAAAAATATCAGTTTTCTCACAAGCGGATAAAAATTCCATTCTCTATCCGGTTCACAAACTTCTTCTGTCAGTTTGAGTTAAATCAAGGGAAATAACTAAAAAAAAACATTTGTAGTCTATGTGTAACGCATAAAACTTTCGCTTTACTTTGAGCCCACTATTATGGATTCCATAAGCTTTTGTATGTGAATCAATATCACTATTGAATTTGGTGATAATCCAATGATTTTCTTCAGATAAAGATGCGCACTATAGAATTTGGTGATGTCCTATACTATAATATACCCTGCACAATGCACAAACTTCCTTTTAAAGAGTAGAGTTAGCATAAGCTAAATGTGATATAGCATTAAAATAGGATTTCTTTTACATTTCACTTTTAATTCACTATTAAGCTGCTGATGGGCGTATTCGCTTCAGAGACTAGCCACAAGCCTGTTAAATTAATTATATTTAGACCCCTCTCCCTTTCAAGTCGCAGGAATAACTGAACATATGCAACAAATTTTCATCATTTCAAAACATCTGTATCCATCGTTTCAATTGCAATTATGGAAGGACCGATATGGACGGAAGCAATAAACATCCACTCTTTCCGAAGCTGCACAAAACCCCATAAACTACATAAAATAGCTTGCCGTCTAGGTGATATACGCCCACTAATTCTGAATTTGAATAAAGAGTATTTGGCACCACAATAACATTTAACAGTATGAAATATCCAACCTACAGTCTTAGTCCTACACGTTAAGAATTGTGCTATCTTGAGTGTTTATGAGCTGGACAGATGGACAGACATGGGGTATAAAAAAAATATGGCTGTATTTGTTAAACAAGAACAAATCAAATTTTAATCTGTTCAATAAACAACTTATAACAAAAATAATCATAACAACTTATTTTGTCAAAAAGGTTCCTCTTAGGATGATCAAATTTTTTTAAATGTTTAAACTTGGCAAAAACAAACCTTTGTAGAATAGTTTTTAATAATTGCTGGATAAATTGTGTTGTATATATAGACAATATGACACTAGGCAGTTTAACTGATGAATATACTCTTATTGACTAAGTTTGACACAATAAATTGAATGTCCATTTTAAGAGATTGATACAAGCATGCTTAATCTTATTGAAAAAAGTCCATTTTATATTTTAGAAAATTTTGCACATATATTGATATAGATTCCTTCATAGGCCACCAACTTTAAAATAAACAGTAATATAAAGAGATACAGTCAATTAAATATTTGCTTTGCCAGCTGATACACTTAATATTTACGTTTCTATTTATAGAATTAAAATCTGACTGCTTCTTGACCATCAATTGTTCCTACTATAAAAGCCATCCAAAATGCTTGGCCCGTGAACATTGTTTTTGGTACCTCTCGTAACATTTTCCATTTTAATAACAAAGTTATTAACTTGAATCATTTTAGTTTTGTTCAAATATTTAACAATAAATATTTAATTTATAAGATAATAATCATTTTGTGCCGTTATTAAAATCATAATTCAATCTTTTACACAAATCAATTTTACCGCGAATGTCGACGAAGGAAGACAAAATGGCGGATCCTTAACATCGACTTGCGGCATTCTCGTTGGGAAAAAATACTCCAAATTTATTTAACCGTATATAGTGCGCATCCCCTCTTTGTTGGGCCCATTTTATGGCAAAAACCTGCGCATTATACACGGAAATATACGGTACTGTCATTCTATTTTGCAAAAAAAATTAAATGAAGGGTCTTTCTTTCCTGCACCTGAAATGACTTATGAAGACCGACAACACCATCAGTGTGGAGTGAGGCAAATCTTTCCAGGGCAGCAGCATAACGTCTTTCAACCACCTGTAGCACACAGGAGAAGATTGTCTCAGCTTCTATACCATAGACAATGCATTTGCAGCAGATTTATATTTGAAAGGTAATGGATAGTTAAGAATTTGTTTATCAAAGATAAAAATGGTCATTTAATTTAACCTTGCCTATTGTCACATTGGTATTGATTGGATAAAAAAATACATTATGAACTATTCTGGCAACTATCTAGTCTAGATTATTAAATAAAGTAGACTAAAAGCTCTATTGGGATGTAACAGTGTCATCATAATTACAACAATGGTGTTCCTTAACTAGTAAAGCAGATATTTAGACAACTGCATACCTTTAAAATAACAAAATAACAAAACTTATAGAAATGATATGTTATGCAATAAAAGGGTATTTTGGGTCCCACCAAGGAATGATTTTGATATTCACAACCGAATCTAAAACTACGGTGGTACCCACAGCATCGCGATTATGTTGATAGCGAGTATCAAACACCAACCGTAGAGTATGGTATCGAAAGCCCTGCCCTGACATTGTTAAGTGAACATGGTTTAAAACTTGTCCCATTGCTATAGGTATAGATAGAAAATGGGAACAAGTCACTTGTAATATTGTACAACCTTCTTCTACATTGTAAAATATGTCGTCATAATTGTCAATATATGTCCGTTGGCTTCTACAGACTGTCCGACTTAACATGCCTGGTCGTACCAATTTGAAACAAAAGTTCCACAGATTCTTCACGGGTTGGTACCAATATAACAGACATCTGCGACCTATCAGTTTATGAGGCTCAGCTTCGAATGTACTGACCGGGTTAAGTCTATCTATAAATGGTTGGTAAAATTGATATAGTGCTCGAACAACATTGGGTTGAAGACTATGTATCCTCTCTAAACAAAGAGGTTGTAAAGCTTTAGGGAGCTTGATTTCTTTATTATAATACCTGAAGTACAAAGAAAAAAGGAAAAGTTAAACAAAATGGAATTGAGTTTTAAAAACTGATTTCACAGGAATTTTAAACAGTAAACCAGGCTTTTGATTATTGTTCTATACATACTTAACTATATATTATATATAGAAGTTCACCATTCACTAGGCCAACGATACAGAAGAAACAAGAGGGGATAATATATTCTATTGCATTGAGGGTAATTAATAAAAATAATTTTGGTTTTGGAAAAAGTCTGACACCAAAACTGCTGTAGAAGGCAGAGTTTGCAAGGTATGGACCTGAAATTTGGCAGACAATAACTTCAGATAGTTGGCTACCTTGCATAGTTGCATTCAAAGAAACTTGTAATACAAAATTTGCTTACCTATGATATAGATTTTTCCAGAAGGAAACAGTACAGACTATTCGATTGGTTGATTTACACAATCTGGAGAAGGTGGAAACAGATTCAGGATATATATAGTATGATAACTGATACCATAAATCAACTGGGTAATCTATCCCTTTCTTTCTACAGAGTTCTCTCCCTTTCTTCACTTTATTGACTTTTTTTGGTGATTCTGGTTCTGTCTCTGTGTTTTCTGTTTAAATATAAATATTAAGATCATGAATATAAAATATGATTTAAATAAATTTCAAATGCAGAAAAAGTATATTTACATTTTTTGTCAGTTTCCAAGATGGATGCTGAACATTGTACACAATTAAAATACCTTGTTGTGTCGTGTCCTAACAACTCTCTATACTGCATGAAACAATATGTTAGACACTGCCAGTACCAGTTTCTAGTTTGTATGGTTTGGTGTAAATATTTTACCTTGATTGCTTGCTTCCTCAGTTATTTCATCAACAATCTCAAATTCATCTAGATCCTTCTCAAACCAACTTAAATCTTCTTTACACACTTTAGATGTCATATTAAGATTCTTAGCTGAAAATTAAATGAAATGAATGGAGTTCTACGTCCTACTCTTCTGCACCTTATGGGCTAATGGGTTAATGCCATGCAGTGTGCAATGAGGGAAATTTTGCCAGGACAGCGGCATTAGCCTACTTTTTTTTTGCAATTTCCAACTAAAAAGTTAAACCTGATAAAATCATTCTGAAGGTTCATCCATGTCAGTTCAGAATTATCATTAATAATCGGGTCTGGTCACACAGTTTTGATGTATATAAATGTCAGCTGATAAGAGTTTTCAGATATTTCTACAAATATTTCTGTAAATATCCTTCATCTTTTAAAATGTTTCATTTGTTCACTAGTAGAGGATTAGAGCTGAGAAATCTGTGTAAATTTTCAAAGCAAACTAAAATGTGTAACCTAACAGTTTAACCTTGTCAATTTATATTATTACTTTTGTAAATTTTCATGTCTCATTGTAAGATCCTGGATTAAGGTATTATTATCATTAGATATTATCTGTATCACTTTTTAGAACCAAATTTGTTGAGTTCCTTCTATAGACCTTATTCATTTGTCAGCCATATTGCAAACAAATTTTCAGATGAATTATACCTTCATATACAGGCCGTTTTATGTCCATATTTTTGCTGTTAGTTAGGCTTTTCATTCATATCGTGTTGTCATATTATAAAAGGAACATCTCTTTCAGTGTCACAAAAATGAGGTGTGACTAAAGCCATGTATTCTTGAGTCGATCTTAGTGCTAAGACGTCCAAGAAATAGTATTAGAAGATAAGACCCTTCCTTGGACACCCTAGCACTACAACAGTTTCAAATTAAGGAATTAAGGTATTTTGATAACACAAATAATAAGATGACTACAGTCTACATCCTTTTAAAATAGTAGGTTTTGCTAGGAGTATTTCTAAAGTTAAACTTACCATCTAACTTAGCATTGACTACACTCTTTCTAACATGAGCACTGGGGTTGTTCATTGAAGCATTGGCAAAATCACCCAATGTAACATCTGAAACACCAAAACATGAACATGTGAATAATATTTATTAGCGGTGTTATTAAATCTCTCAAACTGACCAGTAGCAAATTTTTTAGAAAAAATTTTGAATTTTTAAAAGGTTTTGTAGAATAATATATCAGATCTCAGAGTCATGAATGCCCATTCCACCATTTCAATATTCCTGTTATTCCAGTAATTATAGAAATACCTAACCAATATGAATTATCAGCATCTTTGCATTAATGATGTCATTAAATACCTAGTTTTAGAAGAAATATAAGCATCACAAACAGCTGACTGAAAATTAGAATAGAGCCAATCAAAACTATCAGTTTTGCCAATACACATAAAAAATGATAAAACAGTTATACATTCCTTCAATACATCTGAAAACTTCTATCAAATTATATAAAATATGGATTGTATGATAGTTATTTGTCAATCCTTACTAAAAACTAGATAGGGATTACAATTCAAAATGATCAATATCTTCGGTTTACCATGAAAAACCACAAAAAGAGACTTCAGACTTTCATTAATCTCAAAAGACTTGTTTAAGACAGAACCTCAACAAATGCAACCTCAACAAATGCTTTCCTTTAATTTTTGAAGTTGCTTTCTCAAAATTAGAATTCATATCTGAAGCTAGTCCTATTCAATAACAAACAATCAGATTCAATAACAACCAATCAGATTCAATAGCCATTGGAGATAAGGCAAAGAAGCAAACTGTCCAGCCAATGTTCCAGTCACAGATAACTTTTTGGACACATATGGCTGGGGGAGAGTCAGAAAAACTAAGCCACAAAAACTTTGGATTTACTGCACCTTTGGTGATGCAGGTTGTTTAAACCTATTTACATACTTCAAATCCACCAAACACCAGATATTTGGAAAGGTGGATGATTATGTAGTTCAATCATACCATCATTATCCTCCTAAACATTTCATGTCATGCCTGCGGTTATGTCAAAGTATTTATCAAGAATTTCTTTCACTCAGTTGCTCAGTCATCTCAAATTGCGGGGGCATCCAAAATAATAGACGTCACAGGGTCAGAAAATGAAAGTACAAGATGATGGTTCGGTTGTTTGTATCTTGTTAAACCAAAGAGGTACAATCAAAGTTGTCACTCAAGCGTTGAAGATAACTGCTTGAAGAAAACATTAACCTCTACTTTCGGTTTGTTGACCTACTTTCCAATCATTCTAAAACCGGCTGTTAAAAACTGAATAAATAAGACATGATAAAGATAATACCATTGATCGCCATGTTGTCACAACGAGTGAGTCTTCGTTCTTTCTTGGTAACCCTCGGCATCTTGGTATGTCTTGTAAACCCCCCTAATAGGACCCATACTTCTACATTTTCAGGAGCTTCAATCTGTTTTCGGCCATTATTAACCTAGCGCCACCTGTTGGTTGATGGCGGTAGTAGTACAAAAACACAAATTCTGCACAATTTAACTCATGACATAAAATGAAAATATCTTTGGATCAAAGGATATATAAAATGTAAACTTAACGTCGTTTGTATGACTTCAGAATTACATATTAATCCTAAGACCTTTTACAAACTTATATTTTAAGAAAGTAACTTGATTAACCAATCAGAGTTATCGCACCTGCTAATGGAATTATGGGATTGACCCACTTTCTAAAAGAAAATGGCTTCTTTGATAATGTGACGGAAATGAGTAGCCGGTATTTCAAGAGAATTACACCTTTTGTAGGTGTTGGAAGACCACATTGATGAAGCGTCGGAAAGTTCATTGTTTTGTTGGACTAATGAAACGTTTGAACGGAATATATATGCTGTAAGTGGAGTCTTGGAGGATTGCAAATCTGTGAACATTTGAATGGTCTTGGAGTAAACTTCCAACACCATCACCAACTTTCGGGTTGGATCACACAGTTTATATTGTCTTAGACGTGCATCGATAATAAATAAATCGCCAAGATGATGTGCGATGTTATGCCAACCATTTCTGAGGATGGCACTAATGACAGAGACTCCCAGGATTGTGGGGAGGACTCTAATTTTGAACAGTTGATGGTGAACATGTTGGATGAAAGGGATAAGTTGATGGAAACACTTGGTGAAACTCAGGAAGCTTTATCTCGGAGCCAAGCCAAGTTAATGGAAGTTGAGAAAGACAGGGGATATCTGCAAAAACAGTTGCAAATGACAACACCTCAGGTAGGTGTGATTTTCTTTGATGTTGTGTGGGAGGTGTCAGACTACTATGGTGAATGTCTTGTAATGTCATTGACAGTTCCATTTATGTGGCAGCCATATTGTATAAATTAAGCCCTATTTGAATAAGAAATAGTGCACTAATAGGTGTATGTTTCATATAATTGTTCATTAACACTTATTAAAGTTGATATAGAACTTATTAGTCAGCTTTCAGCTAAAACATGGCTATCTATAGCTTGAATTAACATGACTGGAGAAAAGTGATGTCATCCAAGCCTCATTTTCAACCTGATTGGTCAATATTTTACAATTTTCTTCAGAATTTCTAAGAGTAAGAGTGTTGCATGAAACATGTGATTGGCATGATTCAGTTTTAGAGTATATTTTATGATAAACTCAAAATAGAACCCTGTGTATGATAATTAGGTCATTCAAATGATGTCATTTTGTTTCCTCTACATAAAAATGATATTAGTTAAACCATCAAATTTAATTTTAAATTTTCAACATTTTAATAAATATTAGTAAATAGTAATAGTAACCTCATTGAAGCATTTATATGATGCAAACCATTGAGAGAGTAAAAATATCTTACCTTTTGACTTAATATCTATATATATTTCTTGGTGTTATGAAATAAGCTTCATAAGTACTACAGATTGTACTTGTAGTTTCTATTTTTATCAAGTTGTCATATCTAAATTTAAACATTTGATACGTACTACATGTATAATATAATGAAGTACCGGTACCTACACAAACTAATTTTATTTCTCTTTAATAGTTAAGTACTCAATACTAAATATATGTAATGCATACAATAAATTTTCTGTGTGTTATTTGTCTTGTGTCTTGAAAATATTAAACATACTATATTTCTTCAAGTGATTCTCATCTTATAATGGAGGGACATAAAATTTAATTTCTCAAAAATGGTCAATATAAATAGGGCCTATATATTCATCATTGAACTTACCTGGTGTCATAAAGTAACAGAATCCCTATAAAATCTGCAAGAATTCACAAAATGTTCAGTAATCAGTTGCATTTTTATGGATAATTTCTACGTGTATTTGACTTATCAATTTATGTAAGGACTCTGTTTATGGCAGCAGGTTTATCTACTTCTGAATATAACTATGCTCTTATTGATCAAGATTAAAATGTTTAAATTTTGTGTTTATTTTAACTACTGGTAGCCCTTTTCCTTAAATAACAGATATAAAGCAGGCTATTATATTAAATGAAGACAATCAATTGTATTTTGCGGGGATAAAATTTGCTTGACAATATACATGCTTTCAAATAGGATTTATTTAATACAACACCAGTATTTAACACAAAGAAATATAAAACTTTAATACAAGAGACCTCAACCATCTTAAAAATTTATCCAAGTTTACTCAAGGACCCCTACAGTTGACCTATCCTTAATGTAGATTATTCATTCATTCATTTCATATCAAATTTAAAAAAGGCCATTCAAGTGGGAAAGTCATACTGAGCTTAAGGATCAAAAGTAGAGAAATGACACAAGTGTACTTAACAGTATATTAAAGGGTTATAGTCAACTTGGCATCTAACCAAAATGATCCCAAATTGGTCCCCGGGAAAGGTTCAAATACCCCTTGAGAAGGTCAAAATGGTTCTCTGAAAAAGTCATTATATTTGTACCAAAATGGAACTTAAATTGAATTTCATTTAAAAACTTTTACACAATCTACAATATGATAAAAGACATTAATCTGAGTTCATTACAAGAACTTTTTATTCGATTGTCATTAAAAGTAGTACTGGTATGGTACCGTACTAAGTATACAGTACCGAAATATGATAATCTCCAGATTATCTTACTCATAATTAACAAAATTCATCGAAAATCACCTGCACAATATTCTATTAACCATTACAAACATTTTTAGTTATTCCGTCCATGTTTTATGAACTTTAAAATTTGTTTTAACCTTTTTAAAGATTTTGTTTAAATTTTCAAACTTATTACCACATATTATCTTTTAGAATATTATCAATTTAATTTAGCTAGTAAATCATTGCATACTCCCTCTCACATACTGTATAATTGATGATAATTGAGAACACATAGACAAATTGAATAATAATATATAAGCTTAAATAGGAAATGTTGCTTCTAATAACCTTGGAATTCGTCTAGGAAAATCCTAATAGACTTTCACAAAGGCAGTCTACAAGAGTTCTTGCAAAATTCTGTAGCCTACTTCAATTTAAGAAACAATTCACAATTCATTCAAGACATTTTCTTCTTATCAGGAGAGTGATTTAAAACCAGTCCTATATTCATATTTATTTGTTGTGATGTGGGTTTTAAATAATATCAGAATTCAGAGATGTTTATTGTTTACAAATACTAAATAGACTAACATGAGAAATATGCAGTGCAAAGAGCCTTGATGCCAAAGGAATTGGGGGACTTGCATGAACTTAAAGGTTCTGCACTTTGATTTAACACTTAATAAAAAAACAATGATAATAAAAAAATGCTCACTTTGTTATTAAACAACTTTTGAGACCTTTTTACAGTGTAAACTTAGTTAAGTAATGCATTGAATGACCATTAACTAAAAAGTTCTTTTAATGTAAGATGTATAGGTGTTTATGTCAGTGCAGGATACCTGTTTGCATATTGATGAATTTCTGACAATGAATCTGATACATGCCACATACAGTACCATGCCTAATATAATTGACTGTTTGTCTTTGACTTCAATGGACCTTGAATATGACTGTTAATTGTAAAAGGTATCAGTACTGGTACCAATAATTTCATCAGATATATTTCTATATCTATTGTTTCAGACTAGCAGATTCAATATCACCTTAGATTGCTCCATTGTCAATACATTATCTTGTATCTACAAGTTAAACCTTCTTGTGTTTCAGTTTAGTGAAAGAGGCCTATTCACCTGTAGGTGGATTGGCCCCAGCCTTTAAAGTTATTTGATCTAGTCATACCTCAGTATAAAGAACTGGTTAGCTTTACCTCTAACTTCAATGATCAAGGGGTGCCCTGAGTACAGTACATTCATATCATTATTAACATATGTCATATTTTTATAGAGATCCTATAGCAGTGTAGCTTCCCACCTGGGCTACTTGATTTCATGACTAAAATTAGAATGTATTATCTTCCTGTTTATTTTATCATAGTTATAATCATAGACATATAAGTATTACGGTATTCAAATGTCCAGCTTGGTTCTAGAAGTATTAAAGCAGTGTTTATAGCCTACCAGTTTATAGTTTAAGCTCTCCAAAAGAAAAATGCTCTTTTATTTTCTTTAGAATCTTTTTGACTTTTAATTTTGTTTTGAAGTTAAAATATATGCTCAAATGACTTTTTTTTTTTTAAAAGATTAGAAAAGTTTATGTTGATAGTATTTTGCTAAGACTGCTAGTATAACAGGGAGATCCAAGGTACGGGTACCAATAATTAGATTATCTTACTACTTGTTTAATCAGGAGTCTTTACTTTGTGACCATGGTCAGTGCTTTTAAGAGTCTATGTTGTTATTACCATCTAACACTGCTTTTATAAGCTTACTCTTTTTACTGATTATCTATACTAACTGCAGGTGAGAATGATATTCCTACAAGCCTTAAAAACAAGTCTTAAGTTTTGTTCAAATTGCATAAGAAACTTTGTTCTAAAAAGGGCTACATAACATTTTAACATGAATTGTTAACAGATTGTTATGGATTACTACATCCCTTCAACATTTGCAGAATTCTTAACACTGAAGAAGGGGAATATAGATGAGTTTTTTTGTAAGAAATACTGTTAGTGAAATAGTAGTAGATCAATAATCAGTGAGCTAGAAATAGTTTCAGTACAATCAAGATATACTTAGTATTAAACAGATCATGTTGCTCAATGACTGATGATGCTCAAATAACTACCACTAAGGAAGGAAATCAGATATATCAATAAAACTATTACTGCAATCCAACAATTAGCTTTGTTAGTTTTTTTTTTTTAGTCTATTGGAAGCTAAAGATGGTTCTCAAGTATTTTTTATCAAATAATCAAATAGTTTGTAGGGAAAGTCTTTACAGATGACTGTGTGGATAAGTGTCACTTAAGTACGTACCTTACTTTTCAGGGCCATGGTTCGCTTTTTTGGGTGGATTGATTTGGTTCTTGAATATGTAAAATGTCTTAGAAATGAACAAAAGCCATATCATTCATTCAAAAATACTTCAAGCTAGGAATATTTATTTCTATATATACCCTTTCTAATATTGCAGAGTCAAGAAAAAACGAGTTGTCAATTAAATATTCAAATGTTTATAAGAACTCTTTTTGGGGTCCTGATATTTCTGTCTTGGCCGGTATTTGATTGGTGAGTTCTGCATGTTCAGGTTTCAATGGAACAGGTTTTGAATGAATTCCACATGCTCCTGAAGAAAGTATAGGTTTAATAGTCAGAATTCAAAATGGTGGCGAAGGGAGAAAGTAAATGAATATTGTATCTATACCAGTCAATTAGAATTATTAATCTAAAATATAAAATAAAAATTTTAGATTACAGTTGAATTAGATTTGCACATCCAGTCTCTCATCATTATCTGGCAAAAGTATACTTGAGACATCTATGTTCATCAGGTCTCAAAAAGAAATTGTATAAGGAATGGTATAATAAATCGAATCCTATTGAACCAAATATTACATCATGGAATTATGACTTTATTAAAATTTTGTACATACATTGAAATGATTGCACTTTCCTACAAGAATTATTAACCAAAATTTTTTTAAAATTTGACTGAAATCAGCCCCCTGGTGTTCCAATTGATACTAAATAATCAGTTATATTTGATTGGGCCAATTTTGAAAGTTAGATATCAGGAAATCTCATTTACTGGCCTGTATGTACAAATAACTTTCAATAAATGGACTTATTTGTTAAAGAGACATGTTGGCTATTTTGATGTTTGAATATTTATAGTCATCATAGGAATACTAGAAATGTACATCAATCGCATAATTTGTTCAGAATCACCCGAGATCTTTCTTGTGTCTTTTCATAGTCGATGCTCAATTTTAACTTTCAAATGTGGATAATTCTAGACACACATGAATTGTAAGTCTCAAATTTCATGGTGAACTGTGACCACTATTACTGATTAGCTTACCTAAAAAAAAATTCTATTTCTGAGACTAAGGTATGATTGGTCAAAGGAATGGCGAACCTGTCCCTTTATGTAAATACTATTGTCCATAAGACCAGCTATAACACTAGTATATTTGTAACTGTATAAAATATACACTATTAGAATAAATAACCTATTATGAATAATGTATTGATAAAGTATAATTAGTATTTTAACAGTAATATTTCTTACCACACTGATTCATTATAGGAATTAATTTGTCAAGTAATAAAGCATTTTACTTAGTTCAATAGTAACTCATGTCATGATGTCAAAGCGTTTCAGATCTAAAATCCTCTTTTAGATTAGCTGGTTTGAATATTGAGGTTTGCTTAGTTTAGTAGGACTTGAGGCATATAAGCATAGGAATTTAACTTGAGAGCATAAGTAGCCCTTAAGTTTAATGTACAATACGATTACTCCTGGCTTCTCTAGGACTAAACTAGGACCGATATAAAAACTTAATAAGCTGTTACTGACGTACCTAAAAACCTAAAAAAACATCCAGTTTACGAAACTCTGGTAATGTCAAATTTAAATTAAGTTTAAAAAATGTTTTAGTGATAATTTTCAGTGAAAGATTTGTTTGCGTCTGGAAGGTTTAACTTGCATAACCAAAGGATTATTGTCCATCTGAAGACTAGAACTATTAGAACTTTTAATTCCTGAAGCTATATTAATCCCAGGCTAGCAAACATGCTTCACTATTGAAGTTTCTAGTGATAATTTGTGTAAAATGTACATACATACTAATTCATTTGATATACAAGTCAGATATGAAATGATGAACATAAGATGCTAATCTGTAGAGCATTGTATAGTAAATAATATAAAACTTTGAATGATGTGACCTTTTCCTTCACAGACTTGTTCAGCTGTTAAGAAAACAGAAAAACATCAAGCCATCTGGCTTAGTTTGTGATCTCTTAAGATATTCCATTGTTATAGTTTTTACTATCACTTTCTTCAAATACTTGAACATTATTATCAACAACATTAGTGTAGTGTGGATTTTTTTTTTGCTCATCAAGGTTTATTTTGCAAGCCTATTTTAAAATATCTGTGCCTCCTATTTTCACTTCAATTTGATGATGTCACTAAATACTTATCACCCAAGGCCAAATCATACCTAACAGTTAAGGCAGTGGCAAATTCTGCATCCAGGTCCTGGGATTTCCAATCACAACCAGGTATAGGGCACTGTAGAACTGGCATAATATTGATGAAATTCAATTGTCTGTAAGTTGAGTATCAGTGACAAATGAGAGTCAACAACTTCCAAGTTTAAGGGGGTTGACAACCTTATCGTGCGAGGTGTATTTCAATCAAGAAACGTATTATATCAAAAGATATAAAAGTTTATATCCATTCTATTTGGCATTAAAAGAGACTCATCTAGTAAAAATTTTAGCTCAATCGCTTCAGTAGTTCGTCTGATATCCGTCCGTGAAGATAATCTATTTATAGAACAAAACGGGGTATTCCTTTATGTAGACGTACAAATTACGTTGTCAGTTGACATTTGTGATTACAACGTCATCGGCTAAATAAACATTCTCTACGTTTGCCGGTCAGTTATTGTTAATATCGGCACGCGAAGTAAGAGTTTGTGTATCGGGGGAATCCAGAAGTCACGTGATGTCCCATAAATCATTACGTCACATGTAAACAAAGAAAATTTTATGATTGGTGGGTGGAAGGGTTTTGACATGTGCTAATCCATTGTTTTAGCACTCCAATTATGTGGATATCGGTGCATATCGATGCCTAAAAGGTGCTTAAGATTTCTACAGCATGAAAGACAATCTTTTAACAACATGATCGTTAATTACGTAAGGTTTACATGTGTTTGCAAAATGTTGAAAAAAACTGCCATTTTTCCAAAAGCATATCTCGCTTACAATTCATCCGATTTTTACAAACTTTGGCTTCAGCTAAAGCTTACGATGTCCTCTATAACTTTACGTTGGCTTTTTTTAATAAAATGAATAGTTTTTTAAAAATTCAATTTTTCGTAAATGCACTCGCAAAATTTTGATTTCTATCAATATCTTCAAAACAAAACAAAATTTTCCAAAAAGCCAACGTAATTTTGTAGAGATACATGTAGACTTGCGTTGTGCAAAATTTCAACCTTCTATATTAAATAGCCTAGTAGATATGCTAATTTTAAGGGAATAATTGACGTTTTTTTCGTTCATCTTTCATACCCTATTTCTTAAAGTTGAAATGTCATAAAGAAGTAAATTTTATATTTTTGGATAGCTGAAAGTCCCCTCTTTCCATTGATATTTAAATATTTCAGATAGTCGGAAAAGAAGTGGTTGAAATCGTCTATTTTTTGTACATAGGTTTATGGTTGTCAACCCCCTTAATATCTTTATTATAAGGATGACTGATACCTGAAATGTATATAATACACAGTACATTAGTAAATGATAAGTTAATAGGAATGTAACATCCACCTCGAAAGTGGTACAAGCATATATGCATATGCATATATTTGCAAAGTGACCAAATTAAACATTTACATTTCTTGAAATTGCAGGAATCACAGACATCTGATTGAAAATTTGAATAGTGCAAATTGGTGCTATCAGTGTCCATGATACACATAAAAATACTAGTAAAGTTGTAAACTGTAAAGCTAGAAATGATATGGCCCCATATACTGTTTTTAACTGAACTGTGAAGTTTAAGACTTTTTCATTGTAGTAACTACAGGATATATATATTGATCAGTTTTATATTTATATAGTGTTATGAACACGATGATTGGAATACCGAAAAATCATCCAAAGAAAAAATTGTCAAACAGACAATTGGTGGATCTGTCTCAAAAGTTTTTAATCTTCGCTTTTCAGCCATTATATATAAAACTTTCAAATATAACGGTTAATTAATTTGAATAAGAGAACCTATTTATTGAATAAACCAATTTAAAAGTTTATCGATAAACAAAATTCCAAAAAGACCTTAAATAGAAACAGATAAAAATCGTGGTCTGTAGCATGAAGTAAATATCCTTATTTGTTGTTACTTCCCTTTAGTTGTGACTAAAAATCGACATTCGGACAAATTGGCATATTGCACATATTTATGTAGACCATGTTTATCCACTTCAAACTTTTTGATATATTTTAGTTTGTGAGCTCAGATAGTTAAAATATGTATTTTTTCCTGCAGGTCACTAATGATTCTTGAATTTGATTACCGTGGTAACTTAGTCTTATTGACTGAAGCATCTTATCACAATTTTCAGGAAGTAGCTTTTGTTCAGATGCTGGTAGGAAAACTGTTGATAAGTCCATTTCTCACCTTCTCAACAATTGATTAGTAACAAGTAGTAAGATGTGATTTATCTACAGACAATTAGTCAATGTGTGAAGGAGGTGTTCAGTCACTAATTGATTCTATTACTAAGATGTAATCTGAGGCTATGGTATGGTACCGATAGACTAAATATAGGATTAATTGGCTTTAATTATAGTATCAATAGTACTTTATACTGTCTTAATACCAACTTCTTAAGATTTATTCTGTAATATCAGGCTGTAAGCCTTTCATTCCTTCCGTTGTGAAAGAAATAGATACTGCAATCCAATATGACAGAATCTTTAATGGGCACTTTTCTGTAAATTCTGTTTTTACTCTGTCATTAAGGCAGGACAAAGGAGCTGGCTTGGGCAAAGTTTCCAGTTTTGTTAGATAAAAATTATTAAATTGAAGTCAAGTTACATGAGTGTACACATGCATTTTTTTGTTTCTGGCAGAATTTTTCTGAACACTTTATTAGATATCTTAGAGAAGATATAATTTGAGTGATCTGTATGCAATTAAGCACATGTTATAAGTGATAATCATTGTAAAAATGTACATTTTTATATTTTCTGTTTGTGATGTCACCTCATGGTACCGGTACTGGTACAAAGAGGTATACGGTACCAAGCTTTAATTGATAGCAATTTATCATTAAAAAATATCACTGTCAGTAATTACAAGCAAACACTCCTTGAAATAAGATGTTCAATTCCAATATATCATTGAATTGTTGCCTCGTATATTACTACTGTTCTTAATAATTGATAAAGTTAATTAGTTTGCCTTGTTCAGAAATATCTTCCTTTACCTTGAGTTGATACAATGCTTTCAATATATCATATTGTCAGCTTGTGATTTGATTGGTTGTACTTGTGTATTGTTTCTATGGCGTTAGTTAAACGGTAACAGCCCAATGGTGATCAACGGAACTAGAGTTAAAATTTCATGTACAATGTATTAGCTTGTAGGATATTGATTACCTAGTCAGCTTATCAAACTCTTACTAAAGCGTACACATTTTCTAAGTACCAGCGTTAATGGAAAGGTTGTTTTTAAACGCTCTTATGTATTTGTTTTAATAGCACTTGGAAAACGGTTTAGCCTTATTTTCTCAGTGGTTTATGGCAGTTTTATTGGGGATTAGATCTGTATGGTTACGATGAATTGTTGTTAACAGAATCGCTGGATTTTGAAAATTTTCACTCCCTTGGAAATTGATTTGGAATTTGGAAAAATTGTTCAATATTTTTTTTTGTGATAATTTATCTCTCTACAGAATTAGCTGTAATAACAGGAATATTTGTTTAAATAATTATCCAGTGCATTATTTAGAAGCAAATTATCGAATATTTGAAATTCCAGTAAAGTTTGAAGAACTTTGGAAATCAATGTTCTTGGAATAAAAGACATTCTTTTTATATCAAGTTTCATTTGGATGTAGATTTTGAAATTATTGTACAGATTGAAAGTTAAAGGAATTTTTTTGGTGCCAAGGAATGATATAATGTGTGTCATGTAAAAATTTGTGAAATTATAAATTGTTTAAATTGGATGAAATTATTATAAATGCTTTATGAAAGAAAATTGATGTTTTTCGTGAGTGGAAAAGGATAAATGAGAAGGAAGACTTGGAAGTCATGAAGATTTTAAATGTCAAACAATTTTATATATTTATGTTGATTACAATCCCCTTCCTGTTGTTATTTTCTCTCAATTTGTCAACATGATTAAATGAGCAACCAAGTGCAATTTTTCAACCAAAGAAGTAGTTCCAATGTTGTTCTTAGTCATCATCAGATTTCTTAGTTTTGTGTACAACTAGGAGACTCAATGGCCAACGGTTTTAATTTATATACAGATTTACAATATCGTGGATTGGATTTTGTGGCATATCGTTTAAAAAGTTTGGATGATAAGTATTTGAAATTCTTTATACAGGTAAGATATAAGAGCAGCAGTGTTGAATTAGGAAGGTTGATGTTTTAATGACTCCTACTCCTAGTCTTTATACATCAACTGAGATGTGTATATCAATTTCCAAAAGTGAGTGATAGTAATCAAGGATGAACCCTTTGGATGATCAAAAACATCACAAGATATTTAATATGAGTTATTGCCCTTTTTTAAATTATAAGCCTGCAAACCCTATAGAAGAAGCTTGTTTATTACCCAAGAATGAGCCCTATCAAAACATTCCAAAACATATGAATTATTGCTCTTGTTCTTGAAAACATATGGGAGTATTATGATGGACTTTGCTATTTTTTCTTATCTGACTCTCATCTGAACAACCTTTCATTTCATATCTTACTCTTATCTGTACAAACTTTCATTTCATATCTTACTTTCATCTGAACAACCTTTCATTTCATATCTTACTCTCATCTGAACAACCTTTTATTTCATATTACTCTCACCTGGACAACCTATCATTTCATATCTTACTTTCATCTGGACAACCTTTCATTTCATATCTTACTCTCATCTGGACAACCTTTCATTTCATATCTTACTTTCATCTTTTAACAACCTTTTATTTCATATTACTCTCATCTGGACAACCTATCATTTCATATCCTACTTTCATCTGAACAACCTTTTATTTCATATGTTACTTTCAGCTGGAAAAGCTTTTATTTCATAACTTACTCTCATCTAAGTTATCATCAGAAAAGAAATTTAATGAATTTCTAAGCTATTTGTCAACATGATCAAATCCCGGGATACATATGACTTTTTGTATGCAGTGCTTGATATTTTCTTGCTTTCTGCTTTCTGCTGGTCACTTTACTAGTTTTATTTTCTGACATCTGGACAAAAGAGAATTAAATTAACCACGCAGGTTGATACAACATAACTGATTCCCCTTTCTAGCATGTTTCTTTTAGTGATATAACCAATTATATAGAAAAACCATCAATACAAACTCATTGAATAATGAATTTAAATCTAAAAGACCTATATTATTTGTGTTTCTTTAAACCAACCACATATTAAAATGGCTTCATCCAAAACTGAAAACTTTAAATGATTGATGTATAAAGGAACCCAGAAAAACAAAAGTAAATGCCTATTTATCACTACTATATCAGACTTAAGCATAATCAGACCAATTATCAGGCTACAAATCACATCAAACATTATTTTCTTGTTGACTTCTGTCAGAGATATTCAGTGTTAAAGGTAGGCTGAGTTGCAGAGATCTTAAAGTCTTGTTGTTTTAACCTTTAGCTCATCCACTGATATTTGTCTTATGGATGGGTCCTTAACTTTTCTTACTGCTTGATTTTTCGGGCTATAGAAACAGTGGTTTGTCATACAAATGATGGTTGTGGGTTCCGAGTGTCAGATTATCTCGAATAAGGCATCTTTGTTATTATTCCTGTTGATTCAGTGAGTATGGATAATCTGGAAAAAGATAAACGCCAGGAGACTTGATAAAAGACCAATTGGTTTACCAGATCCTACAAAACCAAGGTCCTGGTAGAAAACGTTTTTCTACCTTTTGATACATGTTGTGCATTTGTTAATTACTGAGAGATATAAATTCCAATTCACTCAAAACATGTTACATGTATTTTTCTGTTTTTTCGGTAAAAATATTGTTTTCAGTATAATTAAAGTAAGTCTAGCAGCTGTGATAGGAATGAATATAAATTACTGATAATTTACACCAAACATGAATCTTTTTATTACAATACAAAAAATTATCGGATTACTTTGCAAACGATTCAAATATAATTTGTATTGTATGTAACCTGTTGAATACTCAATATTTATTTAGGCAATAAATAATCACTGGGCCTTTATCAAGATCTAGATTTATACAGTCTTAAAGCATGGTCTTTAAATGGCAACAAAATAGAAGTGTTTGATAGATGACCTTGAGGTTCCTATGAAAGAAAGAAGTTTGTCTTATAAAAGGACTTTTGTCACCTAGGCATGTAATTTCAACTTGTAATTACTTTATAGCTTATAATTTATTCATGCTCACTATAAGAGGAGTACAGAATATGATGTGGAAATTTATTGAAACTCGAAGAGAAAAACACGATCTGACTGTGTCATTGTATTCTCTTAGCCTTTTATTCTATTATTAACTATTTTTTAAAGGATGACATGCTGACTGTTTGTTAACTCGACTTTTCTTTTTTTATGAGAAATAATTAAGATTGCAAAAAATGTAAAAGAAAATTTAATTTTAACACTATCTATTTTTAATGACTGAAAATTCAACAAAGATTCTCTACAATTACATATACCTCTAGTTATGTCATCTCAACGTTCTGATAGGATTTATATCTCTTAAAATACTATTCTTGAAATCCCAAGGTTACATCCGAATATCTTTTGTATTGTTGATTCTAGAAGACCTTATCAAATATAAAGTCTATTCAACTGTATACTAGCTATAGTGACCATGTCAGTAGGATAAGAGTTACTCCCCTATGCGATGAATGACAATGTTTTTGAAATATATACAGTTGACACTACCTTATATGAACATGTATCTTTACTTTGTGACTTTAGTGCTTCTATGAGACTAGGTTCTCATAATTCTCTGACACATTCAGGTGCAAGTTTGTCATGGGCATGGTATAAGTTAGATTTGGTATAATGATGTCAACATCATCACTTACTCCTTGGACTCAAAAAAGCCATTTAGGTTTCCTAAGTCCCTGTACTGTATCCCGTATAAAACAAAATCACTACTCTTTACAAATACAGTTCTATCTTGTAATTTGAAGTCTAAATAGTAGGCCTAAGCTTAAACTACAAATAACAGAAAAATCAACCTGTATGTGCAGCTGTACAGATTCTTCATTCTGACACATGAATGAGCATTTTAAAAAAAATTCTTCATTTAATAATGTTTGAATGTATTGTGTTTTGCAGGAATTAGCAACAGTCACCAAAGAATTAAATCAAGCTCGTGATCAGTTATTAGAAAGAGAAGAAGAGATATCAGAATTAAAAGCTGAACGAAATAATACTCGGGTAAGTATTTTGTTATACATTATAACTCGGCAATTCAATTAAAATGGAGCATGGGTATCTGCTGTTTTTTTACGGGTTATCATCAAAATTCTTTCTGATCACAATTAAAAGATGGCTTGTTTGCCTTGTTTGCCTTATTTTGAACAACCTTGTTAAAACATAGAGACTGGTTTTGTAGTTCCTGTATCTTTTGATTTACGATCTGTAATGTCACCAGAACTAGAAATATGTTTGTAGTGCAGTTTCACGAAAGTTAGGACCGTAACTCACAAGATGATTGTGTTGATGGCAAGACTTTTTGATTTTGAAATTTTTTCAAAAATTAGCATATTTGTGTAGACTTAAAGGAATTCAGCTTGGAAAATAAGAGTCAAGAAGATCTCAGAACTGCTGATTTTCTTGAAAGTTCTGCTCATGAAAGAAAAATTCTAGATTTAATATGTCTGCCTAGAAACGCTTTGTTTATCATCACTACCAACAGAAACCAAATGAAAATTGAGTTATTGATATTATATTGATACAAAGGTATTTTTATGGCCCACCATTTATTTTCTTCATTTATAATTAATATACTTTTTATTGCACTGATTGAAATGTGATAAAAACACTTTATGTGCTTGGAATGAGGTAAACCAATTTGAAAACAAATCTCATAATTTAATCAATTTTTTATGGCAACGGATATCTGTTAAATAGAAAATGAAATAAATAGAGTTTTATTTTCTGCACCTAATGGTTCACGAACCTTTTGATACAGTGCATCAGTAATTTGGAATACGTTACCGCAATCTATTCGACATTGTGAATCTGACTCTAATTTTAAATCTAAAGTGAAAACTTGGGTATTCAGACACTATCATTAACTTACCAATTGAGAATACTGCCATGGGTCTTGAGGAATTCCAAGAGGATTGAATTGTTGCACAATATAAACATTGTTATTATTATAATTATTTTATTTATGAAAACGAGCAATTTCATGCAGTTTGCAAATGAAGAAATTTTGCTAGGACAGTTACATTAGACAGCTTTTTTTCTATTTCCAACTGTCAAGAAAAATGTTTAATGTCCACAACCTGCTGCACACAGGGCGGCAGTTTATTTTTTATTACTTTCTTTGTCAGCCCCTCAAACCTTCATTATTGACAAGGGAAAAACTGGATTGAAATGTCTGAAGGTATTATCTTGAAGTATGCCTGAAGTGATACCTTGACTTTAATGTCTGAAGGTATTCTCTCAAAGTATGCCTGAGAAATGATACCTTGACTTTCAATTAGCGATATACAGAGTCATCCTTGCTCCCTATTTTCAATAGAAATAGCTGAGGATATGACTTCTATACCAGTATGATTTGCACATAAAACAATTATTTTTATTGCACTACAAATGATATATTCAATGTGACAAATGTTCATTGTTTTACTGTACTAGTTGCTCTGGTGATCTACTTCAGTTCAGTACAGTTAGACAGTGTTAAAGTCGGAAATACTAAAGACACTTAAATTATGCATGAAGTGAAATTATTTTTCTAGGAAAACAGTATTCAATTTGTTGTTAAAATAATAATAAACTCTTTATTCTACATTGGTCAGAATAAGGCCTAATACACAAGGGAATGGCCCTGTCTAACATTCAACCCCTACAGGGACAATGGTATGGTATTATGCAGAGTCAAGTAGATATTTCTGCCATACATTAGTTATGATGGAATGGACCATAAATAGATCCAATGGAATCAGGGATATGGGCTGAAATCAATCTGATTAATTAAATAGAATTTGATTGACAGAAAGCTAGTAAAAAAGTTCCCTCTATTAATCATTAAACATTGGTGAAGTTTGAGCACAATGCACCTGATTGAATTAGAACAATAGTCAACCAGTGGTATCACTGACCTAGGCATTATATACTAAAATAAAAAGAAGTAGGTCAGAATCAATATAAACAATGAAACTAAGTATAATGTTGGTTTTAATTATAAATTAATTATAGTCTGTTAATTTCATTAGATCTTGCAAATAAGTCAATTTCTATTATCTGTGCCTTAAATATTATTAAATTACTTTCGGCAAGATTGACCATTTCTGTTCAAGTTAGATACTGAACACTTTAGTACATTAGGGAGTAGCATAATGGATGGCAATATCTCATTTTAGAAACAATAACTAACTTTAGAATCAATCATTATTTATTTATCAAATAAAACTATTAAAATATTTTTTTCAATTATTATTATCAAGTATTTGAATCTACTAAAATACAAAAAGGGATGAATGATTTACTGCCCATTGGCACAGAGCACAAAACCATATTCAAGAGTGTGTATTCACCTAGAAGGTCTATATGTATGAGACTTTATTCAAGAGTCTGTATTCACCTAGAAGGTCTATATGTATGAGACTTTATTCAAGAGTCTGTATTCACCTAGAAGGTCTATATGTATGAGACTTTATTCAAGAGTCTGTATTCACCTAGAAGGTCGATCTGTATGAGACTATATTCAAGAGTCTGTATTCACCTAGAAGGTCGATATGTATGAGACTTTATTCAAGAGTCTGTATTCACCTAGAAGGTCTATATGTATGAGACTATATTTAAGAGTCTGTATTCACCTAGAAGGTCGATATGTATGAGACTATATTTAAGAGTCTGTATTCACCTAGAAGGTCTATATGTATGAGACTATATTCAAGAGTCTGTATTCACCTAGAAGGTCTATATGTATGAGACTATATTCAAGAGTCTGTATTCACCTAGAAGGTCGATATGTATGAGACTATATTCAAGAGTCTGTATTCACCTAGAAGGTCTATATGTATGAGACTATATTCAAGAGTCTGTATTCACCTGGGTCTATATGTATGAGACTATATTCAAGAGTCTGTATTCACCTAGAAGGTCTATATGTATGAGACTATATTCAAGAGTCTAGTATCTAGTAAGTTTATATCCACCTAGAGATTCTTATGTTCAAAAGTCAAAATTCTTCTTAAGAGTGAATATTCCATCATATAGTCTATTTTCACCAGTTAGGACATTTACTTATGCAACAGATTGAATCCATTAGCAAGGTAAAAACACCATAGATATTTCCATTTTACTTCATTACAATCAGTAAATACCAGGCACTATAACCAAATCAATAACTAATATCTATATACTAAACTTGTTTTTAATGATTACTAGTCATAAGTGCTTTGATTTTATTTGTCCAAACTTAAGTCATCCAGTACATTTTAGAAAGACAATCATAAAAAATAGTTTATGTCCTTTTAGAATAACTGTAAAAACTGGTGTTGTGAAGAGCTTTATAATAGAAACTTACAGTCTTAGTTCAACTTCTCAAGCACATTACCATGTAATAATGTAAAACAAGACATTCTAGACAGCAAGAAATTAAATTTTTAAATGCAATTAACTTTTATTTGTAATAATTCAATTTGGAATAATTTCTTGATATTATATATAACAATTAGCAAAGGTATCCTACTTTCAATAGAGGCAAATCTTAATGTGTAGCGTTTAGTTAGTGCAGTTCTTGGGATACCGAAACCTTTTCATTCTAGTGATCTTTTATCTGCTACATGTTTATACAATATTTACCTTAGCAGCTACTAAAACAGTAGTTATGCTTTAAGTAATATTACTTGGGAGTTCAGGGTATATGACATTTTATTTTTTTACACTTATGGTTTGAAGGGTTAATTTGATTGATGGCAATTCTTAATAATTGATGGTACCTCAGTCACCTGTAAAGTTTTAAAATTAACCAGCTTTTTTATCTTAAATTTATTTCCCAAAAATAGTGATTGAACTTAAATGCTATATTAATGAAGAGGAACAAAGTTAGTCTAATAAAAGGATTTCATGAACTTACAGAAAAAGTGGTGATTCTCAATAGGTCATAACCCTTAGTATGGTCCCTTTAAAATCGTGTTCAATAACCAATATTAATATGAAATGGACGGTACTATTGTATTTTGTTACGACATTTATAGTGTCAATATTTACTATCAATGTTTTGTTTCCAATAATTATTCTTATACAAATCTTTGTTTAAACTCTATATCACCAAACAATTGATATATTGTTTTTAATCAAAGTCAGCTTATTCTTATAACAACCAGTGATGAACCATCAAGTCATTCTTCTTTCACATAAAATGGAAATAGATTTCAAATTGTTTCCTTCTCTGACCACAGGGGTCTTAAAGGTGTGCTCCCAGGCCTATCATTGGAATTTGTTCTGAGCAAGCTTTGAAATGTATTGCCTGTGAGCTGATATGCTAGAACTTTGAGCTCTTATATTCATGGTTAATGATGGAAATTATTTCCCAAAAATTTAAAATAGGAGAACTGTTTCAATGCCCACAAGTAAATCAAAAATTAATAAACCCCTTTGAGAACACATCAGTTTAAGCTTACTTTGTTTAGTCTTATTTTGCTTTGATAATTAAATAAATCAGTAACAACTTGAAATCAACTTTTAAACGCAACAAAACTATCACTTTTTAGATAATTTCAATCTCTTTTCTTTTTTTTCTTTTCAGTTATTACTGGAACATTTAGAGTGTTTAGTATCCCGGCACGAGAGATCATTAAGGATGACTGTTGTTAAACGTCAAGCAACATCTCCTGCTGGTGTCTCTAGTGAAGTGGAAGTATTAAAAGCATTAAAATCATTATTTGAACATCATAAAGCTCTAGATGAGAAGGTAACGTAAATGATTTTTACTAGTGTTTATATCATACAGCTCAATTTCAGCTGATCTGTAACATTTTCAGTATTAATCTAGGCTGATGAAGATTTTTCAACTCTAAATGCTCTATCAGCCAGAAAGGTGAATATTTAGTCAATTGCATTTGCTGCAAAGATTTTTCAAAGAATTGAAGCACTCCGGTAAAGTCTTGAACAACATGTCAAAGTTAGTGTGGAAGTGATCCACCCTGTTTTGTTAGTTGACATGCAAAATGTCTACAAAAATATCAAAAACGGCATTGATCTCTTTGTTGTAATGATCAAAAACCAAACAAAGATTTCTAGAGGTATTAAAAAAAAAATTTGTAGTTGTATTTCTTTGATAATGGTCTAGGTTTGTATAGAATCTTTTATAGTTCAAAATAGAACAAAACCTCTTTGATTGAGATCAGACTCAAATGACTTCCGTTGAGATTAATTTAGATTTAGACATACAAAGAGCATCTTTCAATCTTTGTTGATAATTTACCATGTTTAATTGATTTGGACAAGATATAAGCTGATCGTTGAAGACATATTTAAAATAAAACAAGACTTATTATCAGGCAGACTGCAGCTCAATGTTAAGAACAAGGTGACCCAATGTCAGGTAAAATGTGACTCATAATCAGGCAGATTGTGACTTAAGTGTCAGATATTGTGTGACTCAATATCAGGCAGATTGTGACTTATTGTCGGGTATGGTATGACTCAATATCAGGCAGAGTATTGCTTAATGTTAGAAACATTGTGACCTAGTATCAGGTAAAATGTCAATCAAAGCATGTGTGGAACATTGTGACCCAGTAAGATTTATTGTCAGGTACAAGGGCGTTTCTAGATTTCAATCATCTTTCATTTGCATATCATGCCACTCTAAGACAAAAGTTTATCATGCCTATATAATTTACCCAGAGCATTTATGTATCAGTATTGAATCTTGTGGAAATGACATCAAACCCTGATAATTGACCTGAAACTGCTCATAAAAGCATGATAATGGACTTCTTGGCATTTGATTTTAACAATGAGCCAGCAGTTACATAAAACCCAATAATGTTATTACTGGCAATAGAAAATGATTGTTTCTTGAACGTGCAATAGAATTCATTAATTAGTGACTTCAATACCAATCAATACCATTATAGTAATTAATAGTCATCCCAGTTGGTTTCTGCTGAATATTTGACCAATGTAACAACATAGACTTTCGTAATGGGACCTTTTTGTTCGACAGTGTTATCCATCAGTTCCTAAGTCCCTTTTGAATTCCTTTGAAATTCTTATGACTTGTAGCAGACAGTCCTGGTAGTTGAAATACAGATGATGAAGGTTCATTACTTATTGGCTAAGCTTATTGCTTAAATTTGGTTGTAGCCAGAACTTTTTTGTGACGGTTTATCTGGTCTATTCCCTTTCTATCTCACCACATTTCTGCAAACAGAATTGATAGCTGCTTTGTTTGCACCATTGTTGTTATTCAAAGATTGTCATATATCTTGAATTGTCTTAGATCCATGAATAATTACTTAAATCTGTCAGATTTCATACTTAAGATGGTAGTAATATGATACTTATAAATAATATTTACAATCAACACATTCAACAAGTCCTTGACATTTCTTTATCAAATGTTAATGTGCTATTATTGTCCCATCTTCTTCCTCTTATTATAATGAAAGTGATTCTTCAAAGTGTGTTTCCAAGGCTTGGATCAGACAATTGTTCTGGGAGGTTTAGCTTTGGACATTTTTTATTTTTGTGATTTCTTAATAGATTTGGACAAATCTTGGTGAAATTGTTTGTTATCAGGTGTTAATATTGATTGAAAATCAATATAATCAAAAAAATATTTTATGGGATATTGCCCTTTAATATTGTTCAATATCAACCAAAAAGATTTGAAAGAACTGAACATTTCATACTGGAGATTGAGACAAAATGAAATGAATGGAGTTTTACATCATGCCTTTTTGCAATCTAAAGGGCTAATGAAGACCAAAGCTGTTAGTGGTCATTACAAATTGGATGCTTGTCATTTTTTTTTATTGCATTGCATTGGCATTGGAAAGATTTGAAAATGCATGGATATCATCTTTCACTAAATCATCTGACTTTGGATGTATTCGTCTGTAGTACCTGTTCTTCTAGAAAACTACATGATAAATGTCATACAATATTTATTCAATGTCCATATGAGTAACTTGGAGAAAATGATAATTTCAAAAAAGGAAAACAAACTGTTGAAGTTGTTTGACAATCAATATGTTACTATCAATTTAAATAAGTACTAATGTGTCTCGAACAGTTCAAATGTTTCCTTGTCTTATTTTAAAGTCTATATTTTTTCACATTAAGATTACATTAGCAGGAGAAGTCATTGATTTTATGAAAGTTTTTTATTGAAGAAGGAAAACACCCTTTCATCTCTGGCCTCCCACACCTTCTTCCTTTTTTACTAAAAAATCATTAAAAATTCAGCCCAGCAGAGTTCTCTTGCACTTTGACTAATTGCCAGTCATATCAATTGGAACATAAATACAGTAGAACCATTCCTCAGAGACCACTTCAGGGAATATTCCAAAAAAGTTTCTTAACAAAGGTGGTTCACCACTCGTAGCACCAAAAACAATGTTATTCCTTTCAGGAAAACTAAAGCAACCATTCGATGCTGAATCTCACTGAGATAATCAGAAGTGTCATGGTCGCTGAATGATGGTCATTGACTCATTTTGAGTGTGAATACATGGTTGTTGATTGGATAATGATGATGGTTGCTAATGACATTGAAAACTTTTAGGGGATTTTGAGTGGTTCCATATTGAAAGTAAGCACTTTGTGGTCAAGTGACCAGGATACAAACAGTCAAACTTGAAATTTCATGCATAAAGAAATTTACCTCCAAGCAGAATGCTTTCATTACCAGTACTATAATTTGAGATAAAGATTATCATAAATTTATTAAGCGTTTTTCAAAAATGAGTTAGTTTCCAGATTTTAAGGAATTCTGTTTCTCTTTTACACTAGGTAAGTTCACTGATGATTATATACTCATATTGACCTTTCTTGAAAACTACAATTTTATGTTCATTCTAAGATGCAGTATCCCTTAAAGAAAGGTGATTTATATTGGAAATTGATTTATTTATTGAAAAAGGGTGTGGTTTATGCTCACAAAAGCTAATATTTAAACCTGTCTGACCACCAAGTGATGGCTGTTACTGGCAACAAAATAATTTAGATTGAAGATTGCGTGTTATCAATCATTTTTCTGTGAAGATTTTAAGTAGGATATAAAGGTGGTGAGAAGAGTCTTTACCACAGCAGGATCTAAACTGAATAAAGAAATTACTACTTTCCTTACTTGATTAATTATTAACCTCCATACCTTGGTTTGTTGCCAACAATCGTTATTTTACATTGACTAATGACTTTCACTAATATTCTATCAACTATTGTTTGTCTTCTTTTAATGATGAATATGATCAGGAAAAATGTTTAAATTAACCAAAGTTAGAAGTTTTTTTGGTCAAAGAATGATTTTGTTTATAAATATCATTGGCATAATATTTAAGTGAAATTTAAGTTATTTTTTAAAATGCAATTTACATGTTCTGGAAAAGTGACTATGTAAGCCAATATCTGAGTCTAGTAATTTTTGGGTATATAATGTGGATTAGAACCAGGTACCAACTACATTAGTATCTGTTGAATTCTGTTTTATTGGATTCCATTTCTGGTCATTCCAAACGTATTTTGCCAGGTTGTTAATTTAGATGCAAAGATAACTTTTTTCTAGATAGTGGGGAATTGCAAAAGAGTAGGCTAATGCCGCTGTCCTTGCAGAATTTCTCTCAATACACACGGCATGGCAATGAACATCCTCTTTAGCCTATTAGGTGCAGAAGAGTAGGTTGTAAACTCCATTCATTTCATTTTGATCAATTTGATGTATAGATGTAAAGATAGCTTGCCAGGCAAGGTAATATACGCCCACTGGCAGCATTGATTTTGAATAAAAAATAAAATATACATATACTTCTTTTCAAAAACAGAGCAATAATTGATATTACACATTTTAAGATTTATCTGATTAAAAACGAAGGATTTCTTATTTTGAATAACTATGTACCCTTTATTAATTAGTCCAACCTTTATTATTGAGATTTCTTAATTAGAGTAGTCAATCAAATCAGTTTTGGGTAATGAAGATAATTCCCTTTGTATCAGTTGACAATACAATAGAAAGTCAATTCTGAATGCCTATATATTTATTGTTTGGAGAGATAAAGAGAATATTGAAGTGAATTAGGTTATAGTAGTTATTGGGTGATGTAGAAGATAAATTGTTAGCTTTATTAAATATTAATAAATGTTCTGTATAGATAGATATAGTGTCATATATCTTATATTTTGCACCTAACTGATATTGGTCTGTATTCAAATCTCATCTTTAGTTCTCAGTGAGGTACATGATCTGTAGGAGGTTTTAGTTTTATCATCTGCAAAATTAAAGTTTTTGTCATTATCATAAATAGCGTAAAATTACCTTTTACCTTAAAATGCTTCATTAAAATTGCTTTTTACATCTATACATCAAATTGATCAAAATGAAATGAGTTTACAACCTACTCTTCTGCACCTAATGGCTAATGAAGATGTTCATTGCCATGCAGTGTGTAATGAGAGAAATTCTGCCAGGACAGCGGCATTAGCCTACTCTTTTGCAATTCCCCACTATCAAGGGTTGCAAAACCTAGAGTACACAGGGCCTCGGGTTATTTTCCTGCTCGAACGACTAGACATTTTTCTAAACTGTATTTTTTTTAAAGACAGAGCATACTATTTGGTTATTATGCATTTTGACTTAGTTTTGGGTTTTGGTGCAGTACTGTTTTTTCTTTTCTTAACTCATTGCACACTGCATGACATTGTCCATCTTTATTATCATTTGCAGAAGAGAACATGAATTCCATTGTTATTAATAGATATGTAGTGTTTATGTTGCTTCTAAATATTATATAACTTATATGATATTTATCAGTTATTTATGAATATATCAATCATTATAAGGATGCAGTGAAGCATGTGATATTGATTATATAATAATAATAAAAGTATTAATGTCAGTATAACTTTTTATGTAACAGCCTCTGTTTAGTCACACCATGACTTGATGTATCATGTGACACAGAAAAAAACTTAACTGTAACAATACTTATCAATTCAGGATTTTCATCAAAACCAAAATATTTGACTTCAAACTTAAAGAAATTGGACATTTTTCATATTTTGAATTGAAAAATTGGTCTTGTTTTAGCTTATTTACCATGACAATTCGTCCGTCTGTTTTCATTAAGTGGTCTTTCATTTTGGTTCTGTCATCTTATTCTGTCATTTAGTTCCCCTTTCTAGAAGACAACTGATTTCTTTTGTATGACCAACTTGTATAACAGAAAAATTAGAAACAACTATATTTTACAAGGATAACAACTTCTTCTCAATTAAGGATTCTTTCTACCAACTGGTTTTCTATGCCAAACTTCTTGACATTGATCTTTCCTGGATTATCCTTACCCATTTACAGCTGGATCTACTGGAATTGTGTCATTGAACTTTTGCAGTCTGATCGACATCAAACCCCACTGCGGCCATTTGCTTGCTGTAACCAAGAAAATGATTTTCTGTAAGTACTAACGCTCAAACCAACTAGCGGTAGAACCTTACTAACGCGCCAGCAGAGAACTCTATTTGCGAAATATTTTCTGTGAAATTAGAAGACTTGTCATGATTTACTATTGTTATCAGTATGTATACAGTACATGTGTATATAGTATTAAAAACATTGTTATATATCTATTATTCATATCTATTTGAAGCTTCATACTGCCTAATCACCATTATAGCACATTGAAAATTCATTATAATACCACTTCCACAAATGTCAATTACAACTCTATTGGGGGGTTCAATAGATCAAATTAGCTAGCTCTTCACATAGCCAGTAAAAATCTTGTTCATCTTCAATTGTACAGCAAGAAAAAATATAGAAATCTAAATCATTAAAAACATCTGGAATACCTTCAATAGCATCCATCCTTTCTCCAACTGATACAATATATTACCGTACCTATTGTTTATGGTAGAGGACAGCATTTCAATTTATGCATAAGTTACTTTACCTTAGCATATAGTTTTGATCTATTTGATATTAATTTGACAACATTATTGAAAAGGATTACCACCATAGTTCATACTACCCATTAATGAATTCAATGAGTAAAAAGGGAAATGTGAAGATACACTTAAATTTATAGACAGAATTTCAGCAATCTAATGTTATTTTTTATAATTTGTGCCAGACGGAAGCTTTTGAGGAACCGGCAAGGCCATCATATTCTGAAGTTACCTATTCATTGATTCAACATCCATTATATATCAAGTACTATGGAACCGCAGGGAAACCATAGTCATTTAACAGATGATGCCTGCCTCTCAATTGCCTCATTTACCAGCAAACAGTCTATTCAAGTTTTCAATAATAGCTCTTATTTAATTCACTGTCATTTTAACTGGTAATAACCATTATTACACACTTTATTCTAATAAATGTACATCATCATTTTCATGCTCACATGGACTTTTTACCAAATACAGCGTTGAATATATAGAACTGATGAAACAGTGCTCCAGGCATTAGTACTACAAGTACCCAAATCTCCTGTATTAGATAATAATCAGTATTTGATCTCAACTAGATACTGAATGGAAATCATAGGAAGTAGTTTTCAAATATTAAATTATATTTACTAACATATATGTATTCTTTGCCTGCATGATTAGATTCGTAAATTTAGGAATAATATCGAAGGTTCAAAGACGGTGACTTAAAAGGACATTGTCAGCAGCTTTTCGAATAAATGATCAAATTGTCCAAGCGGCTGTGAGAAGTTATCCTGATGAGTTTATGGCTCTTCCAGTAGACATGCAGAGAGGTACATTAGATCAGTTTGGTTTTAGTCGTTTTTAGACCAAAGGGGGTATTGTAGAGTGATTGTTAGTTTAATATGAGTTTTTTTATTACAATGAAATAAATTTATCTGAAGTGAATTAATTGTGCATTCCTCCATGTGTACATGTACTGATCTATATTACACTCCATGAAAATTGACCAGATTTTGTTTATGTTCATAATGTCTGATAATTACAAATTATGCCCTAAAGACATTTAAAACATGAATGTTTGTATTGTCTGAGTAGACAGGTTAGTTCTTTATGATAAATACAGTAATATTGGAAGCAGTTCTATATTTATATAATAATCTGAGACTAATTGACTTTTAACTCTCTCTCAATATGTCTATTTTTAATCAAAGAAAAGCCTTTTCAATTGATGATAATTTGATCAGAACGCTAGCCTTTTCTTGCTACTGACCCATTTTCAGTAATTAAATCAAATATTGGTGGCAACGTTACTAGCTGTATAGCTTTGGAAGCAAAATAGTCATAAGTAGATTGTAGGTCTTGGAATGATTGCATGCAGCATGTCTGACAATAATTTAAGGTTTAATTGACAGTGCCTTTAAAAAAGATGCACATGAAATAGAGGTTTTAAAGTACCTTTTTGGATAATGACAAACAACAGGCTTAACATTCTTTGTATGGTAAACTTGTTAATGGACTCTGTTACACCACCTACTTATTGAATATATTGTAAATTAGCTCATATTGGCTATCAATCTTAAAGAATCAACTAGGTGATATTTGAAGGTTTTCTAATTCTATTTATGTGTATCAGGGACACTAATGATATTGATTTGCACCAACTAATTTTAAATTAGATGACTTGTAAGACTGCTAAAACTGAACATTTTTGCTTGTCATGAAGTATTTTGTAACTTCATTAAGACTTTTACATGTAGAGGTACATGTACCATCTACACTTTGAACACACTTTCATTTATATTACATTGACTAAAATAGTTGTTTGGATATTCAATTTAATTTGGCTGCTTGAATTTTTGCTTTATTAGATCAAATGGCTGAATTCCAGTTGTTTTTTGCATTATGAGCCTCGATTCAATATGGCCGACACGTGAAAAAGGTCTATTGTGGAGAGACAGTCAAAACATAGATAATGACATTCATGGAAGACTTCTGGAATTCTTCTTAATCTAGGAATTGTCAGGGATTATTAACTGTTGACAGAAAGGTATAAGAAATGCATCTGATGTTATATTTAGTCTAAATTTAGTATATTAATTGTGTTTAACTGTATATTTCAGGTACGAGAAAGATTACGAGTGGCATTAGAAAGGGTAGCTCAACTAGAAGAGGAATTAGCAACTGCCAATCAAGAGGTATGAACTTTCTTTGTCTTAAATCCCACTTAAAATTCTCTGCAATTTTTTTCTTGTCTGCCCTAGTTTTGAAACTGTTGATGAAAAAAAATTGTTTTGAATTTGTTCAAACATGCTGTGAACTCCTGAGTTAGAATAATTGTCTTGTAAACAATAAATAAGAATTTTTATTTCAAAATGCTCCATGTGATGTTTTTTGAAATAATACAAAATAGATTTTTTTTACAAAATTGAAATTTCTTAACTCTTGCCATTTATAGTTTTTCAAAAGTACATGTACTCTAGAACAATTGCAGTTCAATGAGACAAGACATTTTACATTCTAAAATATTTCTGTTAATTAAGAAAATATTCAATGGAAAATATGTTTGGTCAATAGAGACTTCAAACACAGAGGAATTTTAATCAAAAATAAAAGATATTTACATAGACATATGCCATTGATTTTTCTTTACAAAAGAATGGAAAGAGTATGTGTAGGTGCTAATGTTTCCACAGCAGAAATATTTTCCTTTAGAAAAATAGATAATTATCATATAGGCCACTTTCCTTTTACTGTCCAAGGTTTAAGCTGTAATTAGGGTACAGTAGGTTTAAAAGGTAGAGCTTAATTAAAAAAAATGATAAAAGATAAGAAATTGTAATTTAATATAAATTTATATTAGTATTAAGATGACTGCATCAACTAACAAAATAGGGTTGTTACAAGATAATAAGTCACAGAAATCTGATCACAGTTATATGGTTACTAAGTACATTGGTCACAGAAAGGTGTCCAGGAGGTATTTTGATCATTTCAAATCACTTCTGTACCTGGACGCAATAAGTCAGATTTATGGTTTTTTTGCTGAATGCACGCTAAGTTCTAGAAAATCAGATACGCATGTGTAAATTAGAACAGCCAAATCAATGCAAGTTGCCCATGCCGACAAAATATTTTCTGACGCTTGAAGTTTTACTGTAAAGTAAAATGAGGAGTTCGAGATGTTGTATTAAACAGGCGTTCCCTTATTTTTATTTATTCATAGGTATATTCCATAATTGGACCTCTAATACTTATATCAATCTAAGGTAGGGATATTCTAATGATCAGAAAAAAATACCAGTTTCTCTCTCAAGTCTCTAAGTCATAATTAGCATTATTGCAAAGGAAATTTACCTCTTTCCTCCAGGTTAAGAAACATTGTTAGGTCTCAAAATGTCAGTCAAATCTAAATATCTTGCTTTGATTAACCAGTGCATGGCACGTGAACAGACATGGAGTGAAAAAAATAGCGTTTTAAAGTGGAATAATTTCTTTGAATTACCCAAGCTTATACGCCCAGATACAGTTAAATACGTGGAATATTCATTATTAACACTAATACATCAATTACAAAGTTTGATTTAACCCTAAATAATGTAAGAATGCATCTTTTCACAACACACAGTTTAAAACTTTGAAGGTTTTTCATCACAGTAATGACTATTTTACAAACAGGCTATTGGAAGTAGTTGTCTGTGTCAAATCTTCAACATGGAGCTGAAGAGTGTTTGTGTTTTAAATATGGTATATAGGTCAGACTACTTCCTTTAAGTAGGCCTAATATGGTTACTATGTAATTTAATAATTGTAAATTGGTCACTTTTTTTTTGTCATAGTTTATTGCTTAAATGTCAAATTACTCTGACCAATTTGACCATATTTTTGTCTTGTGACTTATTTACTCTGTGACCATATAACTGTGACCAATTTACATCATAACCAAAAATACTGCAACCAAATTATTATTTTTTTTGTGATATGTACTTGTACTTTATGACTATACATGTATAAGCTGACTATGGAAGAGTTTTCAAATAAGCAAATTACTGTGAACAATCTTCATTGTGACAATTTTTCTGTGACCCCAATTTTTTGTGACCAATTTAACAATTATTCGGACAAGTTCAATAAATGTATTGTCTTTGTGAGGTCTGAGGTCATTGATTAACTTTTATCTGAAAGCACTGTTGTATACAATAGGTTAACTTTGTCATTGAAAAGGCAACTTAAGCCACCATCCATCAGTCAAGCGGATGAAGGAGAGACTGGTATAATTGTGTCTAGCTATCATTCATCAGTAAGTTAGAAGAAAAAGAGACTGGTATAATTGAGCGATATTTTTGTAGTAAATTATTGTTAGTCAATAAACTTGTATTGGGATCTGTGATTGAGTATTGGTTCAATATTAAAATAGAAACTCAATAAGGCTATACCATGTTTATTCAATGTTTAAAATAGAACTTAGCTTTGTTGGCCCATAGACTTTTAAAAACTAGAAAAAATCATTACTATTTTTGTTTTCTTTTCTAGATGGCAGAGTTTTCTTTGTAGAATTTGCTGGACTTTGATACTTATTCCTATTGTTGACCTTTTTTCCTGCAGCATTTAAAGTCTTTAAAGTTTGATTGTTGCGTTAGCATAATGATAATCATTCATAACTTATTATTTAACATTGAGAGCGCAATAAGAATTAAGCCAGATAGTTATGTTAATTTTTATCTTTCTTGGTGACATATGTTTGGATTGAAGTTACTTGGTGTGTTACTGATCCACTTTAGTACATAAATTGTGATTGTTTCTTTTATCAGCAATCTGGATTTCTCATACGTCTGTTTCCAGATTAAAGGATAATTTTTAGAAACGTGTGTAGTCAAGTGTGCATGGAAGGAAACAATGCCTAATGAGACTATGCACTGTCCTGACAAACACTGTTTTCATTAGCTGAGTAAGGTGCAAGAAATATATTGGTGTCTGCTGCATTCTTCAATTTCAAAAGTAGGAAAAAGTGTTGAATTTGGTCGACCAGTGAACCAGAAGTGTGAATGGTATGGCCTATTGAGTTAATATTGATATAGACCATAATGTTCCTAGTTATTTTGCTTATTGATTACTGATTAGATTTGAGTCGATTTCTCACCAATTAAAAACTTGATCAACATACAGTTAGAATGTCAGAGGTCTTACCAACTTCTAACTATTGTTCAATTGATTACATTGCCAACATTATTGATTTCACAGACATTGCTTATCACCATTATCAACACCTAAGTTAAAAAATTGAAATAGAGACACGAAATGTCACTCTTAGTTATTGAAATCTTAAATAATTGTCAAATGTGTCCTATCATGTACCAGGTTAAGTCTCAGTAAAGAGTTTTGATAGGGACTAAGAGAGACACTCTTGGATCTCTTGTTATAATGAGATTATGCTCATCAACTTATAAAAAATTTGCCCATTGAGATCCATATCTCATGTTTCCTGTTGATTAAACCCTTTTTTAAAGAACAATGGCACTTTTATTCAGGGATTTGGTTAACAAATAATGAAAAGTTTTGATATGTATCCCAAATCACTTCCAAATATTTCCATTTGTTTTCTCTTCCTGACATATGACTTCAATTAATATCCATATATATCTTTTTAAAATAGTTTCGATTTTCATCCAATGATCCCAATAGTTTTTTTAAAAATTTTGTACTGTTTAAAGTGTTCAGAATCAGGATTTACAGACATTTAAATCATTAACACACATTTTAACTTGGTTAGTACAAAGTCACAGCATTTACTCCTGAGGTTTTTAAATTTTAAACTGACCAAACATACTACTCTTTATTAAAATTAATTTAATAGAGTAGTATATACTACCATGAGTAATACTATCCTCTGCTTTTTTGCTCAGTTTGGAACTTTATTTCCATGAATCACAAAAAAAGAACTGTCTTGGTTAAATTCCTGTAGAAAATTGAAAGGAATGTCTAAGTAGGCAGTGCTTTTGAAGTTGGTAACCAAATGATTTTGTTGGTATAATTCTGTCTAATTATACAGTATTTGTATTTCAATAAAGTTACTGTACTCTTCTTTCTTTTATAATTGATTAATACAAACAGATTGGCTCAAATTAGAATTTGTGACAGCCTGCATTTTCTTTATATAAGACTGCATTCTGATGCAGAAAATAATAAGATTTTGTGTGGTGGCAACCCTAGTAACTAATTTAATGTCTTACGGATTGATTCCAACTACTTTATGTTATAAGAAAGGAGAAATTTGAAGTGTGGGTTTTAAAAGATAGCCATCAGTTGTTATTTTGGTCTGTGTGCCTCCAGGAACTGTTCTAAAAATACCGTGACAGATGCCTCTCTACTTAGCTTCCTGTTTAAACATCCAGCAGAAGTAGTTGAATTGTGGAGTAAGACATGTTTTTACTGTATAATAACAACATTCTAACACCTCTTAATAATCTCTTAACAAACACTACACTGTCTGTTACAATGGCTGGCTAGTTAAAGGTGGGTGTTCACTTGTTTTTCACTCAGAAATGTTTTGGTTAATGGAAGATTAAGTCGAAAATGGATATTTTAGCAATCTTATAATGTCTTAACAAATATTATGCTGTCTGTTACAATGGCTGGCTAGTTAAAGATGAGTATCTACTTCCTTTTCACTTTAGTCTGAAAGGATATTGTAGTCTTTTTACACAGATTGGTCTGGTCAGAAAATAGATGACTAATTCTGTATTATCAAATAAGAAGATGATTTTCCCCTTGAAATGTACCTCAGAAAGTTTTTGATGAATTTGAATCCATGTGAAACTTCAAAGAATTTGCTAATGTTGGTTAATAAAAACGGATAATCAATCTGGCAACAATTTCCAGCACTCACTGAAACTGCAAAAAAAGAACCCTTGCTACTATCTCAATTGATTAAGTCTGTATTGTTTGTGGACATCAGCCTTTAATGATGAAGAGATTAAATCCATGGTAAACCTAAACGTGCTACAAGTATTGACCTAAGCTTTACAAAGTAATGGAGATGATTGAAAAGCCAAATATGATTCTTTACTTTCCCTAATTTCTCAATCATTTACATATTTCCACTTGTGTCAACACAATTAGATAATGTGCTGATTTATTTGTGGTTTCATTCTCTGCCTCACAGTATCCATTCAACAGATACCAAGGACATATGGTGTAGTAATTTATTACCATTGATAGTTCTTGTTCTTCTATTGTACCACTGGTATAGTCAACTCCCAGCCCAGCAGAAGTCTTCTTCTGTTTGATTGATTTGTTTGAGCAATCAATGCAGAAGTTGATTTATCTCCATTGATTTAAGTTTGATTGAATGTTGATTTCAGAGTATTTGTTGATTGAATTAAATTGGTGTAGAACGTATATTGTTGATTTTGAATATTTTTTAAATATCAGAACAGAGTGAAGTAAATGATAGTATACCTAATATTTATTTGATTGATATTTAAGCTTATTGTATCTTGAATGAATGCCATTGACAGAGACTTTTGTCAGTCTGTGGTAACTAAATCTTGAAAGCATAAACAAATACCACTTCACTATAATTATTTCTACAGTGATGTTATCTGTACCCATTTAAGAAAAAATGACTTTTTTTAGTTTAAAGGTAGCACTTTAAGATTAGAGAAAAAATGGCCTCCGATAAATGTTGCAATTCTCTAACCAACTGATAAAACTTTACTTTCTCTGATCTCATCTTGTATGATCAATTTAAATTTTTGTTTTTCAGTTATTCACATTGAGAGAGCAACAGACGAAATCACGTCACTCTAGTGGCAGTGTTGATGATGTTGGTAAACAAATTCAAAAAGTTTCTTCCGTTGATGCCAGTCAGACAGCACAGGCTGATTCTACAACTAACTCTGAACCAAAAGAACAAGTACATCCTAAGGTTGGTACAGAATTTATTGCTTTGGTTGTTGCAAAATTTTATATAACTTACTTCATATTAAGCTGGTTCAAAATTGATCATGACCGCAACTCGACAAATTGGTACTTAAGTAAATAATACGAATGAGGTTAAAATTAAATGATTCAATAGTCGGCACCATTTGATATGAAGATAAATGGTAAGAGTTCCTTATTGCTTTATCATTAGACTCTTAATGAAACTTCTGTGGTTCCTGTTAACTCAGAATCTTGGTTCAGATATTGATACTATTGAGAAGAACGTGCTTGAATATTTAAGGGACTGCTTTTCTGTTTTCTGGTTTGATTTGGGCCTTGAATATATGTAAAGAACTTAAGAAGTTATAGAAATGTATGAAAATCACACAATTCTCACAAAACAACTTATTTTTACATCATATCTTTTCTATAAAAGGCAGTCTCAAGAAATGATGAGTCGGCATTTTATGTGGATAATCTTGGATACACATAGATTTTAAGGCCAAAACTTTGACAGTGAGCTGTAAGGACTACTGATAAGCTTAGCTATAAAAAATAGCTGTTTCCTAGACTAAGATATAATTGGTCAAACTGTCCCTTTAATATCACTATGGCTTAGTGCACCAATGTCAGAAAATATGATAGGTTCAAATAGAGGATATAAGTGTCCCTTATACAACACATATAAACACATCATAAAACCTTGTGTAAAACATGTTACTTTAAACCTTATGTAATGGACTGTAATATCACTATCATTGAATATCAGGTCATAGGTATGGTTGAACTAATAACATATCAATCAAATATTGATTAGGCATCCAATTTTCATCATAATAAAGCTTCAATTGTCGATTCCTTTAATATGATTTCATGTTGATTGAATCATTGTCCACTGTTCAAACATTGCCTTTCCACCAACATGAGTTTTCAGTTATACTGCTATGATTTTGTGCACGTATAATGATGATGTCACACAATATGTGTAATTAATGGAGATGAGGTTGATTAGAACATGCCTGTATTCTTTCAAGTGAATATTAAAAATATCTGTTTCAATGTCAAAGTGTTCTCATGATTTTTACATGCTCATCTGCAATAAATGTATTTTCATGTCTCCTTTCATTTCTTTAATATGGCTTTAGAATGTACTATTATTAACCGATTTTGTTTCTAATTGCATTAAAGTAACATGTCCCAAGATAATTGAGTGTAGTGTTAATAAGAGGTTTAAGATCTGGCATCTTGACTTCTGAGAAAGTCACCAACTCCCTGAACCACTGTGGCCTCATGGAGCCAATGCAGTATCTGTGGCATTCAGTAATGGTTTAATATTCAACAAAATATGCTAACAATGAAGTTTTTTTTACTAGTATTTTGGTATTTGGCCCGGAGGAATGTAAAAGTTTATAGTGTAGAGTATTAAAGTTGGATTATTCTAACAAGCCAACAAGCTGTGTTATTCAATTTTAATAATTTATTAACTCCATTATGTATGAGAATGGCTAGGAATTTAATAATGCTCCAGTTATTAGATTGGATAAATTACCCTTGTTATTCCATCTAAACAAATTATTGAAAGTGGAAAATTGTCATAATGATCATCTGTTTAGAATTTAAAAGTAGGTTTTGAAATAATAAACTGCGTTTCCACTTGGCCAATCTAGCATTTCTGTGTTTCCACTTGTTAAATTGCTGAACTATTACGGTTCGGGAACCGAAAACCCCCCTTTTTGCGTTCGGCAATTTATCGGGGGTTAAATGAAAGCTAGCTCTAAAGCCAGCTTTTTAAACAAGTGGAAACGCAAAAAAACTGGCCTTTTCTCGTTCAGTAATAGAGAAGTACTAGTTTTAGGGTTGCATGCGCAACTTCGGTAGTCTTGTACATCGCGAACTGTCAATGATGTGCCACTTTTTTTGATCGAGACTAAAGTGGTTCGGGAACCAGATAAACCAAGTGAAAACACAGTGTGTTTGACAATAAAGCTGGTTTTAAAGCTAGCTTTACTTCACAATTCTAAGTGGAAATACGGTTATAGGTGTTAAAAGTGGAAAGTATGTTCCATCACATAACACGAAATTTAAACTCTTTCTTCACGTGAATATACAGTGTACTCTGAGTAACCCGACGCACTTGCTAATCCGACATTATTTTGCGGTCAGAGTAAACTGTATTATAACAATGTTATGAAATCATCGAACTAGACCTCCATTCATACGCAAATAAAAACAGTGGTGATATAAAAAAAAAATTGAGTGGGCCTTAACTGATACTTATTAGTTCTATATCGTGACAACTTGATATGCTGTCATTATTTTCAATATAATTTGATAATGCTTTTATATTAATTAAGTATGAAATGGCAGATTTTCATGCGTTTACTGTAACATAGTGTTTATTTATCACACATCTACCTATAAAAAACATATTTTCTTTAAATTATTTTGCTCTTTTGCTATATAATGAGATCAATATTTTTACATCTTTCCGCAAAATTACCTTGAAAATAACAAACAATATAAAAATGGTGTACTTTAACTTAAATGACAGCTTTATTGTATTGCATCTCAGAACAGAAAGTACATTCAAGTTGTTTCAGCTGGTTAAGCATTACTTGTATATTTGAAGACAGCTATGTCAAGTTCAAGTATACTATAATTTGAACAGTTTGATACATGTAATTGAATAAAAAAATAACTTATGTTAAGTGTACAAACTTCCGATAATTTACATTCCCAATCATTAAATAGGAAGTTATTGAGAACTCTTAAGGACAAAACTTATTATTTAACAAAGATACACCTAGGTTTAATTTGAAAACCCTTGACTATTATTTCTTGAACATACACATGGTACTTGTCTATATTATATTATTATGTTTAAGATTTGGAATTTTGGATGATATCTTTATTACCAGTATAAACTGTATGTTATCTATAATGTGAGGGTTTCATTTCTAGATCATTGTATCAAAGTTTTATTTTCTAGATTTTTAAAATCAATATGGAATATGTATTTCTCACTTTATGTGATCATGCATTTCTAGATTATTTGAAATCTATATATGAAGATATAGTACAATACTCGTAATCTATATATGCTCTGTTTTACATTTGTAGATTATAGTATTTAAGAACAATATCTGTGCTTGATTATTGATAAAAAATCTGATAAATACTTTTTTTTTTTTTCATATACATGTATGTAATAATTTGAAATATTTTTGACTTTTTCAGAGATTATCCAATGGTTCCATAGATCCTGATTCTGATGTTAACAGAGTTATAGAATTGCAGGAAACTGTAGAGAAACAGAATTCAGAACTAACATCAGCTCGTACCAAGATGTTAGAAATAACAAGCAAATTTGCTGAAATGGAAGAAAATTTCTCTACCACACAAAAAGAATTATTAAAAGCACAAGAACAAGTTGTAAAGTTAACAAGAGACTTACGTGAGGTAAGATACAAGATAAATATTGAAAGAGTAGGACTGTTCGTAACGTTATCAAGAACATTCTAGATCATGTCTGCAATCCTGACCCAAAAAGTGAAGTTAGTCAGTCCAGTGAAAATTAGATCACATTCCTTCTTTTTCTGTGATTTCATACTGATAATGATTTCACATTTGATTTGAAATAGTTACTTGAATTACATAATGGTCACAGTAACATTTGTATGGACTTAGGTCTTGGGCTACCAAGGTTGATTTTGAAATTATACAAGAAAGGGTCCAACAAATCAACTTGTATTATTGGCAGAGCAATCAAATATTAAGAATTGAATGAACTTTATGGTTCTTGGTCAAAAAAATAGAGACCTTTCATGGCCTTTGATATGTCCCAACACGGATGCTCATAGCTTCTTAAAAATTTCTTTCTGGAATTATATCTGGTTGAATTGCAGTGAATGGTGTCTTAAATTAAGATTTGGTTTAAATTAGAGTTGTTCTATTTTCAGTCTCAGTGTCAGAAAGAAGATCAAGAAGAAAGAATAGCCACATTAGAGAAACGATATCTGAATGCTCAGCGTGAATCCACCACTGTCATGGATCTGAATGACAAACTAGAATCAGATCTAGCAGCAAAAGAAGCACAGTTTAAAGCTGTATGTTTGTTTTTATGCTTTAAGCTGACAAGTAAAATTGTTCTTGATTTGATTTGAATTGAATTTCATTGTAATTATAAACCAAGTAATACAAAAACAGTTAATATGAGCAGTTCTACAAGATATCCTACTAAGGTGGTAAATAGATAATTTTCTCTGGTGATAATAATGATTCTTGTGGTTAAAAAATTTGAAGTTTGATTTTTCATAATCTTTACTTTTAATTTTCAGTCTGAAGAAAAGTTTAGAGCTCTTCAAGAGAAATTAGAATTAGCAGACCAAAAACTATCTCAATACCAGAAAAAAGCCAATGCCTTACCTACCATCGAGGCTGAATTGCAGCAGAGATTGGATGCTTTAAGTCAGGTAATATTAAAGCTTGCTGGATGAGCAGACATCTGGAACTGTCTAGTTTTCAGTTTTCATACACATATAGAGGATTCAATATATATCAGCATTCTTTTGGTTATTTACATTTTGAGGGTGACTGCTTGAAACCTTGTATATGTCATATTTGGTAATTTTCATCTATTGGTAAGGCTCGTTAATTAATCTAGAATCACTAATCACTGTACCATAATACAAGTAATTGAGTTATTATACAAGGTCTTAATTGCCAAAGAATAGAAACCTTGTATTTTTATATGATAGATACATGTATGTTTTAAAACATATTCACATACAAAAAGTTTTTTGCATTTTTCTCAAAAATTTATTAAATGTTATGCAAGGTTTCAAGTGGTCAACCATTGTAAAAAATCAGAACTTCTGCAAGAGTGAGGATTTTTATCCTCTCAAACTTAAAGCAAAAAACCAAATTATTAATCAATCTATCATCATTCCATATAATTTTGAATGAAGATGTTTGAAGAATCTTGAAGAGCACTAGAGAAGAAAGACTTTTAAAAGAATTATATATTATACTGCGTTACTAATTCTAGGCTGAAGAAAGACACGAATCTACAGAAGAAGCAATCCAAACTTTAGAACAAAAATTAGCTGATAAAGAATCAGAATTACAAAGGGTAATTTACTGTTATTTATGTTAATAATTCATTCCAATAAAATCATCAAGAAAAGGCTATTATAATGTTCTGTAGATTGACAATGCTGCTGTTAGTTTAGCTTTGTTTTAAGCACATTAATCATTTTCATCACTTCAAGGCACGATAACGGAGTAATTTTAGATGTATTCAAAATATGAAAGTCTTTATTCTTCTTCACATTTTTGAAGAACTGTATGATTCTAAATCAAACACCAATTTTTGGTTTCAATTTAAAGAAAACATACAGTATGTTACCTTGCCTATGTAACTCTTATTCTAAATGATGTTGGCTTCCATATAACCCGAATTTTCATTCTAGGCTCGTCAAAGAGAGAAAATGAATGCTGATCATAATTCACGTCTATCTGCTACAGTTGATAAATTATTATCAGAATCTAATGAAAGATTACAACTTCATCTGAAAGAAAGGATGCAAGCTTTAGAAGAAAAAAATAAACTATCTCAGGAATTAGAAAGAACTTGTAAATTATTAGAAGAAACCATGCAAGAAAAGGTAAGGATAAGATTTCAACTTAATTTGCTGTTCTGCTAGCCATTTTTTTTATAACATTTGAATTAAACCAAAGCTCCGGACAAATGGTTGCTATTAAATAATTATATATATGTGAAGTGCATACTGCATTCCCTTCCATTGGTAACTAGATTTTCATGACCACTGGAATATTATATTATGTGACTTAATAGAAGTTTACAAACTCAAGCATAATTTACATTCTGTATGTAAAATGCAACTAATTTGTCCACCAAAACTTTTTAAATTTGTAGAAAGGGCTTTTTTATTTCATGCTCTTGTGAATTGAACAAATTACCTTAGAGTTTAGAACAAGTTCTAGTTGAACCTGTTTAAAGAAATATCAGAAAATTGATTTTTTCAAAGTTACTTCTGCAAGTCAGGGTGATATCCTGTTTTAGATAAATTTTATCTGTTATAGCATTTCATCTATGAATAAAAAGAAATATTATTATTATATCTTTAGTAGATAAACAGCAATTTGATTGGTTCATAAAGCTAAATTGAATTGATTGGCAATAAGATAAGCTTATCCGAAACCCCCAAATCATTTTAACATCAGTTATGATTTTCTGTATTTGACCTCAGGAATCTAGTTTATCTAATTCTCTCTAAATGCATATAGTTGCAAAATGGAAAAATAAGATAAATCTATGAAGCATACTATATGAGTCAAATATTGTTACTTTGTTTTTGATAATGAATGAAATATCACTTTGTTTATTGATAATGAAATAAATATTGTTACTTTGTTTTTGATAATGAATGAAATATCACTTTGTTTATTGATAATGAAATAAATATTGTTACTTTGTTTATTGATAATGAAATAAATATTGTTACTTTGTTTTTTTATATTGATAATGAAATAAATATTGTTACTTTGTTTTTTTATAATGAAATAAATATTGTTACTTTGTTTTTTTATAATGAAATAAATATTGTTACTTTGTTTTTTTATAATGAAATAAATATTGTTACTTTGTTAATTGATAATGAAATAAATATTGTTACTTTGTTTTTGATAATGAATGAAATATCACTTTGTTTATTGATAATGAAATAAATATTGTTACTTTGTTTTTTTTATAATGAAATAAATATTGTTACTTTGTTTTTTTTATAATGAAATAAATATTGTTACTTTGTTTTTTGATAATGAATATTATAACTTTGTTTATGAGAATTCTGTATTTTTACAGGAAAGAATAAATGAAGATTTAATACAATATAGAAACGAAATAGAAACTTTACGTATGCAGATGGATCATTTTATGCGGTAAGGTTCAGTTGTTTATTGTTAGAATTATCAATGATTGAACGTAAATGGGAAAATGATGAATCTATTTTGGTGTACCATGTAACTAATGCACAAGGTTAAAGTGAAGCTTATTAAAGTTGTGGAAATCTGTGTCAACAATTTTCTCCTTCGAAAATTAGTATACATTAAAGAACCCGTAATCAAACGCAAATTTACAGTATCGGCCCTCTGCATTCACACCAAAATCACAAGAAATACCCGATTAGGTACAATTTAGCCAGAAATGAGAGTTTTGACAGATTTTCTTGTTTTATGATGGAATATTATAAACTAATTTTTGCTTGTAACCTAATTTAAATTTATGATGTATGTACCTATATTATATGTAATTTTCATTTTCAAATGATATTTCAGAACTGGTTTTGCATTAGAAGAAAGTGTAGCTAGAAGGCATGAAAGAGGAAGACAGCAAGCATTAGTTGATGATCCAGCTAAGGTAAGATACTACATGTATATGAAATTTGATTCAAACTAAATTGCACAGACAAAATCATTTAAGTTATACTCAGCTTTGCGAAAAGAAACTCTAGTAAATAAGAGTTTTTGAAACATGAAACTATTGTGTATAATAGTACAGGAATTGTGAACTTTTATTCATTATCAAATTAGTGTTTGAACAAACTTCTGTAATACAAGAATGGTTAATAAAGTCAAGGTTTTAGATGCATTTCATGATATTGCTCAAAGATATAAGGGGGAATTCTACAATAGTTCTTTTTATCAAGCAATTTGCAGGCTTTACAGCAGCCTTAAAATACAAATACTGTTTAGTTATTCTAAAATTTCTAATTAAATGCATGTTTAAAATCTATAAAGGATCAGCAGATGTATACTGAAAGGAAATGTGTGTCTTTAGTAGCATTTGAATATTGCATTTTCTAGAATGACTTTTACCAGTTTTATAATCTTCAAAGAGCATAAGGGATGTTAATTATGATAATATGTCACCATGTACCTGATAAACTGATGATTCTAGATTAATTACTTTACCTAGATTCTGATCTGAGAACTGGTTTCAATTATCCAATAACCTGTTAAATGTCATATACATACTTCATTTCAAGTAGTACACTGATGTAGGTGTTGGGTTAATGACAGTCCAGCATGTAACTAATATACAATCTGTTATGTATGATACATGAATTGTGAAATTTTGTCAATACATATATAAATGTACAGGTCAAGAAAAAATAAGTTTTTTTTTTTTCAAAGCATGTAAATTCATGAATTTTGAAAACATGGATTCAAGGTTGATCCTAGCCATCTTAGTTAAATAGTAAATACTGACAATGTTACTTTTTCCAACTGATGACCGTCAACAGGAGCGTTCCTTAGAAGCTAGCACTAAATCTCTTCAGAGACATTAATCAAAGTTAGTATCAACTGAGCTATCTTGATATCATAGTTGACAACAAGGGGACAATTTCTTTTTCAAAAGTTTGAGATTTGCATTTTCAAAGCTTTTAGATTTTGATATCCAGTTGAACAAATATTTATATTGTACACAAGTAATTGCTCTTGTTTATAAAATTGAAAATTAGGAAGAATACCTTGAAAAAACTATATTGACTTTATATTACGTTTAAGAACTATATTGACTTTATATTACATTTAAGAACTATATTGACTTTATATTACATTTAAGAACTAAATTGACTTTATATTACATTTAAGAACTATATTGTCTTTATATTACCGGTACATTTAAAAACTATATTGACTTAATATTACATTTAAAAACTATATTGACTTTATATTACATTTAAAAACTATATTGACTTTATATTACATTTAAAAACTATATTGACTTTATATTACATTTAAAAACTATATTGACTTTATATTACATTTAAACTATATTGACTTTATATTACATTTAAGAACTATATTGACTTTATATTACATTTAAAAACTATTTTGAATGTATTATTAGGAAGAATACCTTGAAAGAACTATATTGACTTTATATTACATTTAAAACTATATTGAATGTTTTATTAGGAAGAATACTTTGAAAGACTATATTGACTTTATATTCATTTAAGAACTATTTGAAAGTTTTATTAGGAAGAATACCTTGAAAGAACTATATTGACTTTATATTACATTTAAGAACTATATTGAATGTTTTTTTAGGAAGAATACCTTGAAAGAACTATATTGACTTTATATTAATTTAAGAACTATATTGAATGTTTTATTAGGAAGAATACTTTGAAAGAACTATATTGACTTTATATTAGATTTAAGAACTATATTGAATGTATTATTAGGAAGAATACTTTGAAAGAACTATATTGACTTTTATTAGAAATTTAAGAACTATATTGAATGTATTATTAGGAAGAATACTTGAAAGAACTATGATTAGGAATTTATAATTGAAAGATTATACTAGATATTTATTTACTGATGTTTATCTTAAAATAGATTACTAATCAATATTATACCTTCTGGTCAATCTGACCTTTTCTAATTTACAAACTTTATGCAATTTTGTCACGAAACCTTCATGTTATCACCTTAGACAATTGAAAAGATAGTAAAAGACAGATTATACAAGCTTGAACTGAGATGTTTTTGCATTTACAGGAGATTTGAGATAGTTGAGATGTTCATGAAAAAAAATAAATCATTGTTTTGAGTAATGTTTGAAGCTTATTGAGTTTTTGCATTTTAAGGAGATTTGAGATATTTGAAGCATTGTTTTTGAAAAAGTTTTTAGTAATATTTGAAGCTTTATTTTGAGTAATATTTGAAGCATTATTTTGAGTAATATTTGAAGCATTGTTTTGAGTAATATTTGAAGCATTATTTTGAGTAATATTTGAAGCATTGTTTTGAGTTTAATATTTGAAGCATTGTTTTGAGTAATATTTGAAGCATTGTTTTGAGTGTAATATTTGAAGCATTATTTTGAGTAATATTTGAAGCATTGTTTTGAGTTTAATATTTGAAGCATTGTTTTGAGTGTAATATTTGATAGTGAAAACAAAACAAACAGCTTTTAGCGCCTCAATGACATTCAAGAGAGGGAAGGTGAAGGTATTGAATAAAAATTTACATATCATTACACATTAATTGGATTCAGAAAAAAGAACAAGGCTTATTTTAGATTCTATAAGAAAAGTGTGATAAAATCAGGTGTTAATCCGTCTATATAAAGCATGTTTCAAGTATTAAGACAAGAATAAATTTTAAAAGAAGAAAAAAAAAGAAAAGAAATTGGAACACACTTGATACAGTATATAAAACAGAGTAGAATTAGGAGCTAAGGAGGTGTCAGAGGGTCATGGATTTGATTGCCGTCATGTCTTTCGGGTCGTCCACATGACTCTAGACTGTTTCTGGCATCACTGCTTCTTTTCCTAGAATCTTTATGATTAATTATTACTATTCAGTACAAATGTACATTACTTATTCACACTGTATTTAATAAGGCAAACTTTATATCTGACAAAATGAATGAGGCAGGTAGACATGTAACAAGTCCAATAGCCATTTTAGACATCTAAAGAAAAATGTGATAAAATCAGGTGTTGATGGAGAGAGCAAGCAAGTTTGGCCATTGCGTGATTGTGAACATACCTTAATGTGTTTCTGCAGGGCAAAGTCTATATTTTTAACTAATCTATAGGACATGCAGACGTCAAGCTGTGATTTACATTCTATAAAAGAATTGATTAATGATCTATCTCAATATTTCAAACTATAAATAGTTAGGTATTTCATCAAATAACATGAGGATTGTTGTCTCTTGTCTTAAATATATAGTCTGCACAAAACTTTACACCACAGGGGTTCTACACTTTAATATGCCTGCAGTATTTTATTATACTCAAATGTTTGACTTTCAGTTAAAAGATAAATCTAATCAAAGGTAGCTTCTGGCTTCTTGTCAATAATTCATACAAAAAAGAAAAAAGTAGGTTTAAATTTTCTTTTCATGATTTTTTTTTAAATCTGGAATTGTGTGCTGAAATACTTCTGACCTTTTCTGAAATAACAAGTCATAAATATTGGAATATAGGTTAACGATATATAATAAAGGGTGTCATTTAATAGAAAGGTATAGTGTATACAATGAATAGGAGAATAGTAAATCAAGCAAAATGCTAGGTTATGTTATCTGGACAGATTTGTGACATAGAAAGTCAGTGTAAATTGAAATTAAGCAACCAAGGAATTTAAAAAAATAATGAATAAGTTTTTTGGCCACAGAACATGTAACTACTAGTGTCTGTTAAGTTTTATTAGTATTATCTGAAGGGACATTAACAGTGTATCCATAAATCCCACTGTAAGGTACAATGAACTGTTCAGACTAAAGATCTCCCTCCAATATACTGTACTGAACAATAATGAACAAAATGTGCACCTCTTCAATAATGTGTTCCTATCTGAACACAAAAACCATGATATGCATTGTTTCAATTCTGCGGGAATACTTACCGGTACTTCCAAATTTCATACCAGTGCAGAATAAACCCGGTAGAAATGTATTTCTTTAAATATCTAGTGCAAAAAATACAGAAACTGAATTAAAACTTTGATGTTTACAATATAACAGTTGTGTGTAATAATCAGTAGGGATACATGTACATCTATATTTGTAGTTTAATATTAGTTTTCAAGTCTGTATGACATTGTCTGCAGCAGATTCAGTACACATTTGTCAGGTTCATATACCAGTGCCTGTATCAAGGTTCAAGATCTTTTGCAAGGTGCACAAACATTTTCATAAGATATTCCACTTTTTTTTGGTTAATTTGAATATTTCAACTTTTTTAAGGAGTCAACATTGTATATTTATTGTATGTCTGTGAATATGCTTGATAGCATTTCATAAATTTTATCATTATATTCTTATGATACATCCTCGAAATATCAAATGTTGGTCCGTCAATCCACGTTTTCTAAAGGCAGGATAATGCATATAGGTTTATGTCTGATCTTAATGAAACTTGGTTTGCATATTTATATATATATGTATAAATGAGATCTTGATCAAGAACAATTTTGAATTGAGTGAAGGCCTATGGAGTTAATGCCCTTGATTTTAGTAGAAATGCGTCAAATTTGGCTTGTTGACCCTTTAACTTCTGTGTCTCAATTACACAATAATAGATGGACATTATCAAATAATATACTTTACATACCTTTACATAGCTTTTGTTGTGTAAATAATCATTTGAAGGTATACAGGGTCTGAAAAAACACTCATCCTAGTGTTAATATTTCTGTTTAATATTTACTATGGTTTAATAAGTATGAATCCCACACTTTATCAATTATCAAAAAGCCACAATAAAACTATATTCAAAATGTAAAATAAAGTTAGCAAGCGAAGAGTATTTGTGGATTTATCAGATTTATATGACATTAGGTACGTCCACTGATGAATACTGTTATTGCAGGCCAAGTTTAACTGAAATTCTAAGACCATCTATACCTTTAATGAGTTCTTCTTTCTTATTATTACCATATGCTTTTATGAAATTGAAATTCTTGGAATATCACGTCCCTTTTCATGTCCTATATTTTTATACAATAAACGTCAGCAAAATAACATTAAAATTATTATGTTGTATATTTGTTGCATTGTTATCGATTTGCAACTGGGAGACAATATTTTGTTAAAATGAAGTCTTTGTGGAGAGTTATGTTCATTTTTGTCATTTCTGGGACTAAACTTTGTCAAGAGGCAGGTCTTAGAAATGACATGGAAAACATTATTGTTGGACAATAGAAAACAGAGACCAAAATTCATTGGAGACATATTTTTCTACAATGAGGCATTTATTTTGCTTATATTTGTACAAAAATTTCTATCACTTATCAAAGAGCATTGGAACTGAAAAAATTTCCATCAACCTTTTGTATAGTTTGGATGATAAAAAATAAATTGTAACTTTGTGACTTTAATATAAGTCATAGGACACGTTTCTCTTAATTTAGGTGTATAGTTTTCACGATTTTGAGTGAAAAATAGAATGCAGTTTGATTTTGGGAGCTGCAAAAGACTGATGAGCACTACATAGGGTTGTCCATCTTCATTAGCCCATTTGTAGATTAATACTCTATTCATTTCATCTCATTTTTATATTCAACTTTCTAATAACTAGGCCTACCATTATATGTTTTAGGTGAACACATTAAATGAACAAGAATGGGAGAAGATACAACAAGCCCACGTACTTGCCAATGTACAACATGCGTTTGATACCAGTGATACAGAGGGTACAGATGATAATGAGTCTATATTTGGTGCAGTAGATCTACTCTCACCTTCAGGTCATACCGATGCCCAAACCTTAGCTTACATGTTACAAGAACAACTTGATGCAATTAATAATGAAATAAGGTAAGTATCTATTGATCAGTCATAACTGTCAAACAAAGAATGACCAACCTTTAGATGGTTGTTTTCTTGAAGCTCTATTTGATAATCCTCATAAGTTACTTGGTTTAGATAGATCAACAAGACCAGTTATTGCTTTTACATATATCATTCTTTTCTTTATATGGCATTTGATTAGTCGTATAATAATAATAACTAAGTTTTATGGATAAACAATTACTGTTGTTTATCCATAAAGCTTAGTTATTATTACATATATCATTATTTACAGCTGTCTTATGTCCATGCTTTCTGTAATTTTACATGAACCTGATCAGATTATGATCTATGACACTATTGCAAAAACTGTTCAACACCAATTCAAATTGCCCTAGTGATAAGCTATCCACTGATACTACTATTAGGTTAATTTAACAGAATGTATTTTAACAATTTACATTGTCATCATCAGGTGCAGTAAATTATTAAAGGGCAATAACTACTAGACTAAATCTTTGAAAGGATGAAAGAATCTTCTGGGAGTTTGTTATTGGATATTTTTATGTTGCAGGTTAATACAAGAAGAAAAAGAAAGTACGGAACAAAGAGCAGAAGAACTGGAAAGCCGGGTAGGCAGCGGCAGCTTAGATGCAATTGCAAATAGATGGCGCTATGATCGTTCGTCCCCTCCACTCAGTGGCCAGTCCACCCCGACACCGCGAACATATCAGTCACGAGATTTACTTCAAAAATATGCCACAGTAAGTCTGGGAAGTGTCACGTACGGAACCCTTCATGTCACCACACATCTCCATTGTTTGATCCTTTTAACTGTTGTTTATTTGACTACAAACACTACACTTTCCAAATATAAGATTCTTATTTTCTAAATACTCATTAGATACTGGCATTCACTGTTGATTCATATTGACTCATTGAACTAAATATTCAATTTCATTTGAAAAATATATCGGAAAGGAAGCAAATTATGTGTTAATCTTAATTGTTTACTAACTGATAGAGCTAAATTTCAACTATCATTTTTCAGATTAAACAATTGAACATTTGGTTCTTCCGTTTTAAAAAAAAGGTGCCAAGGAATTGAAAAATGAAAGCTATATTATCTTTGTAAAAATTGAAAATTTGTCAGCTAATTGGTAATATCTTTACTTGAGAGAACCAATATCATCTTATATGTTCATTCTGATAGTAACTATTATAGACGAACCAATTTGCTTGTATTTTTTATCTGAAAATCATTAGAGATAGATGAATATATCACTTATCAGCTGGAAATCCAATATTTATATGTATATAAAAATATGTACATGTATAGAATATGAATATACATATTGAAATTTTATAGTTAATATGAAATATTGGAAATACACTTTCTGTTAGTCTCTATATGTAAATTGAGTCAATCAGTGAATTCCATTGAAACATACACATTTAATTGGCACAAAGATATGTAGAACATTACATTCTGACCACAGTACATCTTTCTGCATTATTAGCATTACTCCATTTTCATGGCAACACTACTAATATTCTCTCCTTTAACACCAAACTGTGATTGCTTAGCTTCACTTTGCATTTTTTAGAGGCTTGTATATTAATTTATGAATAGAAACTTAACAAGTGTTTGGTAGCACTATTGATTGTTGTCTGCTAAGCTTTTAAATTCTGTGGATATGAATGTCCTTTGTACTGTTTATTGATGAATCTGCTATTCCACTTTATTTTTACACAGTATTTGCTCAGAGGAAACTTTTTAAGATTCAATATTTCAGATTTCAAATATTTTCAAATTTTGGACTACTTAAATGCATGTGGCTCTTTAAAACTAAACCTTTTTACAAATTGCTTTTGAATGTAAAATTCAATATCTTTAGTCACTAAGCTGCCTAACTTACTACTTTTTTGATCCTTGCAGACTTGCATCTTTTTGGGTCAGGGCACCATCTAACTATTTTCTTTATGTATACAATAATTTGGCAATAGACTTGAATATATAGAGAATCTCTAACGAGTCTTTCTTGATATCAAAATTGCAAAATTTCCAAGGGGCTCCTTCAAGGTTTTTTCATTTTATCAACAAGTGATGATATTTTTATATCAAGAAAGACGAGTTAGAGATTTATCACCCAATATCGCTGTATCAGAAAACTTTGAAAATGTATCTCCTAGGAGATATAGTGCAGTAGACAACACTTTTTATCATACAAGCAACATCTACCGTAGAATACATTATTCGGATATATATATCTACTAAATGCCGTATTGATTCTCAAGATCTTTATATTGACTTTGGTATCTTTTAAATCATAATTATGTAAAAGAGCAGTTATAGAAATGCAGTTATGAACTGTTGTCCAAGGCTATGACAATTAGTCAATAAGAATGGATAGAAACAAGCTTTTGGTGAAAGACTTACAAAAATATGACTATATTTTGCACAAGAGTTCTATCTGTATTGACATGCATGGAATGGACTTAAATAGTTTCATAGTGTTGGCAATACCTAGAGATCTGTTTTCAATCAGATAACAGAAATATTTTTATTTTAGCTTATCCACCGCCATATTAATAGTATTTCAAAGTAATACCAGCTCTTATTGGAACTATCAGATGCTTACATATATTTCCAAATATAAATAACCACCATGGATGCACACAACACACAGCCAGATAGCTTCAGTATTCTGTCATTTTCTAACACTAACACGCTTATAACACAGTTTGGTTGCATTTTATTTTCTTTGTGCCAGTCAAATTCAATATTTTATTTTGTTTGAATATGTTGTGGTATTTTAGCTAGATTTTGTGTGTGTTAGAAGTGACATTTCTTCCCAGAACTTTTAACTGTCCATTTGATTTTTTTGCATGATTAATTTCAAAATCTTCCTTCATTCATGAAAACACCTACCACCATTGCCATTTCATGAAGGGGTTTTAAAATGGTTTATCAATCATTGTATGTGTATTGTGAAACTCAGGTACACTAAAAGCCTTTGCATTTGCACCAATCCCATTTCCCATCAGACCTCTGTGGTTATAACAATAAAAGTTCATGAATTTAAGATAGCGTCACCATGAAATATGACCTTAGTTCCAAACGGAGCTATGTCATATTTGGTCAGTTTTCTACAATTACAGGATCCACATTCGTCCAACAGGAGATGGGATTGAAGCAAATTGAAGCTGTTAGTGTATCAATACTCATACAAGGACTAGAAAACCTTTTTACAATCCCATTAAAAATCCAGATAAATGAAAACCATGTTAAAGAACTAGTTAATGCGTTATGATGGTCAATATAAATGAGAAGGCAGATTAGATTTGTTAGTCTGAAGCCCAGCCTGTTGTTGTGTATAATGCCAATGACAAATGCAGACTAGTTTGGTCTCGGAATGAGCCCACCAATTTAGTTGTCACCATGATCTAGTGCAACTCTTTAATTTTGAAGGCATTTAAATCAAAGCTATGAGGAGTTCTGTTTAATGTTTAATTTGAAAGTGAAACACATTTATAGGTGCCTAAAATGCCTATTTCACAATTTAAAATCCAAACCATAAGAGTAATCCTTGTCCCATTCCTTCCCATTGGTGGTTTTCAGTATTATTTGATATTGTGTCTGTATGTAGTATTCATGACCGAAGAACAACCAAGCAACAGAATATGTTGATTAGAGAGTTCAAGAGAGTCTTCAACTTTTGTATCTGTAGTTTAGGACACTCCTAGCTTCTAGTATAACTAGAAACAAAATCCATTTAATGATTGGTGTTTGGCTGATACAGGCTATACGTGTCACCATGACTGAAACAAACAGTATAAATTCTTTTTTTGAAATATTTTACCTATCTATGGTAACAATGATACAGTAGACTAGAACACTTCCTGAAGACTGTTTACATTGAGATCTTTTATACAAGTAAATGGTCCTTTGTATATATAATCTAAAATAAGAGTAAATTTTTTTTGTGGTTTTAAGTTGTTTTTAGTATAAATATTCTTCTACCTCAGGCTTGTCTCCCTGATGTTAGTTTTAACCAAACAATGCATGTCATGTAAAACCTGTTTCTTGATAAAATAAGGAATAATTGTTTATTGAAACCTAAAGTGGAGCAAAATTACAGCCTCTTTTGATTTCGCTACAGACAATTCTTTTTTCTTCAATAAACAGGTTTTATATGACACACTTTGGTTGAAATTAACATCGTTGGGATGAGCTTTTGGTAGAAAACTAATAAGATTTACAATGCGGAATAAAAATATCAGAGACCAAATTAAAAATATTTTGTTGCTTTATAAGCTGGTTTAGTCGGAATCTGTGTTCAATGTTACCAAAGTAGTTGGCATATCTTGCAGTATATCGGTGAATGTTTTAAAAAACATTCCATAGAAATATCTCTTGTAAATTTTTATCATTTCATGGAATATTTAATTCTTTTCAGGCACCAGCAGGAATGTCTGCAGCCCAAATGTATACTTATTCTTCATCTAGTCCACAATTAGCATCTAGTGCTGATAATCCTGCCAATAATCAGGTAAGGCAAATAATATTATAGATGATGATGGTGGTATACCTTTCTCTGATTAGTATTTACTCCACAAACCTTTTTCTACAACATAATATGTAAAATTGTTGGTAAAATACCCTTTATGAGGTGTCCTTAAACAGAACCATAACATATTAATTTAGTTTATTAGTTACCCAGTAGTCAATTGTATTAATACTATCTGAAATTGTTATTTCAAGGCACAGTACAGTAGAGATGATAGTGCTATTAATGCACAAGAAGAAAGCCGACAAATCAAATGTGAGTCTAGTCCACCAACACCAAGATCACTGCGATTAGAACGTGTTGCTGCAGCATTAGCTCAAAGTAGTGATGACTCCTCAAGGTATGGACTATGACAAGAGTATTGTTATTAAGATTTGTATATTAGTTTCTATTATTTACTTTGTTTAAAAGTAATCTCCACTTCCCTTGTTAGATATATTTTGGATAGAAGATCTGATTGAAGTGGAATCGAGTTTTGTCTATGTATTAGAGATTTTGCTGTAAAGCAGTGTTACGTATCACAGGCACAGACATGTTAACACTGATCATAGTTTTTGAAATCAGATAGGAGGTAATGCTTTTATAATTAGAGCAATGAATATGAATCCCTGTCATTGAAAGAAATATTCTTGTACCATTGCCAATGTTATTAGGACTTTCATTCCTTATTAATTATCTTCTTGACATATTAATATCTCTATAAATCAAACAGCAGCTTTAGAACTGTGTAAAGTTTACACTGTAAACAACAATACTTTCATTTGATGCTTTTGAAGGAACATTATTTTGTTGTGTTTGGATTGTTATTTTCAAGGAGGTGCCTCCGGTAACCAAATTAATGATCCAGCTAGAGATTTTAGTTTTAATTACACCCAAACACATTATTTATTTAAGAATGAAATGTCTAATTAGTATTATTGGCGTGTTAACACAATTGATCACGTGGCAAAATCTGAATAAATAGCAAGGTTGTGATCTATTGTGTTTACAGACTAATAATGCTAATGAGACCAAAAATAAATCATATATTTATTATTTATTTCGATTTTTTAATTATATTTTCCATGATAGGTTATGTCAATTTGACACAAAACATAGTATCACGTGACAAAAGCTACAGTTTATCAAAAAATAGATGCCAGTTTGTGTAACTGATTCATTGAAGGAAGTGATAGTATAAATGTAAATATTACAAATTGTTTCAGTTCTGGTGGCAAGTTACATGATTTAACACTAGGAACAGCAAGTCCTTTAGGCAGTATACACAGTAGTCAAGACTCCTTACATAAACATCCTAAAAAGAAAGGCTTGAAAGGGTCATTAGGCAGATTTTTCAGTAAAAAAGAGAAAAATAAAATGAAACAAGATCATCAAAGAGATTTAGCTGGTGGTAAGTGACATCTTTGATGTGATTCAGACATTCTATATATAAGCTTATTTATAAGTAGGAGTTTCTAAAGGAACTGTTAAGAGGTATTCTAAACTTGGTATGTGGTATATCACTAAATATAAGTTCTTCAGAGATCTGACTGAAAACAGAAATGGTGCACATAGATGCTGTCACTGCCCCAGAAAATCATAAAAACCTATTTACAATACCTCTTTGAAGTTGAATGCAGTTCTCTTACAGTGTTTACAGTTAAAATCATAAGGATTTCCCTGTAATGATTTACCAACTGGAAACATTATTGGGTACATATCTCTTTAGCTCCAAATTTTATCCTTTATAGCATTTCATGTTTTCCATATTATTTCATTAATATTTTAGTTTTAAGGCAAGTCTAGAGATGGATTCTGTCATATGAATTTGTCAGCAGTCAAGACCACTGACTAGTTTTTGCTAATTTTTTGTATGATGATATTAATATCTAGTGAAGTTGTCTGTATAATATTTTGTAGGGTATGACACAGCTGATGGTTCAGGTGATTCTCTCAGTGTAGGGTTAGGTCAGTCAGAATTTGACAGAAGAATCAAGAAGAAGTAAGTAATTTATTCAATAATCTGTGCCAAACGAGTGGCAGAAATAGGGTTCTGTTGCAGCAAGGGCTGATTTGGCTTATTACCACTTTATAAATTGTAGATTTGATATTGAAATTTCTCTTATAGACATGAGTTATTAGAAGAAGCCATGAAAGCCAGTACACCATTTGCTTTATGGAATGGTCCTACTGTGGTAGCTTGGTTAGAGGTGGGATATTATTTTTATTCATTTTTAGCCAAATTTGCACTGTTGCAATTTGATAACTGCTATCACTTTAATATCAAGGTCTTCATATCCTGCTGCCTGTCAGTCATTGTTCTCAACTATGTAAGGAATTGACCAAGGATGGGAAGACATTTCTGCATCTACTTCCTTAAGTCACTATGGTTAATGGTTTAAATGTATTTAACACCTGAGGCCAACATTTTACATATCTTAATCAGTTGATTATCTTTCAATTCTTGCATCTTTCAGTTATGGGTAGGAATGCCACCATGGTATGTTGCTGCATGCAGAGCTAACGTCAAAAGTGGTGCTATTATGTCAGCTCTGTCTGATACAGAGATCCAGAGAGAAATTGGTATCAGTAATCCATTACATCGGCTCAAATTACGACTCGCTATACAAGAAATGGTCAGTCTAACCAGTCCTTCTGCTCCTAAAACTTCCAGAACTGTAAGTATACCTTTATCATCCCTTATTACTTATTACACTTACTCATGATTGATATAATTACTCATGATTGATATACATGTACATGTACTTACGCTGCTACCAATGTTTTGCCAATAGATCCATGTCGTTTTTTATTTGCAGGTTACATTTTGTGGTTAATATTTTCATTTTATATAATTTTGAAACCATGTTGCCCGGTTTTCTACTGAAGATAAGTTTCATTGAAATAACCATTTTAGTTGTCACTTTCCCTATCTATTCATATTCTCATATTACCGACAATCAACAATCTTTTGTTTCTTTCAGACGTTAGCATTTGGTGATATGAATCATGAATGGATAGGAAATGACTGGTTACCAAGTTTAGGTTTACCTCAGTATAGAAGTCATTTTATGGAATGCTTAGTAGATGCACGAATGTTAGACCATCTTACCAAAAAAGATTTACGAGGTCAACTAAAAATGGTTGACAGTTTTCACAGGTTAGAAAAAAAGGGGCGGAACAGTTAACTCTTAAAATTACTAATTTTAATATGCCAATATCTTCAACTGACTCATAATTTTCGGCATTCTATAAGCCTGTTGCTGCTCGTCAGAGGGGCTGATATGGAAAAGATTCTTGTTGTTCATATGGGACAATAAACCGAGACCCTGTGTGCTGTAGGCTATATTAAGTAGGCCTATGCTGCTTTTCTGCAAAAAATGTTCTCATTGCACCAAAAATGAAGTTGCCCATAAGTTGCAGAAGAGTAAGATGTAAAACTCCCTTTCATTTTCATTCGCAGAAGTTTCACTCTAAATTTTCTATGTATTCATGTAACCCTAGGATATGAAGAAGAACGCTTTAACATTGTATAATAATATAATACTTGACTTAGAAATTTAAAAGGGTTTGACAAGATTGATATAATTTTCTGAAGAACACAACAATAGGAAGTTTAAATGAATTAAAGATTATGATTGATTTTATAGAACAAGTTTACAGTATGGTATCAATAGTTTAAAGAAATTAAATTATGATAAAAAAGAATTAGAAAGAAGGAGAGAAGAAAGTGCTAATGAATTAAAAGGTACAAAATTTACATTATTACTATCATCTTCAATAGGTTTCCTACGATTTTTTGATAAACTCTGTTGTGTCACATAACGCTATGAAGTAGTCAGAGCCCAGCAATATGCATTCTACATTGGTACAACGTTTCAAATTACATTGCAAACCTGATTTCATTGAGACAGTGAAATAGATCAATGGATGCACCAGGAATCTAGTAGTTCACAGAGGACATCCAGTGTGCTACTGGCTGTTCATCAAAAATGAATGAATGAACTAATGCTGCTGTCAGAATTAAATTCACTTAGTGCTTATTGGAAGTCATTACTATCTCCATTCAGTAAACTGCAATATGAAGTTTGTTTTATTAGTTCGAATGTTTTTGAAAAGAAACTTATATTATTTATTGTTCTAACTTTATTTTAGATGTATTAGTATGGTCTAATGAACGAACTATAAAATGGTTACAATCTATCAATTTACGTGAATATGCTACTAACCTAAATGAATCAGGGGTACATGGTTCTCTAATAGCTCTAGATGAAAGTTTCGATCATAATTCTATGGCATTAGCCTTACAAATACCTACACAAAACCAACAGGTAATTTTTTTTTTTCTTATCAATCCAATGTTTATCAGTTTATTAAAAAAAAAGGCAGAATTTCACAAAAAGATTCAATATGATTGAAGAAATCATTGTTTCTTTAAATCTATCTTATATATCTAGTCTTGAATATTTTTAACACTGCCATATTAGACATTGGCGAAACCCAGTTATTTAAAGTTAAATTGATGTCTGATAGGTAATGGTTCGCTCTGTTTAAGTACCAAAAATACTGTTTTCAAAGCTCTTATTATCATCATAGATGTCTTTTAACTTCATCCCATTGAAAAATAATTGTGACAAAAAACTTGGGTCCTTCAGGCATTTTTATTTTACTTGTATTTCTGATTCTTACTTGTTTTGATGGTAAAAAAAAATTAAAATCTTAATATTTTTTTTACAGGCAAGACAAATATTAGAGCGAGAGTTTAACAACTTGTTGGCCATCGGCACGGACCGCCGATTGGACGAGGTAGGTCAGTTATCCAATTTTTATCTTTAGCCTGCTGCCAATACATAGAATCACCTATCACATTATATATTCTTTCTCCAGATTCATTAGCCAATCAGGTGCTGTTTTAAACTTAACTTCTTCACTTCCTGTATTAATTTGTCAAGAGCCCTATTTATTGTCATGAAATCTTATCAATTTTGATGCTCAAATACTTTGGCATTTGATTAAGCTGCGTTCATAATTTTGGAACGAGGATTAGGTCTTTTTTTGGTTTTGAGAATCAGTAATGCCTTAACAAAAAGAAATCTATTATTTCAGTTCAAGCATGATGGTCAAAAGCATGATTGTTGTCAAATTCTGAACTCTAAATTTATTTTCAGTATGATCAGCCATATTGGTTGATTTATATTCTATCAATGACTTCTGTAAATCCTATCTCTGTTTATATTTAAAAATCTCATTCTCTCAATACTAGCATACATAGTATAATACTAACATACATATTATAATACTAGCATACGTAGTATCATATAGTATTATGCTAGTATACATAGTATTAAACTAGCATACATAGTATAATACTAGCATACATAGTATAATACTAGCATACATATTTTAATACTAGCATACATATTATAATACTAGCATACATATTATAATACTAGCATACATAGTATCATTTAGTATTATGCTAGTATACATAGTATTAAACTAGCATACATAGTATAATACTAGCATACATAGTATTATACCAGCATACAAAGTATTATGCTAGCATACAAAGTATTATGCTAGCATACATAGTATCATACTAGCATACATAGTATTATAGTAGCATACATAGTATTATACTAGTATACATAATACTATACATAGTATTATACTAGCATAACTAGTATTCATTTCAATTTGAAATGTATATTGTGAATAACGATCCAAAGAAAAGATTCAGAAATATTTGCTTATATACCAGAATTACTGATCAAAAACTGCCTTGAAAAAAATATTCACAGAATTTTTTAGGATTCTATCATAGTCTATTTGTTTTTTTCAAATCTTGGTATATTTTGTACCTGAAATTGAAATACCCTGGTACAATAATATTTTGTCAGCATAAATTATGAAGTGACAATTGACTTTTAAAAGTGGTATTGAACAGTGTTCAATTCTGTTTGAAAAATTTGATTTGCACTTCACCTCATCAATTTAGTTTTGGTACATCATTGAATATCAATACCATTTCAATATGTTCCAGTTCGAACCTCAGAACGGTATAAATGAAGGTTATATTGAATTGTCATATGTTTTTTCAGATGATAATTACAATGGCCTATCATAGGAATTATGGGGATAACAAAAGAGGTTATTGTGACTCACAAACTCTGTTACTGTGGTATAATACTGTTTAAATTAAACCTAGTATTGAGAGATAAAGAACCTTTCCCTGTCATTATTTAACCTCATTAGCTTGTTTGTTTTATTATCCTGTATCTAATAGTTATTAATTAAAATTTACTTATTGAAAATTTATTTCATAGAAATTTAGAACTTATTCATGAATTTTCAATCATTATGTTCTGCAAACTTTCACTTGTAAATAATACATTGATATTTGATATGTAAATATATCATTGAAATATCAATCAATTTAGTTTCATTTGAAAATAGTATGTTTGTATTTTTGCAATAGAATGATATAATGAAAGATGTTGTTTAAAGTACAAAACCATCAAATTATTTCAATTTATTTTCAAAAATTATCTATGTAAAGTTAAAATTCGAAAATTTGATAGAAATTCATCTGGTTGAACATACAAGTGAATGTTTGCTTTGCTTAGTTTATATTTTATTAATCTTTAGCTTAGAGGATTATTTTGCCATTGTTTTATTTAAAATTGAAATATTTATGTTGTTTTAACAAACTTTTTTTTTTATGACTTTGTGTTTTAAAATTGTAAGATAAAATTAGAGAAGAGAAAAAAAGTAGGACCGTTCCGTTAGCATGATTGTTTATTTTCACAATGTTTGATCATAGTAGAAACACTGAGTATGAAATGTATAGGGAATTAACACAAAGCTTGCTTGTTCTCATAAATATTATAAAAGTTGTGTAAATCTGTATATTCAGATATGAATGAGTAGAACCTAACTTTCAGATGAACTGAAATATTCAATTTGAATATCAGTTGAATGATAAACCTACTTTCAGATAAATAAAATATTCAATTGAATTAGTATGAATGAGTAGAACCTAACTTTCAGATGAACTGAAAATATTCAATTGTGAATTCAGATATGAATGAGTAGAACCTTACTTTCAGATAAACTGAAAATATTCAATTGTGAATTCAGATATGAATCGTAATTATGTAAATCAAAATTTGTATATCAAATCAAACAGTTCAATGAAATTTATATATTTTTTTATTTTTAAGAAAAATTAGGGAAATTTAAACTCTAATTTGGTATTAAATGTAAAAATGAATTTTGGATATGTAAAAAACCTAATCTTGGAAACATGAATATATAAAACACAGTAATTTCGGTAAATGGAGATATAAAACTCAGTAATTTCTGTAAATGAATATGTAAAACCCTAATTTCGGTGAATTAATATATATCAACAATTAGGATAAGTAGGCCTATAAGTAGGTTAATGTGTGTATACACCTAAATAAAGCTTTATTATAGGTAGACATATGTCTTTAGATGTTAAAAACCATACAACATTCAGTTCTGTTAAATATACCAGTTTCTAAAATGGCAAAATAATCAGCAGGCTAAAGATTTTACAAATACAAATATTGTAGTCTGTTGAAACTGGGTTTCCTTTGTAATGATGATTTTTCATAAGAGAACTATATTTGTATAGACACTGATAACATCCATTTGCACAATCTCAATTTCAGTCAAATGTTGGTGGTTCAGGAAATTCCTCTATTCCTTTATGATATGAATATGTATGAGGCGCTTATAGTCTTAGATTACAAGTCTTAAATTTTAGTGGAATTAATTGATCAAACACTTGTGTAATTTGATGCCATCAGTGTCTCTGATTCACACAACAAATTTGTCTTGCAAGGAAACCTGAAACTATGACCAAATTCAATATTTGTATTATTTTTATGTGAAAAATGAGTTTGAAGAGTATGTCAATATTAGAACCAGGTCAACCCATTTTGAGGTTGATAAATTTCAAAATTAATCAAGATTTTGGAGGACCAATAAAATCTTGTCACTCTTTAATGTCATTTTTCCTTGTTATATTGGGATATGATCATGTTCATATATGGTCAGCTGATAGAACTTAACTTCATTCATCTGTATAAGTAACTTTTTAGTTAGGGTATGATTGTTTTGAAATACAATAAAATTAAACTAGTGGAATGGACCACAGGGTAAAAGTTTTAGTGGTACCATTATCTCTGATATTGAACATGTTGTCATAGCAACAGATGAGTGATATTGAGCCCTATCAGCTGATATATATTGAAACAGTTGTATCCCTTTTATTGCTCAATTTAATACTAATTGTTTTCAGCTGTTAGCTTAATTGCCTGCACGCTTTGCAAATGTTTTTTTTTTCTCTCATTACAGGGTGAAGGTGGCAAGTTTCGACGAGCGCCATCTTGGCGTAAAAAGTTTCGCTCAAAAGATGGCAAAAGTCGTGAAGGTGGGGAGGAGGGTGAAGCAACAGGGGAAGTGGGAAAACAATCTCCTCAACATATACGTCGTAGTGGAACTGATAACTCCATGTCGCGTAGAACCACCACAACATCGGCAGAACCCAATTTCTGATAGTGACTAAACGTGTAGGGCAATTAGAAACTTATTTATTAACATTCATTGTGTGTTCCTTCTACAGTTGATGATACCAAGGGATCAAAATGTGTGTGAACTGGTCACAAAATATATTGTTAAGGTGTGTGTTAGATAGAAATGATAATGTTGAAATTGGCCATGATCTCATTGTAAAACGAAATATTGAGAAAGACTTTTGAAAGAATGTTGATGTAATGTTTGAAAGTATTACGAATGATGTGTTCAGATGCCAAAAGTGAAATTTGTTTAAACTGCTGTTTCTTATGAATTTTCATTCCAGTTTTTTTTCCCTTTAGTTTTATTTCTAAACATCATTGTCAATTTCAATATTAGTATTTCTGTTGGTCTATGAGTTAGTTTGGTAAGCAAGTCTCGTGTAAGACTCTGTTTAGTGTTTGGATGGGTTTAATTCTTGTCTGTGGAATGATTTGGAAATATTCCTGACTTTGTGAAACCAAACAAGATAAAAAGTGAAGAGTCATCCAGCACAGTATGGAGTCTGCAAAGGCAACGTCATGAGTCACTTGTGTATTCCAGTGAGTCTGAGAAAAAGAAAGATAGTGTTAAAAGGTGATGTTAACTGTGTTAAGTGAGCGTTAGTAATCTCAATCCCAGCGTTCAAACAATATTTTCTGTGTTTCAACTATTCATCTTATAAACACATTGTAAATACCATCTTATATATTATTGTACTATTACTCTTTAACACTTCTCATAATTATCTATTCCTCGTTGACTTATTGTGCTGGCAAAATGATGGTGTATGTTTTAATAGAATTTAAAATGTCCTGTATATGACTACAGCTGTTATTGTTTGGTACTGGAAAAATTGAACAGAACCCTTTCGGTTACTCTGCTATTGTGCTTCTTAACTAAACTGCACATTTGGGTTTATGAAATCAAAAACTTTCCTCATTGCACATTGCATGGCATTAGATCTAAAGTAGAGAAACACCATTTCAGTCAATAAATTTCACATATTGAAATCTGTTAGATAGTATCATCATTTTGATAACATAATAAGGAAATGTGCTATTTAATGTTATTAAAACAATATAATTTGTACATCTATGTATACATGTACAGTTCTATAATTGTACAAGGTTGACATAATATCAAACACAAATTGTCTCTTTTGAAGTTGGTGCAGTTTTTGAAAAGGTTTAAGTGAATAATTGGATAAGTAGATTATTTATTTAAGACAGTTTTGTGACAATGGCCTACACCAGTTATGTGACTGATATAAGCTAGTTATGTGACTAGTTCAAGTGAGTTATGTGATTGATTTAAGCCAGTTTTATGGCAATGATTTTGGCCATTTATGTGACAATGGTTTAAGCCAGTTTTGTGACAATGATTTTAGCCAGTTATGTGACAATGGTTTAAGCCTGTTATGTGACAATGGTTTTAGCCAGTTATGTGACAATGGCTTAAGCCAGTTATGTGATAATGGTTTTAGCCAGTTATGTGACAATGGTTTAAGCCAGTTATGTGACAATGGTTTAAGCCAGTTATATGACAAGGGTTTTAAAGGGTTTAAAAGGTTTTGTGACTATGTGACAATTGTTTAAGCCAGTTATGTGACAGTGGTCTAAGCCCAGTATGATGTTCAGACCCTTGAACAAGGCAGCTTTAACTAAAAATCCTACTCCATTATTATTCTTGTACAATTTTGACCTGTAAAGGGTTAAAGCAAAAACCTGTGACAAAAACTGACAACTTCAAAAGTGATATTTGAAAAAGTAGTGTGTTGTTGTAATCTTCAATAAAAGGCATATTTATAAGAGCAGAATAAATGGAAGCTGTATGAAATATATATAGTCAAATAATTCCAATGGTTTATTATGCAATTACTCTTCATTACTATTATTTATTATTACCATTACCTTTGTATGAGTGACATCACTTGTTGAATTCAAACATGTACCTCATATGTTTTTTTTCCCAATATTCAAACATTGTTACCGTTTTATATTGTGTGTATTGCCTAATTTTGTTAGTTGGAACATTACAGAAAAACATGCACACATAATGTTGATTAATCAAATGTTTGAATTAAATATGTTGAGGATTTGTTATGCAGCAGGTTTGGTGATTGAGCAAGAGTAATAATTTTACAGTAAAATGAATTTTTATCAACTTTGGTGCCTGTTTCTGAAAAATAAAAGTTCAAGGTCAGGTATTATTAAACATGATGGAATATAATTATTTGTTAGGTGGATGTATGAAATGATTAAACTACATTTACAAATTGCGATTCTGACAGTTGTTGATCAAGTGATCTTTCCATAGGCAGAAATTATGCTTTCATTTAATCTTAAATTGTGATGAATATTAGTGCTGCTCTGATGCATGATTCTGTAAATTAAGGAATGAAAGTGCTCGATCTTGTTGAATGTGAATGTTGTACCACCCACTTATACCACTCCTTATGCCACCTATGCCACATGGATAAACATACAGAGGTCAATGTCCAGCTCATGGTTGTGACAACTCTAGCTAGTTATTGTCTTTGCCTTGATTGTCATGTTCTCTTCATTTTTTGTAGGAATGAGCTAGATTTTTTGTTTTATTTTTTGTGTGAAATTATTATTTTAGATTGAATACTATGTTTTGTTATTTCACCTTCCTGTTGATAATGAGTTTAAAATATCAAGATATATACAGTTGTCTTAGTAATATAATAATAGGTATATTATTGGCTTTACCAAAACTGAATTTGAGCTTTCTGCAGAACTTTTTGAAACTAATTTCTGGTATCCAGTTCTATAATTCAGGAAAATGTTTCTGCAGAAGTTATACTATTATCAATTTCTCCTACAGATCTTACCTCATTTCTTGAGAAAATCTGAATATTTGCTATAGCAGGTGGTAGAGCTCATTTACAGCAATGTGTATCACTTTTCAAAATGATATTCTGATGTCAGGTTTGCTGAGAATTAGAAACAGGCATGTATATCTTGGAAATAAAGATATTAAGCTTGAACTGTATGTTTGATCAACATATGTATTAGTCAAGATACAATTGATTCTTTAATTGCAGGGAACTAAATGCCAGAATTTAAATTGAAAAGTGATAGGTATGACTGAGAATTGAGCTCTTTCAGTTAAAGCAAATGTTTTTGATTCTATTATGTTTTAGATTTTTAATTCAAAATATCATGTAACTTGAATCAGTATCTTTAATCTTATTTATAAAATGAATGAAGAAATATGTTATTTTATCTACTTAAAGAAAAGGCTTTTCCCTAGTGTTGCCCTTTTGCAATTCTTGATTATTTCTGTGCAATATCCTGTTTGCTGTGTTTTTAGGTTTTCTTCATCATTTCAAAGTATCATTCTTAAGTATGTTCATATTTTTATATTTTCTATTTAAATTTGTTATTATCATTTAACATCTACACTGAATCATTCACAGGCTTATTGCGTGAGTATGTCATACATGCCAAAAGAGTCTGAAACTCATCATGAAAAACAATATTTCAGTTGAATATTTGGCATAATTGGCTCCTTTTTTACGCATAAATGTTCTGCATTGTAATTGAAATGTAATCGTATATTGTAATTCATGCAAATAGTTTATCAATGGTGCAACATTATCATGTAAGCAATTGTTATATATGTAACCTTATTATGTATAGACCTGATTCACCAGTCTCTCTGCTATTTCTAGTAACTTGGACAACCAGAAGGTATAGTTCATCAGGACCAGGGATATTGTTTTGTGAGTGTTTTTGTAGCAACATGAGCGATGCTTTTGATGGTTTGGATTTTTTTTCATTACAAATGCAATTTGTGTTTACATGTGTAAAAAAGAAAATATTAAACTTAAAAAAAAATGTTCCTAACTTGTAATAAAAGGAATTTACAATGACAATTTTAATTGAAAATGAATTTGCACAAAGCCTACATGGTACTTCTGATTATCTCTATAAAGCAGTTATGGCATGATAGGTTTGAGCTGAAATGTGATTTGAAACCTGTAATTAGATTGCCACAGAAGTAGAATGCTTGTCCAAGTTATCCTAGATATAGTATAGAGACTGGTTGTGTATAATATTGACTTTATTATTATACAGTAATCTTTATATTTCATTATCATATAATCATCAACATCATTATCTAGTAAATCTTGTAGATCTAGACATATATTTATTTCATTTCATTGCTATAACAATTCAAATGTTTCTAACAAGAACACTATTCTACATTCATTAGTAAAACTGCAGGTCAGCTTTAAGCCAAAATGATATACAAATTTTCAATTTTAAGAAAATGCATGTTCACAATTTATTTCATTTGCAAGTTATGTTTTCAAATCTTGTATTCAAAATCATTTCTTTAAATGACCTTATTTATGTTCATTATTGATCTATTATACACTATATTATGTTAAATATACAAAATGTCAAATATTAATATACATCATTCTATAATATTATAAGACATATTATACATAATTATCTCTTTATTATAAATATACTAAATCTATATACATTTTTTTGTTATATCAAAGTTTTAATTCATACTTGTTTCATTATAACCCTCATCAGAAATTATTTAAGATGTGTTTTAGAAACCATCATGTGATAGATCTTGTTTAAGGGCCTAGAAAAAAAAAAGAATTTGGGTTGTCTAAATGATATAGGTATCAGCCAGTCAAAAATCCTATTGAATCAGACTTCTACTATTAATAGCATTGTTGGCAGTTGCTTAATACTTCATAACACTTACAGGCAATTGGTTTTCTCTATGTCCCTTTTAGTGTAGGCCATTGGTCTGTGGTATTTATTTCCTAGGTCTAAAAAGTCTGAAGAATGCTGAAAGTAATTCGATACTGTACGTTTAAGATATAAAATTTAATATGAGAAATCCTTTAACTTTCCAAAGACATAGGATAATTCTTGGCATATTATATAATTTGTATTTATATTAATATGTACATAATTGACAATGGATCTCAATTTACTAGCATAAAGTCTCTTTTGTATATTGTCATCATATAACAGCCAAGTCTACTTTATTCTTGGATGTCCAGATATATTAAGTATAGGTTTGTCAAAAAAAAAAATTTATTTGCCTATTCTACTTTTATGAAAACTGTCAGCTAAACAGGACCTTATACTTGATGGCACTCTTTGACTGAGTTTTTCATCTCTGAGACTTGAGAGAAATGACTATACAATATACTATTATTGATCATTTGGAAAAGTAAAAAAAAATCTGTTTTCTCTTATTTACTTTATGTCTGAAGAGTTTAAGAGATTGTATAGAGGTCTTCTGATGCGTATTTGAAACACTGATAGCATCGATATTTGTCTTTTCATTTTGCAATCAGATGTCTGTGATTCCTGCTATAAAACATGTCAATAGCAGCTTATGTGATAGTGACGCTTACAGTTGGTGGAATTGTTGGAACCACAAACATGTGATTGAAGATAAGAATGGTGTAATATGGTGCTATCCGTGTCCTCCATGCTGCTATACATTTTAGAAAACCTCTTTACAATCCTTTTAAGGAATATTATATCAGCATGAAGCTTAATCTAAATCAATTTTAGAATGCCTTAGAAAATATCTTTATACTAAAAAATAAATGCTTTGTGTTATAGTATCTTCGCTTCAAGTCAATTTTAGATAAAAACTCAATTAAAACAATATCAGTTTTGTAAATTTATTGCTGAAAATTCACGAAAAATCACAAAAATAAAACAAAAAAATGAGTAAAATATAGTGTACAGACACTGAAATGTACTTTTCATCGGTCATGATATCGTTCGGACCAGATTGTTTTTTTGTTAAAATGCATAATACAACAACATCAAAATTTTCTAATTTGTGAATTCTTAATCAGGAATTTTTGTGAAATCTATTTTAAATGAATCTATCTTGAAATTGTTTTTGTCTCATTTTCTTACCAAAGTAAAGAATAGCCATCTATTTGCTGTACAAGCTAAAATGGAATTAAATTTCAGCTAACTGTACAATTTTTCAAAATTAGTATCTAATCAATGGTTTCATGCAATTCAACAAACTGATTTTGAATTTCATAACAGAAATTTTATCTGTACATCCTTATTGAATTGTAGACAACCCAAACATTAGTTTGTAATTTTGTATGGTGATACATATTGCTGAAGCTCTTTTGGCTTGTAAAGCAAACGTAAGAAGACGTATGTTATTCACAATTTTCTTCATAAACACTTAAACATGATGTGTCATTTGATGTTACAATGAACTGCTGTGCCATAATTCATTCATTCATTCATTCTTTGATGTATATCATTCTCTCTCTCTAGTGTAAAACATCAATATTTGAAATCTGTACCTTGCAGTATGCATGATTAGCAAGTCCTTGTGTTAATTAGTGAATGTTGTTGAGCAGATTGTATACTTATAATACTATAAATAATTTCAGTGAAAAATAAATGTACATTTTGTATAATAATCATGGACATATCACTATGTTTGTTTCTTTAGTTTGTCAACACACACACAAAAACATTGTGGCCTTGCAAAGTTACAACATCAATTGGGCAACAGCTTGGCTTTTAGTCTTTTTTTATGTTAGGTACTTTAGTTTCTTAACACTAGAAATTAGTAAAAAATATCATTCTGAAAATGATTGTAAAATTCAGATTGCTTAAGTCAGATTTATCAGCTAGTATGATGTCAAATGTGTGGTGGCATTGTCAGGAAAGCTTTGAAATAATATATTTTTAAAGAAGCATTTATTAATGCCCAAAAACAAGGGGCAGCAATGTACAACATTACATGCAATTTCATTCTCTCTTTATGCATCATCTTCTGAAAGTTTGTAGAATCTTCTATTATTTGTCTTGTAAGTTTTCATGAAACCCTTTCAACAAAATTTTAAGATCCAAGTTTTTGAAATGGTTGAAATTTACATGTAACAAATTATGCTTTTGTTAGATTTTGAGTCCTTTTAGCTCCTATTCTGAGATGTTGACTTTTGATCTTTGATCATGTGATGAAATTGACCAATGGAAATTTAAGTTCTTCAGACTTTGATTGGCTGATTTGATCATATGATCCAAATACTGCAAATCTTATTGGTTAAAATTTGACCAATGCTGAGTCAATTTGAAAATAAAGCCTATGGTGTTACCTTCTCAGGGTGTTCCATCTTGACTTAATTGTGTACCGTTAGTTCATTCAGATCAACTTGTTTCTTTTTCTTTTTTTATGATCAATAACTTAGCATGTTTTTTTTTGGTTTTGTCCCAATATTTTGGACTATTTGTGAAATATTTTTTATATCATGTGTACTATTGATAAATAAATACTGTATTTATTGATGGTCTCTCACCATTATCAACCATTAGGATGAATAAATAATTATAATACATACTAATTGTCTCTTTCTTTCAATTGATTTACCCCTATAATATTTGTTGTAAAAACTGTATCTGTCTCCATAACTGGAGAGCTGATTTTGTAGTTTTTCCCTTTTAGCCAGCCTCTAAACTTCAGATGTTCCAATGATTTTTCAAGTGATAGATAGTAAACTGGCAATATGAATGTAGTTCCTAGCTTTAGAGATTTAGGGGGATGATTTGCACATTTACTTAATGCATAGAATGCTGTATTGTTACTATCAGTGAACAGTTAATGGATTATAATTTGAATCCACATTTAACTTAGTTCTACTTTAATTGGCAACATCACTTGTTCTCACTTATGTTAGAAATACTAGTAGTATCATGAGGAAAACTGGACAACTGATTGGGTATTGTTGATGGTGACTTGTGGATTGGGGGCTTGATGTACTTGGTCAGTGTATTTTACCTTGAAAAGTCCTCTTTTCTTGTTATTTTAAAAGAACAAGTGGATATGGGTAAAAAAAAAGAAGGAAGAAATAAGAATAAAAGCATATACATAGAGATCCATTCTACCAACTTGTCTTTTGAGGAACTTCTTTACTCTTAATACCAAGCCTCTTGGCATTGATCTTTTACAGCTGTAATGTGAAATGGTGACATTATACACTAGATATTTTGATGCTTATTAGATTGGGATACACATCATATCAACATCGATTTATTTAACACAACCAAGCAAATAGTCAGTAAGCTGATCAGAAATTGTTTTGGAAATAAATATTGAAACATTTTTTTAGCTTGACATGTATTTAAAGTGATTATGCGATTTTTTCTTAAAGATCTCAGACTTATTTCCATATCCTCAACGTTCAAATCAACACCCAAAACTACCACAGTTGATTTTCTGCTTGAAGTAGTGATCCCAGTCTTAAAGAATGAGAATCTGCTTCAACTGTGCTTAAATCTTAGTAGTGATCCCAGTCTCAAACAATGAGAATCTGCTTCAACTGTGCTTAAATCTTAATAGTGATCTCAGTCTCAAACAATGAGAATCTGCTTCAACTGTGCTTAAATCTTAATAGTGATCTCAGTCTCAAACAATGAGAATCTGCTTCAACTGTGCTTAAATCTTAGTAGTGATCCCAGTCTCAAACAATGAGAATCTGCTTCAACTGTGCTTAAATCTTAGTAGTAATCCCAGTCTTAAAAATGAGAATCTGCTTGAACTGTGTTTAAATCTTAATAGCGATCCCAGTCTTAAAGAATGAGAATCTGCCTCAATTGTGTTTAAATCTTTGTAGTGATCCCAGTCTTAAAGAATGAGAATCTGCCTCAACTGTGTTTAAATCTTTGTAGTGATCCGGGGTTCAAAAGAATGAGAACTGCTTCAACTGTGTTTAAATCTTGTAGGATCCCTAGTCTTAAAAAGAGCATCTGCTTGAACTTTTAATCTCAGTAGTGAATAGTCTTAAACACAGAATGCTTGATTGTTTGGGAAACAATCATCCACAGTCTCAAACACATGAAATCTTTAATGTTTATAAATCAGACATAGTCTACAGAGCTTGACTTTTAAATTTGATGCCTTAAAATCTCTTATGTTATACATCAACTTAAAATATCCAATGTGTTTGAAAATCTATAGTGATGTCTTAAAGATGATTATGAACGTCTTTCTTAGATCCAGTTTGGAAAATCAAATCGCTCAACGTTTAAATCAGATACTCGCAGAGAACTCCACACTTGATTAAATCTTAATAAGAACCCAGTCATTAAAAATGAAATTGTGAATTTTAAATCTTAATAGGACCCAGTCTTCAGACGATGAGAATCTGCCTCAATGTGTTAAATCTTTAGTGATCCAGTCTAAAAATGAGAATCTGCTCAAATGTGTTAAATCTTTGAGTGATCCAGTCTCAAAGAATGAGAACCTGCTTCAACTGTGTTTAAATCTTAGTAGTTATCCCAGTCTTAAAAAATGAGAAACTGCTTGAACTGTGTATAATCTCAGTAGTGATCCCAGTCTTAAAGAATGAGAATCTGCTTCAACTGTGTTGAAATCTTAGTAGTGATCCCAGTCTTACAGAATGAGAATCTGCTTCAACTGTGTTTAAATCTTAGTAGTGATCCAAGCCTTAACAAATGAGAATCTGCTTCAACTGTGTTTAAATCTTAGTAGTGATCCCAGCCTTAAAAACGAGAATCTGTTTCAACTGTGTTTAAATCTTAGTAGTGATCCCAGTCTTAGAGAATTAGAATCTTTTTCAACTGTGTTTAAACTTTTGTAGTGATCCCATTCTTAAAGAATGAGAATCTTAGTGATACCAGCCTTAAAAAATGAAAATCTGCTTCAACAGTGTTTAAATCTTGGTAGTGATCCCAGTCTTAAAGAATGAGAATCTGTTTCAACTGTGTTTAAACTTTAGTAGTGATCCCAGTCTTAAAAATGAGAAACTGCTTCAACTGTGTTTAAATATTAGTAGTGATCCCAGTCTTAAAGAATGAGAATCTGCTTCAACTGTGTTGAAATCTTAGTAGTGATCCCAGTCTCAAAGAATGAGAATCTGCTTCAACTGTGTTGAAATCTTAGTAGTGATCCCAGTCTCAAAGAATGAGAATCTGCTTCAACTGTGTTTAAATCTTAGTAGTGATCCCAGTCTTAAAGAATGAGAATCTGCTTCAACTGTGTTTAAATCTTAGTAGTGATCCCAGCCTTAAAGAATGAGAATCTGCTTCAACTGTGTTGAAATCTTAGTAGTGATCCCAGTCTTAAAAAATGAGAATCTGCTTCAACTGTGTTTAAATCTTAGTAGTGATCCCAGGCTTAAAAAATGAGAATCTGCTTCAACTGTGTTTAAATCTTAGTAGTGATCCCAGTCTTAAAAAATGAGAATCTGCTTCAACTGTGTTTAAATCTTAGTAGTGATCCCAGGCTTAAAAAAATGAGAATCTGCTTCAACTGTGATTAAATCTTCAAATACTTATTAACAAACAGAGTCAATAGAAATAGAAAGGGAATTTTGATTACTATATACAACACCTCTTGTTATTGACAAGATACTTCAATATTCAATCTATTATACTCAATTCATACCTATATATCAATGACACATTTGTTTTCATTGCGACATGAATTAGCTTTTAGTGTACATAATAGAGAGTTATTCATAGTCAATTTTTCACTTGTGTTGTTAAGATTGGTCATCGATACATATAGAGTTTTAAGGGAATAATGTGGTTGGTTGGTAAATGACAAATTAACAATCGCTTTCAGAGAATCAATTCAAGATCTTTGGATTTTATAGTGAGTAAAATGGCTTTTGGAGCAATCCAGTTTTAAAGAATATTTAATTAATTTAGAGAACATAGTTTGAGGACTCTCACAAAGGCATTGACCTAAGACAAGTTTTATTGTGAATGTGAACTCTCTAGAAATACGTTTAAAACATTCTTTATCAAGATACATTAATCAGTAGAGGGACACATTGAAAAGCATTTTATGGCATGTTTGCTCATATCTAACTTCTAACTGGATGTGAACTCTCCAGAACGTAAGATCGTTTGCTTCCTAGATAAATCTCAGTGAGGTTAAATATGTTGGACTACAACGTTTGTTTGCTAGACTCGTTTCAGTGGATGTGAACACTAAAGGGAGCAGTGTTACGTGGTATGAAAATACCTGTTGGACAAGAAATTTAAAGGTAATATTTTTAAAGTTTTATCAAATATGATCTCAGAACAGTTTAAAAATTTTAAAGGATTTAGTCATCTTTAATTTGCTTCAGAAGCTTGATTTCAATACACTTTTCAGAAATAAAATCTCATATTCATTTTACTGTTATTCCAGATTGGCTTGAAATAGCCCTTCACTATCCTTATATAGACCAGAATAGATATGTGTAGAACTCTATTTTTATCAGTATAATCCTAGTATACATATAGTCATAGATTTAATCAGTGTTTTCTTTCTGCAGAAGTAATCACTAATCCTTGCAATATTGATTTGACATTATTTATTTAAGAGATTTTTATGTTTGCACAATATAACAACAACTTTTACTTATCTCCAAGGGCAGAGTACTCTAAATATTTATCAGGATTGAAATCTTACAGAAAATAATTCTTTTTGTCTTCAACCAAAATATTCTTTAACACTGTAGTCACTTCCAATGAAATATAATGAATTTTTATGTTCTACTTCTCTGCACCTGATGCAGTACTCAATGAAGGAGATTGTTCCAGGATAACAACATAAGCCCATTCATTTTCAAATTGCAATTGTCGAAGAATTTTAAAGTGCACAGCCTTCAACACCTGTTTTCTTAATATGTTTTTAACTCTAATGCCTATGCTTTTGAATCGGTACTTCACTGCAATGTTACAACTAAATACAGTATAATAGAAATGTCAATAGGCAGAGTGTTGAATATTGATATATAAATTGGGTTCTATTTATCCCTGTAGATCTAATAGTTATTAGTTTGTGACTGTATATAAATTGTACCTAACAATGAATGAGTATGAAATCTGTAATAAGTATTTTAATTGGTAATTAGTACTGACCATTTGTTTTATAGTAGAACATATTTAGTGACTTTCAGTTATCACAACTCTGAAAATTATCAATGTAATCTTTTGAGCTCATTTGATGATGCTGAAAATTTTTCAGCTACAGTAAAGCTGGTATGGAATGGGGTTGAATTTTTAAAATTAAAATTTGAGGCATGATGTGCTTCATACAATTGAATATCTGAAGTTTTTGGTATTTTTAAGCCAGCCCACACTTCTACTTTAATTAAATCATTAATTGGTATATCACTGTTGATTTTGGAGTGAACATATAACTAATTAGTCCTCTAGATATTGTAGTATGGTAATTTGATTCATTATGTACATGAGAAAATGTCATTTATACCAGTATATCATGTCATGTACCTGCTTGAATAACCTCTGTGTGTACCTTATTATATTTTTTTTAGTGGGGGTAGGGGGATGGCTTGGTTAATGATGTCATGAATTTGTTCACTGTCTATATTAAAGATCACAACTCCATATTTGGGTATATTACTTTGAGCTTTTTCGTACATAACACAATGTTTCAACAATTTACATTGTTTGTGCCACAGCTCAAATAATATGCTTCAGTATTAGTGGCTATATAAGGAAAGATATCATTTTACTCCTATAGGGTTGAATATTGGACCTACAACCAGGGGCTTATCACACCTAATATCAGTTTTGGCTAATCATGATAAATTTCAGTGCATGTATCATAATATTTCTGTACCAATTAAACAGTTCAGTAATAGACTTTACATTGATCTTGCCAATGAAAGTAGTTTCTCTATCTCACCTATATTTCTAGATTGGGCGATTCTCATTGAATAAACTAATATTTAATTTTAAATTATATGACAAATTCCAAATGGGGAGAAAAATTCAAAAATGTATAAAATTGTCCTGTTTAATAATGTTTTGGCTTAATGCCTTCTTCAGAAACACTCAAAGTAGTCTATGATCAAATTTTTTCACTTCCTATTTCCAAATTTTAGTTTAGAATCAGTAATAGACTATGTATTTATGGACTTCATATGAGTTTACTAAATTAATTTTTTTATGATATTTAAGTTTTGTTAATCGTAGAAAATATTGGATTGCAAAAAGGGGTCATTTTGAGTTATAGTGAGTGATCTCTTTAATAATATATTCCTATATTAATATAGTAAGATAGTAAAAGTTACTCTACAGGCGAGGTGAATTAATATTAAATCTACCAAGATTATTAACATGTCTCTAAGTACAATTTATTATATTTTTATTAGGTCACCTAGTCAACTTTCCTACAGATTACAATATGAAATAAATACACCAATTTTAGGTCAATTGTAGCCAAATATATTAATTTTAGATATATAAGCTTTTGTATATTTTTTAATATAAAGATTTACTAAACATTAGGTGTTAAACCCAAATTGAACAATCAAAGTTGAACATCAATAGCATACCTTTGAAATGAAATGAAGTGTTATATTGTTAGAACACACTGTTGCAAAGTAACCCCTTAAAAAGAATTCAGATTGATCAAGTAGATACATGGTTGTAAATAGCATCCAATAGAAACAATTTTGGTTATAATTTACGATACTTGTTGATAATGAAAATTGTTCATACTTTATATTCTTTGACATATCTTCTTATTTTGAAGGTGATACACACTACCCCCTCCCCCCTTCTCCAAATCAACCCCCCATCCCCCACCTTTTGAAATAAAAAACAGATAATCCGTAAATACTAGTATATTATTTGATTTAGGATGATAAATTAACGAAGTGGTGCCAAGGTCTGGAAGTAACAGTCCTATATTCAGTAGTATAAAGAGATACTGGTTCCATCACTTGAAGCTGAAGAATTCCAAAATGTTTCATCTAAAATATCCGAATAAATCAGACTTTTTCAACTGGGTGGAGTTACAGTAAGTAATATTTTGTAATTGACTTGTCTTGTATTATTTATTGTGTATTTTTTATGTATTCGAACTAGTATTGGCAACCAGCTGATCTGAAATACATCTAGATAGCAGTTATAGGCTATTACTAAATAATCTTTTCTTACTATGTTTCTTCTTTTGTATTTAATCTAAAATTATCTGTACAAGATATTTATGATATTCAATATGGAGAGGTTTAATATAAGTTTTTGCAACTTTCACCCCATCCTTTTGTATTGCTTTATAAGAGTGCAATAAAATATGTTTAAATCAATCTTTTTTATACAAAATGCCCAGTTATAATTTCTGGGAGATGGCATTTGAAATTCTTACATGGAAATAACACACAGCAATTGTGGAACTCTAGAAGATGAATTATTTAAAAGCCTATAATATTTCAATTAAGCCTTCATATCACATTTAAAGGATTAGAATTTGCTTTAATTTGATTTAGGGATTGAATATTATTATGTGTGTTATTTCCATGTAAATGAAATGAAATGAATGGAGTTTTACTTCCTACTTTTGTACACCTTATGGGCTAACGAACACAGGCAACGCCATGCAGTGTGCTATGAGGGAAATTTTGTCAGGACAGCGGCATAAGCCTGCTCTTTTTCGACTTCCAACTGTTGAGGGATCTTTAATGTGCACAGCCTGTAGCACAGGGGGCCTCCTTTTATTGTCCCATCCAAACGACTAGACACTTTATCCATGTCAGTCCCTCTGACCTGCATCACTGACAAGGGGAAATCGGGCAGAAAAATCCGAAGGTTAATCTCGAACTTTTGCCAGGATTGAACCCGGGACTCCCAGGTTAGTGGGCAGGCGTCGAACCCGCTGAGCCACTACGGCTCCCAATATTTCCATGTAAGAATTAATTTTCATATGGCTAAAAGGGCCTACTTGACTTTTAGACCACATATATTTAAAAAATCTAAATGGAGTTGACATGTTTGAATATATTGGTGCAAGTATAATTCTAACAGAAGTTTTTTTTACAATTTTTACAAATATACAGGATAGAAAATCAGTACCTAAACTGTTTGTATACAAATTCTATTTTATTTCAGATGTTTAGCTAGAGCCCTTGGTGTGAGTATATAGTTTTAATTACTTGAAATTTCTAATTCTGAGATTTCTAATTTTTTACCTTTATAAATGATGATATCTATCTGAATTAAAGGAAGAATTTTTTAAAGGTTCCTTAATCTATGTATTTAAATTGTGTTATTTCATAATCATAATCAATTGTTACTTTTTAATTGTAAAGATATGAGTAATAAAGAGACAGCTTATTGATATGGTTTATTACCCTGTATTAAACAAAGCCCACTACACTTTGTTTGTAAGCATGGAACAAAGCATCTATTAAAAATCTATTTAAAACCTGTGTTTTTTTTAGTATAAAAGTGATATATTTAAAGAAAATATAACAGATGAAATTGTATATACTACAGAGGGAGTGACTCTTGTGGTAAGCTACATTATATTAGTGCTTTCTGGAAATTTTTACTTGATCAAGTAACTTGAAGACTAAATCAAATTTGGAATGTCATAGAGACTTAATTTTCTTTTAGATTTGGAACAAACTTAAAATGCTTATATTTATTGGTAACATTTTGTACAAGCTTGTAATGTTCTTGCCTCTGCAGGAATATGTAAAAATTTTGATTCTGCATAGGAACTTTATTTGCGATCTTCTTTAAATGATAAATAAAAAAATTTTCATGGATTAGAATTACTAACTTTACTTGAGCAACTTTTCAACCAGTGTTCTCTGGTCTTTATCAAGTAATGACTAAAGCTAGTAATTGTAATCGATTGTGTTATTACACATATCATATTGATGTATTTTAAAAATATTTTAGATAAATGTATTTATCAACTGTGTGACCTAGCCAATGCTTTTAATTGCCCTTACACACACTAGACCATTTTATGAAATAAGAACACTTCTTTAGAAAGGTTTGAAAACACATAATGTTTCAACACAAATTACCCAAGGAAGCTGCAAATTTTGGTTAACATCTGTTATTTATTTTATTTTTAGGAGTTGTTAAAAATGATAGAATATAAAATATTACAGACTGTGTTACATTTAACATTCAATATGCATACAGCTGATTGGAATATGTGTGTGATTAAAAATTGTTTGATATTATTGAATCATAAAGCTCTTAAGTATGTATATATCTTATAAAAGTTACCTTGCTTATTTAAAGACAGAGCTTCTCAACCTTTATGATCTAATTCCCTATTGAAAGTCCCATGACATTGTAAATATCAATTTGCTTTGGTGTGAAATATGATGTTTCCCTGCTAAAGTAAAACATGGTAGATATATATAATGGTTTGGTACATGTGGAAACGAGCATTTCTGCTTACTAATGCTTAATCACAAAATTCTAGCACTTGTGAGGGAATTATTACGATTGCCTCGCAGAATCACCATACTGACAAATGTTCAACAGACCCATCTTAGATTTTAACTGCAGTGGCTAAATCAACAATAAAGTCAAAAAAAGTTTGATCAAATTTTTCTCTTTGCTCTATCATCTCAATTCCTGTTGTCTGTGCTATTTCTAAGTTTTGAGAGTGTATATGATAAATTATGATGTATGTGTTTACAGGTTTGAAGAGATTCATTCTATCAGATTAAGTTATGAAACATATGAAGCTATAGATATGAAAGGCATGCTGTTAAATAAACATATTTTATTAAGAGCTGTGAAGGTTTGTAATAAAACAATTTAATAACCTGAATACTTTTGATTGTAAACCTTTATATGCACTCATCTAGAAGCTGTTAAAAACTGAATTGTATTTTGTAACAACTGCAATGCCATTTTGTGGCTGGTAAGGCATCTTCTATAGGGTGAACCAGGAACCTTCATAACCTGCTAGATGTAGCCTTGTTTTATTTGTCACTTTCTCTTCTGAATAGATATTTAAGTCTTCAACAATACAAAAAAGAAAACTGTAATTAAAGATTTTGAAATCCAAGGTGCTAAGAGTCACCAATTTTAGCAGAATTGAGAATTATTAACATTTCCGCATCCAGAATCCGCCCATATTGAATATTTCTCTTAAGTGTTTTTGAAACTTTCAAATTTAACTTAGTTCTAGTAGTCAAAACTACTTCATGACTACATCACTACAGGATTTTAGAAGTCTACAGATCAATAAAGGCCCTCTGCATAAGGCTTAAAATTCTGCTATTATTTTGCCTTTTGAAAAACTCATGGCAACCAAGTCAATGTGTACTACCTTGAAAACACCTACATAACCCACCTCTGTTTTACCTACAACAAAAATTCAAAATTTAAGAAAATGTAAAAATGGCTCATAATGATGTTAACAAGTTAGCTGTTTCAGACATGAAGACAGTGTTTGAAAAAAAAACTTCATTTATTTCTTCTAGATGTGTGGTAGAATGATTGCTCCAATGAAATTAATGCATAGATTAAAGCACATGAAAGATGAATTTGATGAGAAAGGGAGAATACAACTTTATGAATTTTTAGAGTTAATTCTATGGTAGGAATAGATGTTTAAATATTAACATTAAGTTTTAATAAAGTTTTTCCTTTAAATTTTTGGATTAATGATGTAAAGCACTGCTCTGATTCTCACATGCGAAATATTCTACATATCAGATTTGTCTGTTATTAAATGATTTTGTAATTATGAGCTGGTTTAAGATTTGTCTTATTGTAGCCAAAATCACAAAATCAGCTGCATTTTATATTTTACTGATGCCAAATGATTTAGATACCATATTGATAACTATTTGTTACTTGTGGTGAAGAAGGAGATATGTCATTCAGGCAAAATATATTTCATTCTAGGTGTGATCTTTATAAAAGGTTTTATTGTGATTTTAATGGTACAGCTAATGTAAAAGAAAATGAATTATTTCAGGTAGGTATTTATCTTTATCTTTCGCTATGTGGACTCTCTGAAGTTGACATACTCAGGTGCTGAATTAAGTGTTGAGGATGAATATTAAAATTTTGTTAAACTTTATATTTTAAGCAAAAGGGCAATGTTTCCAATGTTTTGAAACCTTCAGTCAAGTATGTCTTTACTTCAACGAAGGCTCAGTGAGTTATTTCACCATGTCAGTAATGCAGATTTGAGGAGAGAAATTGTCTAGTCGTTGGGATTGGTCAATAAACCAAGACTGTGCACATTAAAAATATTGGTTGAGGGAACCAAGATTACAAAATATTGGGGAACTGAAAGTACAAATGTTTGGGGACAAAAAGAGTACAAAAGGTTGGGGAACCAGTAGTACAAAATGTTGGGGAACAAAGAGTATAAAAGGATGGGGAACCCATAGTACAAAATTTTGGGGAACAGAGATTATAAAAGGAGTATAAAAGGATTGGGAACCCGTAGTACAAAATGTTGGGGAACAGAGAGTACAAAATGTTGGGAAACAGAGAGTACAAAATGTTGGGGAACAAAGAGTACAAATGTATGGGAGCAAAGAGTACAAAATATTAGAGAACAGAGAGTACAAAATGTTGGGGAACAGAGAGTACAAAATGTTGGGGAATAGAGAGTATTAAAGGCTGGGGAACCAGTACTACAAAATGTTGGGGAACAGAGAGTACAAAATGTTGGGGAACCAAGGATACAAGATGTTGGGGAACAAAGATTACAAAATGTTGGGGGACAGAGAGTACAAAATGTTGGGGAACAAAAAGTACAAAATGTTGGGAAACAGAGTACAAAATGATGGGGAACAGAGAGAACAAAATGTTGGGGAACAGAGAGTACAAAAGGCTATGGAACCAAGCTTCTGAATTTGATAGGATAAGAAGACGGAGTAATACTTGCTTTAAATGAGTTAATCTAGTGGCATAAGATTAGATATACTGTGGATTAAACTAATGCTAATCCAATATTAATCCTAACTGTAATTGTCAAGTAGGTCTAATATTGTCTAATATCTTGTTAAATTCTGTAAATCTAAAACCAATGGATAAAGACCATACCAAACCAGCTAAACTCTAGAAATTATATATTGAAATATCTTCACAATAATAACTTGTCAAATGTCTAGTGGATAAATAATCAATTTGCATGTATTGATTGATTTCTATTGATTTTTCTCCCAAATCTGCATTAGAAGTCCAAAATATGAAGAAAAAAAAGATTAAATTTTTCCAATTGATTCAACTGGTGCACAAGGCTCTTTTGTTTTTACTATTGACTTTTGAGAAAAAGAACATTGTTCACAAAGAAATACCTTGTTTATCATAAAATTGATTTGCAAGTTTTATGTGTGATAATGAACCAGAATTCTAAGGATATTACTCTCTATTGACTTAAATGCTTTTAGTATTGACACAAAGATCTGCAATTACTGAATATCTGATGAAGTACATTGAATATATATAAGAAAGAACACAAGGGAAAAAGTATGGTATAATTAAAGAAGTGTATTCTCTTGTTATTTTTAAATATTTGTGCTCTCTTTTTCTAAATGTCATTTAAAAAAAACATTAAAATTAAATTGATGCAATAATAGGCCCTTTGTAAGTCTATGTAGGCCTACATCTTAATGTGAAATAATTTGCCCTGGCCTGATAGGTTTTAAGACTGATTACTTATTGATTATATAAGAGAATTAGTATGATTCTGACTAGCTGGTTTTAACACAATCTAAGTTAATTGTTAGTGTTAATATATGTCTATATGGACAATGTCTAACATTGGTCTTACTGTAGGTGTACATTAGTTATATCTTGTGACTGAATTTCTTGTCTTTTAAAAATTGGAATTTAAATTTGGAAAGGTTTCTTACAAAAAAGGAATATGCATTACCAGAAATGAAGCGATTAGGAACCTTTGGGAATAAGATTGTTCATAGCCTCTCTTTTTTAGAAATTTAAAAAAGGTTTTTTAGATTTGATTGTGTATCATGGATACTTATAACTTCAATATTTACCCTCTTTTTTACCTCTGTGGTTCTTGTAATTCTGAAAAGTTTGATCAATATTGAAAATATGTATCATTCTTGTCAAATGATGACAGAAAGAAACAACTATATTTACAAGGATAACAACATAGGTTCAAAATTAAGGAATCTTCTACCAGTTTATTCATACCCATTTACAGGAATTATGAGTAGAGATGACTTACTCAATGTCATTGTACTTTCGCATGCCAATCAAGATTGTAATCTAGATGCTACAAACACTTTTAACATCTTGTGTGAGAACAATATTGTGGTCATTGAAGAATTATTATATATACTTTTTGTCTCTGAAAAGTCCAATTTTATTTAAAATATAAAACATTTATTGGCGTCACCAATATCTGTCCATCTACTATTACTCGTAAACTCTCTAGAATGAATATTTCTTGATGGATTTGGAGCAACTGCAGCTGTTTATTATCATTAAGGGATAAACACTGAATTGAATAATATATATACATGTAATATCAGTTCATTGTTCTTGAAAATACGGTCCAGTTCTTAGCTTTTGATAGTTTATAAGTCACAATTTTGGCTAGATTTTAACAAAATTTGGTAATATTGTTTATTATCAGAAACTTTAAAAGAAGTGTATGACTATAAATTAAATATTTTTCTAATGATTTTTAGTGCACTAGCCAATTTATGTAATATCAAACCTGCTTTGGTGAATATTACTTTGCCTAGTATGCTATATTTTCCTATGCCAGATATAAATGACTCCTATCTGTAGTTACCTAGTAGAATAAACCATTTGTTACTTTGTCTTTACAGTTGGTAGATTTTGAGAAGGTATTGTCTCACCATGATGAAAAGATCCACAAAGATCTTAACTCTCAATATCTTCAAGATGAATGGGACTTTGGTCAGGAAAGATGGGGCAGTAAAAAACTGTTTAAAGATCCTACAGTACACACAGATGACAGCATTAGAAGGGTAACATATTTTTACATTTTAAATTAAACTGTAAGGATTTATGTAAAATAATTCGTTATTGTAGAGAAATATGTCTACGTATTTTTGAAATGAAAATGAAATTAATGGAGTGAATCTTATGGGCTAATGAAGACAGATCCACAATTAGAATATTTTATTTTTTATTAACTTTTTAATAATAATAATAATGATAAAAAGAAATTTGGAAAAACACATTGTTGAATATTGAAAGAATATTCTTAAATGGGCATAAGGTGCATGATTATTTCGATAATGTTTGCCCTTGAAAGCCCTAGAATTGATTCAAGAACAAAATCTAATCTATAGTTCTGTAGCCATCACTGTTGATAATACATGTATGTTCTACCTGCCCTTGCTACAATTTTTCCCATATTTTCGTGGCTGTTTAGGAGCATTGCCAGTAAAATGTTATTCATATTATAGACCATAGACCACATTGTCAATAATGTTGTTTACATTGATATGACTCAAGTAGGTAATAAATCACTGTGATCAATACAACTCTTTTGGTTGAAGAAAATGTGCCACAGTAATAAACTGGTTATAAATATAGCCCGCAACAACATTTGTACAGATCTGATTCAAAACAGGTGAAGCCTATATTCTCTCAGATTGGATATAAATAATTTTATTAGAACAGGAGTTTTGAAGAATACTTGTTAGATTGCAGTTGAGATGAAAAATATCTAAAAGAAAAAAAAAAATTGTTATTTGACAAAAGCTAAATTTTAATTGTATTCATAACTACTTCAACTACCTTAAACTAATAAAGACCTTAGACTGTTGAGCTGGTTGTATTTCCACGACATAACTGGCATGCAATTCAAATGTCAAATTTTGACATAAGGTTTCAATGAAAATTCAAATTTTGGAATGTCATAATGGCATCAATTTTTATACATGTACCTTCTTCGATGGATAACCGAAATAACATTTTCAAAGCAAAATTCGGTAATTTGGTACATAGTGGGTATTTATCTTTAATGAAAATATATTACAACTTTCATAATGTCAACATTAAACATTCTCTTCTGGGCTATGTACACATGATTATTAGATAATATAGTAATATATAGCTGATTTTAAACTTTAGGAAATGACCAAAATTGGTTTTGATTTTATATTTTGTCTTTGTGTAATCTTGGAAAGTGTCCATTTTACATTTTTGTAGAATGTATTGTCATACTTTACTATTTGGTCAAAACACTCTTGGCATTGATTCATTTTGATTTTGGATTATCTCTAGCCATTTACAGGAGTAAGTAGAGTAATGACTTATGCAAAGTCGCCAGATTTCAAATGCTGACCAAGATTAGAATTCACAACCACCTTTATTTGGATATAACCTGGCAGACAGAGATAAAATATTCACTTGAAGAAACTTTTATATTTCAGACCAGGTATCATAAGAAGGATTATAAACATCTAAAACATGAAGTGACAACATCTCAGAAACAAGTTCACCAGGCTAGAGCAGGATTTGTACGGCCTAGACCAGTTACAGCACCACAACTCAGTCACTATAGACGTAAATTTAATCAACAGACTATGACAGAGAGAAGTGTAGCTGAAACTTATAAAATAGTACAGAGAAGACTCCGATCAGCTCCTGCCAGATGTCAGTTATATTTTTATTCATTTCTTACTTGTTTGAATTCTGAACAAATGTTCAGGATAAAACTTTTACGCGTTTTCATATGCAAGGGCAATAACTGATACTAAATATTTTTCGATTTATCTTATTTTCAAAAGGGTTCATCCTTGGGTGATTACAAATACTCATGCCATTTTTCATCAAAATCCATCAAGAATTTAGCTTTCTAGTGTGTTTACAAGCTAAAATTTAACATTTCATGTGGGCGTATTAATATTGTATTTGAACCTTGTGGATATGTCAGGCAGGAGTTGTTAGACAAAACAGCATACACAATCATGTCCAGATGTACAGCTAATAAAAATATGAACACATATCACAGATAAAATTCCGTCATCTGCGCCTAGTTTAGAAAAATCATGCTATAGCTATAACTTTTCATGTTGAGCTCCACTTATAGCAGTTATTTTAATGGAAAGGCTTGCTTCCTAATGAAATACATGTAATAGAATATTTTGGTCAAGTTTTATGAAAAAATGTAATATTTGAAAACTAGGCATCTACATCCTTGTTATTTCAGCATCTAAAATAGATCTACCTGAGAGACCTAAAACATGTGAATATCATCGGAAACCAACACCATGTATTGTTACATCAACAGATATTATAGATCTTTATCTAAAAAAACAGGCTTTAAACTTTGATATCACTACTTTAGTAAGTTGTTATTTACTTTATGGTATTATTTGTTGTGAAAATTTTGGTTAATTTTCTATTTGAAATAAGATTATAATTTGTTTTTTGTTATTTTTGTCTCCATTGTAATCTAACCACTTTAAAATAAGGTTGTGTGCTGGTGACACTACAAACTGTTTATAGCAGCCAATCAGAGGTCACTCTCCCGCCAATCAGAATCACTTTTGCAAGAGAGTATCAGCAGTCATATTTAGACACTGATTCGGGATGATATGCTGTGATTGGTTGAAATGAATGTAAACAGTATCTAACCATAGTAGAAATCTCTTTAGATTACAGTGGAGATCAAAAAAGAAAACTATATGACGGAAAAAAAATAGCTATTTGATTTTATTTCGATTATTAGTTAATTAAATAGTAATGCAAATTGATATTAATAGGAATTTTCATACACATTCTAATCTACACCATTATTGATGAGTATTGGACCACCAATTGTTAGTAACCATAAGTTGCATGTGGATTCAAAGTCTCCTCTTCATCATAGAAATATAAAGCCCTGTCTGTATCATAAAGTCTCTGAATCATTATATGGTTTACTTCCTTTAACATTTGAAATTCCACAGTCTATCTTTTTCTCTGAATGACATGAAGATTCATTGTTGATCATAAATGTATAAATGTGCTATTCAATATTTGGTTTTTTGGGGTTTGTATTGTAGAAAACTAGAGCAGAAGAAAATGGAAATGATGATTTAGATTATTTATTACCTGGCTATAGAGAGAAAAAAACAAGACAACCAAAACAACAAGGTACCGGTATACATCAACTATAAAACTGAGTAAACAGATTCCTCAACATACTGCATATCTTAATTAATCCTTTATAAAGCCGTGTATCCATAGCCTGTTTCCTGGTGTCATGACATTTTTATATGCCCACATGAAATGGGGGGCGTATATTGTCGTCACCCACATCCGTCCGTCCGTCCGTCTGTCGGTCCGTCCGTCCGTCCGTCCGTCCGTCCGTCCACAATTGCTCGTAAACACTCTACACGGTGTAATTCTTGACGGATTTAGATGAAACTTAATATGAGTGTTTATGATCACGCAAGGATGAACCCTATTGAAAATCAGCGAAATCGGAAAAAAATTAGTATGAGTTCGTGCCCTTGTTCTTGAATGGCTCGTAAACACTCTACAACGTGCAATTCTTGACCGATTTTGATGAAACGTGGTGTGAGAGTATGTTATAACTCAAGGATAAACCCTATCGAAAATCATCGAAATCGAAAAACATTTAGTTTGAGTTATTGCCCTTGTTCTTGAAAATGCGTTCAATTTTAGCTTGTAAACATTCTTGAGAGAACAATTTTTAATGGATTTTAATGAAACTTGGCCTGAGTATTTGTTATCACCCAAGGATGAAGCCTATTGAAAACCAGTCAAATCGAAAAAAAATTAATATCAGTTATTGCCCTTGTTTTTGAAAATGCGTTCAATTTTTAGCTTGTAAACACTCTACAAAGCACAGTTATTGATCGATTTTGACGAAACTTGCTGAAATTGTTTAATATCACCCAAGAATGAACCCTTTTGAAAATAGCACATATCGAAATATATTTAATAGGAATTATTGCCTTTGTTCTATAAAATGTGTTGGATTTTTGCCTTGTAAACACTCTACAAGTCACAATTCTTGAGCGATTTTGACATAACTTGGCATGAGTATTTGTAATCACCTAAGGATGAACCCTATTGAAATTCAGTTAAATCGAAAAATATTTAGTATCAGTTATTGCCCTTGTGTTTGAAAACGCGTTCAATTTTAGCTTGTAAGCACTCTAGAAAGAACAATTCTTAATGGATTTTGATAAAACTTGGCTTGAGTATTTGTTTTTACCCAAGGATGAACCTTATTGAAAATCAAATAAATCGAAATATATTTACTGTCAGTTATTGCCTTTGTGTTTGAAAACAGGTTTAACTTTTTAATAAATACTCTAGAAGGTACAATTCATGACCAATGTTGACAAAATTGTTGGATATCGCAAGGGATGAGCCTAATTGAAAATTAAAATTATCAACATATATCTAATATGAATTATTTCCCTTGTTCTTTTAAACGCGTTCGATTTTTGTCTCGTAAACACTCTACATGGCACAATTCTTGATGGATTTCGATGAAACTTGGTGTGAGAGTGTGTTATAACTAAAGGATGAACCCTTTTGAAAAGCGAAATCGAAATTTTTTTTAGTATGAGTTACTGCCCTTGTTCTTGAAAACGCATTCAATTTTAGCTTGTAAACACTCTAGAAAGAACTATTCTTAATGGATTTTGATTAACTTTGGCTTGAGTATTTTTTTTTACCCAAGGATGAACCCTATTATAATTCAAATAAATAGAAATACATTTAGTGTCAGTTATAGCCCTTGTTCTTGAAAACGCGTTCAATTTAAGCTTGTAAACACTCTAGAAAGAACAATTTTTAATGGATTTTGATGTAACTTGGCTGGAGTATTTGTTGTCTCCCAAGGATGAACTCTATTGAAAATCGAAAAATATTTAGTACAAGTTATTGCCCTTGTTTTTGAAATGCGTTCAATTTAACTCGTAAACACTCTAGAAAGAACAATTTTGAATGGATTTTGATGAAGCTTGGCTTTAGTATTTGTTTTCTCACAAGGATAAACCCTATTGAAAATCAGATAAATCGAAAAATATTTAGTGTCAGTTATTGGGCCTGTTTTCAAAATCGCTTTCAACTTTTGGCTTGTGAACACTCTAAACATTCATTTTTGACAAAACTCGCTGAAATTGTTTAATATCAACCAAGAATGAGCCTTATTAAGAATTAAAAATATCAAAATATTATTAAGGGTGAACCCTATTGCAAATCATAAAAATACCGAAAAATATTTAATGAGTTGAGTTAGGTACAATTCTTGACAGTTTTTAATGAAACTAGAGACCCTAGAAAAAAATATATGGTGGAAGGTTGAATATTTCATTCCACTTTTGTAACCTTACTGAAAAGTTTTTATTTGAAATAAATGCTGCCAGTGGGCGTATATTACCTTGCCTGGCAGGCTATCTTAACAGTGCAGATACATCTCTATGCAGTAACATATTGTTGTCTATTGATCAAATGAATTGATAAATTATTAAAACTTATTGCACTATGACTGGTTAATTTCACATCAGAGATCAGATAATAAATATTCATGTGATGTTATATCATTAAAAATTAACACAGTACAAGGTGACCCTAGTGATGATACAGAAAATCTCTTGCATAGGATACACTAATTTTGATTAACTAAATTTCACTAATTTGTACAATATATGGACTTAGTGGACCATGAGTTATCATTCTTTCAGGTGACATGAGTGTCAAGAGATCCTATAACATGATCTAAGAAAGACCATTGTTCATTGAGTATTACCCATGATTTTAAATTTTACACAATTCCCTGTACTACACCCTCTTTTCAGTCATACCTTTTTATTTTCTAGAAAAAGTAGAGGAACCTGCCAAAGAAAAGAAACCAAGTAAAAACACAGAAGAAATTCTTGACAATTTATCACAACCTAAATTACGTCACTTTAAACAGCATTATAAATCCTGTGATGCTAGGTGGGTTTACTGACACCAGTCATCTTAGTAATTATCTACGATATATACGATATATAGGCCTACTAAATGGAATTTTTACTATTCTACCTCACTGCTACCTCAAGTTAGTAAGGTTTAAAAGAGTCTTTATTACTCTTACACTTGAACATCAAGGTCATATTCCTCGACTTTATTTGAAGCATGAATGATAAGTGTTGGTAGAACAGTAGCTTCTATAGGGTACCTTTCCAATTTCTAATCCATTCTTTATGCCTATACTTCAAGAAAAGTGTAGTTTTTTTTTTTCAATTGTGACAAAATAATGAGGTTAATTTTTTCTGGAAAGACATGAAAAAGCAGATTTGGACAAAAGTCTCTTTTACTAAACACATATCCATTAAGGCTATACAAATACCTTTAATGTAGCTGCCTTCATGGACTATACCAATTTTTATATATTTCCAGACATAGAGGTTGGTATGATATAGGACATAAGAAAGGACCCCAAAGAATTCTAATCAATTTACCTTTTAATGAAGGACCAAACGGACTATTTATGAAACGGTTAAAAGAACAAGCAGACAATGGAGAACCTAAAAACTATATCTACAGATATACCAAAAAACACCAATATCAACCACCCAAAGGTCATCCCAAATATCGACCTCATACAGCACCAGCATTTACTTCTCACAGTGACTTGACTACTGAGAGTTGTTCTAGTCAGTCTGGCGACTCAGACAAGCTACTACATGCTGTTCGTGAAAAGCTGCTAAGTGTAGAAAAGGATGATTCTTCAGAGTCTCTTCATAATTTGGATTTGGATGTTGCAGAACAGGAAGAGCAGTCAAGGCATCCATCTCCATCAAAATTTCCCAAAACAGCATCTCCAGTTATTTTACCTTATAAGTCCAAGACACCTTCTCTTGTAGATGTACCAGATCTAAGTAAAGACATTCCTGATTCCAATAGAAAGTCTTCTCCATATAAAAATCTTGTGGTTTCTGACATAGAGTACCCAAACCCTTACATGAAACACACCAAGCCTAAAATTGTGGAAGTTGGCCATATTGGAAGAATCAAGTTGCTGGAAAGTATACAGGAATCAAAAGACTTAGAAGAACTACTTTATGAACCAGATTGTAAGTTGATCAAAGTTCAAAGTCTTACTAACAGTCCTGAGATAGATGAGGATCAACCTTTTGAAAACCTTCCTCATTCAAAACCATCACACAGGAAAATGGAAGGTCTTCTTCAATTAAGTGACAAGTATTCGGTAAAACATTCAGATTCAATTGAAAAAGATGTTGAGGATGTTTCAGTTGTTCAATCCAAAGATACACCAGAATGCACCAACCAAAAGAATTCAGAATCTATCGAACAAAGGAATTTACCATCTTATATCAGACCCGGTTCAGAGGATGAAATCCACACCTCTGATCTCCATCAGCAAATGAATATTGAACACCTTAAATCAGATATGTGGACTGAAAATTGCATAAATTCTGGAATAAAGTCACAGAAAGAACCAGTAAAAGCATTGACATCCTCAAGTTCAAAAATAATAGAAAAGTCTACCAAATCTCAAGCAAATCATGTGATAACCAAGCCAAAGCCAAAAGTTCAAGCTTGGATTTGTGAATCTGATAGTCAAGCCACCATGGAGAGGTGTTCCCTTCTGGAGGTCAAAGGTGAAGCAAAAGAGATCACCATGGACTCTGTTTCAATGTGCCATAAATATATTTCAACTAGAAGGAATCCAGTAGCTAAAATTAGGTCCTATAAAAGACTAGCAGAGAGGGTCCAAAACCCATCAACCTATGTTCACAAATGTTTACTTTCAGCTACTTCTTGATGCTTCTTTTTTCATATTTATAATTATTAGTGTATTATATCCATAGACATACAAGACTTAACATGAGATATCCAGTCAATCTGGCTTTTATCATTGCTTAATAAGGTCTCATATAGAGATTACATTCTCGGTTCCCAATTTGCATTGGGCATTTTTAAAGGATAGACCAACAATCATTGTAGTGAAGCTTCATCAAGAGGATACTATCTGGACTCTACCAGCAAAATTATGATATGAAATAACAAAATTTTGAGTAAATCAAATTATCTGGGCAGGCTGGGCCAAGACTCCACGAAAAATCTTATGATCAATGATCTGAATGATGTTATTTCTTAAAGTGAAAGTAACAACTAATTCTTGCTAAATTTATTTTTCTTTGTTTAATCTTGAGATTGACAGCAGAAACAATGCATGGAGCATCCAAGAAATTTTGCTGAACTGGGCAATATGTAGGGAAATAATAATGTTTGATCAAGGCATTATTTATAGGGAAGTAATCTGTGAACTAGGCATCAAGTAGGGAAGTAATCTGTGAAGTAGGCATTATATAGGGAAGTAATGTCTGAACTAGGCATTATATAGGGAAGTCATGTCTGAACTAGGCATTATATAGGGAAGTCATGTCTGAACTAGGCATTATATAGGGAAGTCATGTCTGAACTAGGCATTATATAGGGAAGTCATGTCTGAACTAGGCATTATATAGGGAATTATTGTACCATACGAACAAGACATTTTCTTCTGCTCAATTTACTTAAAGCATCACTGACAGCGAAACAGGAACTAAACTAGATCCACAGCCAGGATCAAATTCCTGAAAGTTCACATTGGCCAACAAACTCACAAAGCCATGTAGCTCCCCATTAAAACAGATTAAAGAAATCGAAACACTGTACTTATATATAACATAGAGACATTTAATAACCAAACTAACATATATATAATAATATAGATAGAGCATAAATAAAGACAATAAAATCTTCAGTGTACAATTTTCTTGACAGTTAAAAACAGCCTTCACCATTTCAAAATCTATCCAAAACCAAAATTAGACAGTAAATAACTCTTTGACTTGATGATGGGTTACATAAGAAATCTTGCAATCCAAATGCATCTGTGCACCACGTTTTTTCCCAGCTTGATCACTAAGTATCAAACATTGAGATTCTTTGGTTGAAACTTTCAGTAGCTATCCTCCACAATATGAACAAACAGTCCACCTTGGATTCTGTCACGACGCTTTGGTGCAATCCTCACACTCAATTCGAAACCATGCATTGATAAAAATTTATAAGGGTAATTGAGATTAAATGATATTAAATGAAAACAAAAATAATATATATCGGTAATATGAAAATGAAGCAAGTTTAAATAAACAAGAGAACTATATACAGACCAAAAACACAAGAAAATCAAATATCTGTCCGGCAGAGAAAGGCAAATTAATGAAAATTCTATAAAATTTATTATTACAATTCATTATTCAGGGTAATTAATAATTAATTTAAAATTTTAAAATTCATTATTGATGTGAACAAAGTTCATAATTGCTGAAAAGTTTTCATGCACTTAACACAACTGGATACTGTACAGTCACAAGATATCAAGAAATCCAAATTATGTGATACACTTTTTATACAGGGTAAACAACGTAGAAAAATACCAAAAATCACACACCATAATAAACATAATCTGTATTAGAACAATTTTTAACATTTTTTTTTCTTTATATATCCATTTTTCATATTTTTTTTCCTAGGTCTTTTTAGTTATCCATACCTAAAAACATTGAAGTCACGACATCACTATAAAGTTAAAATAAAAAGTTGTTAACACTTTGTAGTGGGATAAAACAATACAAGTCCAAACTACGTTGGTATATGAAATGTCGAGTAACATTCACTATATTCTCCTTTCCAATCCGAATAAAAACTTTACACATACATCAATCCTAGGTTTCCAAAAAAAATACTTTCTTATTCATCATCTGAATCATCTTCTGATTCTTCTTCAGCTTGTTCTAACCATGTTAACCATTGGTTTACCTACAAAAAATTGAAATTGATTAGTTCATAGTAAAAAAAAAAGGGTCATTGTCACTTTCTAATTGGTTCATAGTAAGAGTAATTGAAGTAGAATCAGATTGGCAGAATCAAACTAGATAGTGTATCCTACCACTTGTAAGAAAGTCTATCTAGTCTACAACCCACATGGATGGTTGTCTTCGGGACCCCTGCGCTATCATCATTTAAAACATAACCTTCAAATTTGATATCCTCATTTAAAAGATTGACTGCTATGTTCTCAAGAAGACCCAGATAGGCCTATACCCAAAAACTTTAAAACCAAAAGTTCAATAAGACTCACCTGGAACAAAGCTTTTCCTTTGCCTGGATATTCATCATTAACCTCTTCCTTCCAACGTAAAAATGCCTCTTCTTCAATTATCTCCATATCATAGAAATTCATAAAGAAACGTAATAGCATTCCTTTAGGGAAACTGTGTTGATGACAATATACCTGTACAGCATATAATGCCACTACATTTAGTTTCATGTGATCTCTTAAAAACATCTGTAGTACTCCCTATAAAATGAAAATATACCATAGATATTAAGCTATATTGTACTGATATGAACAGCTTAAGAAAAGAATTGTCTTTAAATCAGTTTGATTCTCCCTTAAATTGAGAATCGGGGCTTGTATTCCATGTTTTTTATGACCTACGATAACACAAGTAACAATTTACAGGTTATTAACACAAGCATTAGCTTGGAACTAAAATAATATTTACCTTCATCTTGTCCAAGAGATCTTTTTCTTTTTCAATAACAGACTTATCAGGTTGTGTGTTTTTATCTATATTATTAGCAAGAGTTGTCTCTTCAGCAATATATTTGATTATACTAAAAATAGAAACGAGTTTGAAATTTAAAATTATATACTTTAAGACTAAACAGTAAGATTATTCCTGTCCAATCCATAACACAGTACAGTTGAAGATATCGTCTGTACTACTGGCCCAATTTTTAACTGATTTCACTAGTATAAAAATCCAACCTTACAGTCCTGGGAGGTCAGTTTTTCATCCCATTGGACATGATTTTAAAAGCAGTCTTATTTGAGATATTGTAAAGCGGTTTACTTTTAATTTGTTTTCGGGACACAGACAGCATTGATTGGCAGCATTCCAATTTCGATCAGATGTCTTCGGGTGGTGCAAAGGTGCGTAAAGATTTTAAGTATTTCTTGGGATAGTACCTTCATTCATATACTGTTAAACATGTCTATGATATCGGAACTGGTACACATAAAAGACAAATCATTTCAGACTATGTTGGACCTACCTTGTCATCAGGATATTTATAAATCTAGGATCTTTCTGCATATCATTATCAACATGTTCTTTTATCCATTTAAACAATGATGTAGCAGAGGGTTCACATTGGATCTGTTTACTCAATTCACACTGTATCTTCATTAGTGGAAATAGGAAACTTAATCCTCTATCTTCTAATGTTTCTATTAGTCTTTCTCTCTTCTGATCCAATTCTGCAATAAGTAAAATAAATGAAATTGAAATTTTTTACATCCTACTCTTCTGCTCTTAATGGTCTAATGAAGATGGGCAATGCATGCAGTGTGCTATGAAGTAATTTTGCTAGTCTACAATCAGGCATTAACATAGAACAATTCATTGATTAATGGATAGGCACCATCGGTATGACTGAATACAAATCTGATGTCATAACCACTGCTTTCATTACTTTTTCATGACTAATTTTATCAAAACTTTTATCAAACTTTAGGTTGTTTCAATTTAGTGATGAATTAAATTACCTGGCAGCATTTTCATAAGATCTACTTTACTACTGTTGTAGGTTGACAGTAGCCAATCCTTGTCTTTCAGTTTATGCATTTGTTGTAAACACAACATAAATAATGGGTACTGGACCCCATTATAGAGTGGTTCAGCCAGCTCAGCTAAACTAATTAATCCTTTAATAACTCCCATAGCACCATATTTAGCTATGTAGGATTTCACTGAATGTATTTCTTTCTCTAGCTCTGGTAGTTGATCAATGGTGTTTTTCAATCCCTGAAATATCACAAGAATTGTTAGAAAATTTTAAAGATGTTCATGTCCAATGTAGCCATCTTTCACTTTTTCTTGAAAAATCAGAATGTGAGACAAATTCTGGATTTTAAGTAATCAAATAATCGTATTGGATATCAAAACTTAACTTAAAATCAATTTTAGTGATTAACCAATAAAATGAAAGGAACACTAAAATCATAATCGTAAGTTAAATGTTTGAGAATAAGGGACCAATGCGAAACCGATAAGTGTGCAACGAAGGATATTTTCTCAAGAGAATTCGATGAATTTGTGCAATATCATCATTTGAATCAGATTGGCAGAATCAAACTAGATAGTGTATCCTACCACTTGTAAGAAAGTCTATCTAGTCTACAACCCACATGGATGGTTGTCTTCGGGACCCCTGCGCTATCATCATTTTCTGACTTCCAGGAATTAAGTTTCAGAAATTCATACGAACCTCTATTATGTGCTCTGAATTGACCATATTTTCCTCTTTTAGAGCACTTAGTATTTTTATAACGTTTTCACGATCATCATCTGCAAATGAAAATTAATTTGTGTATAAACTGGAAGAGTTGAATACATATCATTTTAGTGTTAATATTGTACAAGAAACTTATTTCTATTTTTTATGAAGGACAATATACTGTGGTAGCAATTGAAAAAATAACAACCACTTTGCCAACCTACTCTTAAAATCTTTGTGTTATTGCCAACTTAAGCAATTCTAATATTTAACACTCTTCTATAAAAATAGAAATCTAAACAAGATGAATCCATTGTAATTTTTCATTTAAAGTGATGAAGACTACTTACCAGTCTTTTCAAGGACACCCAGTAATAATGTAGATACAACTGTAGGTAACATCTTTCTGGGTATATTAGCTTCTTTAATAATATTAATAACATCACTAGAACTATCATTACTTATGTTATCATCTACTATTTGTTTCTACAATATAGATTACAATAATATACATAATATACATAGTATCAATAATCATCAACTTTCATAATAAATTATAAATGAAAGTTTAAAGTTGAAGCATGTAGCAGTTGTAGCCTGTACATGTAGTTCTATGTCTAAATCATTTTTCTTAACTAATACAACAAAAGGAATACTTACAGCTATTTTCAGAACTTCTTCCTTACTAATTCCAGACTTCTTATTATTACTTTTATTTTTATCTTGTACTACTATCTGTTTAATTGGCAATGGTTCCTGAGAATAACAAAATATGATTTAAACAAAAACTTCTCATTTAGTACTAAAGAATAACAAAGATATAATGGGAGTACTGTGATTCCTTCAGGGCCTTAAGATGCATTTTTTTACTAGGCTATGAATGATATCAACTTATTTGATTTATTGATTTAAAAGATTTATCCAGTTTTCATAAGTTCTTTCGTCACAAAACTTAATAGCTTCATTATAAATACATGATAAAAGATAGCTTGCCAGGCAAGGTAATATACGCCCACTGGCAGCATTTATTTCAAATAAAAACTTTTCAGTAAGGTTACAATAAGTGGAATGAATTATTCAACCTACCAACCTATTTTTTTCTAGGGTCTCTAGTTTCATTAAAAACTGTCAAGAATTGTACCTAATAACAACTCATTAAATATTTTTCGGTATTTTTATGATTTGCAATAGGGTTCACCCTTAATAATATTTTGATATTTTTAATTCTTAATAAGGCTCATCCTTGGTTGATATTAAACAATTTCAGCGAGTTTGTCAAAAAGGAATGTTTAGAGTGTTCACAAGCCAAAAGTTGAAAGCGTTTTTGAAAACAGGCGCAATAACTGACACTAAATATTTTTCGATTTATCTGATTTTCAATAGGGTTTATCCTTGTGAGAAAACAAATACTAAAGCCAAGTTTCATCAAAATCCATTCAAAATTGTTCTTTCTAGAGTGTTTACGAGTTAAATTGAACGCGTTTTCAAAAACAAGGTCAATAACTTATACTAAATATTTTTCGATTTTCAATAGGGTTCATCCTTGGGAGACAACAAATACTCCAGCCAAGTTACATCAAAATCCATTAAAAATTGTTCTTTCTAGAGTGTTTACAAGCTAAAATTGAACGCGTTTTCAAGAACAAGGGCTATAACTGACACTAAATATATTTCTATTTATTTGATTTATAATAGGGTTCATCCTTGGGTAAAAACAAATACTCAAGCCAAAGTTAATCAAAATCCATTAAGAATAGTTCTTTCTAGAGTGTTTACAAGCTAAAATTGAATGCGTTTTCAAGAACAAGGGCAGTAACTCATACTAAATATTTTTTCGATTTTGCTGATTTGCAATAGGGTTCATCCTTGAGTTATAACACACTCTCACACCAAGTTTCATCGAAATCCATCAAGAATTGTGCCATGTAGAGTGTTTACGAGACAAAAATCGAACGCGTTTAAAAGAACAAGGGCAATAATTCATATTAGATATATTTTGATATTTTTAATTTTCAATTAGGCTCATCCCTTGCAATATCCAAAAATTTCAGTGAGTTTTGTCAACATTGGTCATGAATTGTACCTTCTAGAGTGTTTATTAGCAAAAAAGTTAAACCCGTTTTCAAACACAAGGGCAATAACTGACACTAAATATATTTCGATTTATTTGATTTTCAATAAGGTTTATCCTTGGGTAAAAACAAATACTCAAGCCAAGTTTTATCAAAATCCATTAAGAATTGTTCTTTCTAGAGTGCTTAAAAGCTAAAATTGAACGTGTTTGCAAACACAAGGGCAATAACTGATACTAAATATTTTTCGATTTAACTGAATTTCAATAGGGTTCATCCTTAAGTGATTAGAAATACTCATGCAAAGTTATGTCAAAATCGCTCAAGAATTGTGACTTGTAGAGTGTTTACAAGGCAAAAATCCAACACATTTTATAGAACAAGGGCAATAATTCCTATTAAATATATTTCGATATGTGCTATTTTCAAAAGGGTTCATTCTTGGGTGATATTAAACAATTTCAGCAAGTTTCGTCAAAATCGGTCAATAACTGTGCTTTGTAGAGTGTTTACAAGCTAAAAATTGAACGCGTTTTCAAAAACAAGGGCAATAACTGATATTAATTTTTTTTCGATTTGACTGGTTTTCAATAGGCTTCATCCTTGGGTGATAACAAATACTCAGGCCAAGTTTCATTAAAATCCATTAAAAATTGTTCTCTCAAGAGTGTTTACAAGCTAAAATTGAACGCGTTTTCAAGAACAAGGGCAAAACTCATACTAAATGTTTTTCGATTTCGCTGATTTTCGATAGGGTTTATCCTTGAGTTATAACATACTCTCACACCAAGTTTCATCAAAATCGGTCAAGAATTGCACTTTGTAGAGTGTTTACGAGCCATTCAAGAACAAGGGCACAAACTCATACTAATTTTTTTCCGATTTCGCTGATTTTCGATAGGGTTCATCCTTGCGTGATCATAAACACTCATATTAAGTTTCATCTAAATCCGTCAAGAATTGCACCGTGTAGAGTGTTTACGAGCAATTGTGGACGGACGGACGGACGGACGGACGGACGGAGTGGGTGACGACAATATACGCCCCCCATTTCATGTGGGCGTATAAAAAATTATTTTACCTGTTTGATAGTCATAATAGGTTTAACATGAGTTGTAGGATCCTGGTTACTAGGTCTTAATGACCAGCCTTGACTATTGGTAGGTGCCATAGCTGACTTGGGCAGTGCTTTTGGTGTGTTTGGTTTAAAATTGAAGTTTTTGACAGGTCTGAGACTAACATCTTCCCGAGGTGGCATTGAAGATGACATGCCGTTACTTGTTGGTGAAGAAGATGTTGATACTGGTGGTGAACTAGGTGGTGGGTGTTGAACATTCATACGTTGGAATCGTGGAGGCAAATCTCTTGCAGATGTTCCACCTGTAACAGAAAAATTGACATTCATTCATTTGTTAGAGGACAAGAGATTATGGTTCACATGAAATCTATCAACTTGTCAGCTTAAAGACTAGATTGTTACCAGTCACCTGAAAGAAGGATGTGGATTCATGGCAAGATAGATATGACCTATTCCACCTATAATGCAAATTTCAGGGTGAGAAAAGAACTAATGTGCATTATTTAAGACATGTTGTTCTAACCTGGCTGTTGCTGTTGTTGCTGCTGTTGTTGGTAATTGTTATTTTGTTGTTGCTGTTGATAGCCGTTACTACCACCCTGTTGTTGATTTTGTTGTTGGTTATTTTGACGACCTCCCCTTGGACTTCCACTGCCATCCTGTCTTCGGTTTTGGTAGTTATTTTGATATCCTATTGAGATAATAAAATAGATGATCAAAGACATGACCTTAATGTGGGTGTGGTAGCAATTTACATGCAAATTGAATGGAGGCTATTCAACGAGATTTACTGTCAAACAAAGGCCCTAAAGACTCAAATGAAAGATATTGTTATCATTGTAAAGCATGTCTTCAGTTTAAATATTGTTAAAATCTGCTAAGCCATATTTTTATGTTACTGACCTTGATTTTGATGATTTCTATTTCGTCCTATACCAGTTGAGTTGTATTGTTGTGTTGTATTAGAGTCTAATGATATCACCCCTGGTCCAGTTCCTATCATATAATCTATAAAATACATAATGACAATATGATATACAAAATACATAATGACAATATATTAGCTATAAATACAAATTAACATGATATACAATCATAATTTATCATTATGTCTTAAGAAAAGTTAATTACAGAAGTAAAATAAATTCTCCTAGAAAACTTGCAACATGTCTTAATTATAAATACTGCACTAAAATTCTTCAAGTTCTACACTTGACCTAAATATTTTAAGAATACTTACTCATGGAGTTAGCTGGTGCACTAAAAAGATCCCCCATCCCCCCCTTCATACTCTGCGCCAGTCCCCCATTCATTGACCTATTACCGATCATATTAGACATCCTACCCTGTTGTGGCGGGATAAAAACACCAAGTTCCTGAAATAAGAAAAGAATTAATTAGTTATCTCTTCTATACCAATATGACATGTAATATCTACAGATTAGGCAAAAAGACTTTAAATTCTCTCCATTGTCAAAAATATATGTCCTTCAGAGACCAAATTTAAATACTTACAGCAGCTGCTTGTTGTCTAATTTCAGTAATTGTTTTAGGTCCTGCTGTGGTTGCATGAAGACGTGGTTTCCACTACAAAACAAAAACAAAATTTCTTGGTTTCCTTGAGTTGAAATTATTCCAAATGGTTTAATTAAGGCCACTTAAAGAAATGGGACACCTAATGGTAATGAAGGCCACTCAAAATATTGCTTATTCAATTGAATGTTAAAATAATCTTAAAATAATTGATTAAAAGAATTTCATTTGGGAAGCCCATCCTATTAAAAGAAAAACTACTGACCTTTTTAGCTCTCAACTCCACCACATCTTGCAACATAAAGCGAATTCTCCGTGGCAATTCATCATTACCAGCAAAATATTTTATTCGCTCAAAATATTGATCCATCCATGCCTGAAAGAGTCAAATACTTTGACATAGGAATAATGATTAAATAACATGACAGACTACAATCCCCTTTCACAGATATAAATATAATATAAAGAATATGAATTAATCCTTGTTATAATAGGATATAAACTTACCTTCGCCCGGCTTGTGTCCAGACGAGGACCGACAGTTCTCATTATCTGACAGAGACATTCAAGGTCTTCAGCCATGTCCAGTACTGGTGTGTTCTTTTTCTTCTCCAACAACTGTTTGATGCATTTATGCAGAATTCCTTCATGAAGCATTTGTAGTTTGCCCAGCTCACCTGTAAATTTACGATACATAATATTTATCACTTAGAAATAAATTGTTAATTTCTTCCATACACAAGAAACAACAGACAGATTTATTTCTTGCCATCAACATACATGTATAAATACACAATATTTTCACTTATCAACTATTTCAGTGGTTACAAAACATAAAGACCTTTAGTTCCAACACTTACAGGCTTTTGCCCATTGACCAATAAAGTTTAGAAAGTAATTATTTAATTATTGAATATATTTTTACAGTTTGAAAAGATATGTAAAAGAACACTTATTATACTTACAGATAAATTTGATATTGCCGAGCATTTTCCATTTTGCCAAATAATATTGTTCTGCTTCTTCGTCTGAAAGTGGGCCATCTTGTTTGTCAAAAGCTAGAATTAAACAGAATACATATATATATATAAGAGAAATAATGTAAATCATAGAGTATGATATATGTTACAAGTGTTCCTTAATGTTGATATAACATCTGATTTATATTTTAGAAGTTTAACATTTAAGGTGAGATCAGGACTTACCTTCGGTTGCTCTTGATCGGTTTTCAAATTCATCTTGGCACTTGTTTAATAATAGACGGCGAAAAGTCTACAATAAGAATAAATTGACACATGTAACAACTTAACACTTTTATTTTCAACCTATACATATATAAACCAAACAATGACAACAGTGTAAAATAAAACCATTGATTATATCTAATTGACAAGAGATATCAACATGTTAAAATATACAATGAATCAGGAAGTTGAAATTAAAATTCAGATTAAAATCACTTTAATATGTTGGCTTACACAAAGAAATTAAGATTGAATTTGCATCTGAATTTAAGCACAATCATAATCTGAATATATCTATCGAATCTCAGTAATAAAAGTACAAACTTACTGTGATGTTAGAGTCAGGGGGTTCAAAGTTTGGTGCGTCGTCACATAGTCGTTGACATAGTTGTGCATACAATGTACTATATTTTACTTCCTCTAGAGCCTTTTCAAATATCTGAAAAGAATTTTTTTGTTGTTGAATATATCCTTAAGATATCTTAAATATAACAATCTTTTTTGTATTATTTATTTGATCATACATTCTTCATCATTTGATGAAGTTATGCATTGCATTACATGTATATCCAATCATAATGCTACCAAAATCAACTTTTACTCACCAATAATATAATTCCTTTAAGGATAACTTGAGAATCTATTCCTACATTTAATAATTCAAGACTTAGTTTATCAAATTTCTCTGGACTCAATTTGTTAAGGATTCTGAAATACAAATGGATTAACATAAAGCATTCAAATACTTCAAAGTTGAATTCAGTAGAATACCAATCATTTATACATTTATCTTTTTCATTCAAAACTTCTGGTACTAAGACATTTCAGATGCTGGTTTTTGTGGCAAATATGAAAAGGTAAGGTATCTTTTGTTTAAAGCAATCCAAAAATTAAGAAAATTTAAAATAATGTAATATTCTCTTCTTGACAATTCATGAAAACACACATGTATATCATCAGACAAGACAAAGCTCGAATGTAATTTAATTTAATATTGCCAGAACGTCCTACCCTCTAACACGGCGGAAAATCTGGTCATATTTTTCTTCTCCATAATTGGCATCGCGTCTTAGACTGCTTGGGGGTATCCATCTGGATTTAGTCGGAACACGGTTGGCCGAGGCACCAGTGCCTGAAGTGGGTGGTCTATTATCTCTACAAAATTAAATAAATTCTTATAAAAGCTTAGTTCACCATCAATTAATCATTGATACAATATACTCAATTTAGCTTATAATGCTTTCAATGGGAGACAATTTGGTTATTGTTTTGAATGCAATGCAGAAAAATGAAAGTGGAAAATATAAGTTATTAGTACAAACCTTCCTCCAGAGCGTGGAGAAGCACCACCCTTCCCTATCGTAGCGTCCAGTATGCTGCTTCTTATAATCCTTATATGTATTTTCACACAGGGGAAAAAAATAAGAAAAAATCGTTGGTACTAAAAGAACCTGAAAGATATGAAGGAAAACAAAATATCTATATTCTGGATCATTGGAATAATAATACAAAATAAAAAAATTTTTAAATTTTAAAAGGAATCAATAGAAACTTGAATGGTACCTCTACTCCATATTAATATCTTTTAAAAAAAATCCAATCTAAAATTCAGAAGATTTCCACCAATCTGTGTTTCAAAAATTATATATTAATTTTTTTTCCTTTTCTTGTAAGACTAGTTTATGTCACACTTTATAACTGGACACTTTCTTGCTTAATTGTAACTATAACTGGACAGGGATGAATTTAAGTAGGCTATAAACAAAGGGTTTCAATCTACTATCCATAATAATGACAGATGGTCATTTCAGGCACTTCAAAGTGTGGCTAACATTTTAACATACAATAATAGACTCGTTACCACCTGTCTAATTAGTGAAGGGGTCATAAGCAGCTTATTACTATAAGGCGATTATAAAGGTGATAATTAAGTTAGCATTCTAATCTGAATTGTTTATCTTGTAAATCTCTCCAGAAGCTAGTAGGCCTAATTTCTTTATGATGTTGAAATCCAGTCTTTATATGTGACCTAGGATTGTGCTTCTTTGAAGATTTCTTAATCACTTAATAGATCTACTGATAATTTAATATTAGACCCAGAACTGAATATCAATATAACAGCAGCAGACCATGTACTAGACTATTAACACTAAAATTAAATTATAGTATGAAAAATAATTTTTCAAAAACGTTCATAGATTTATTTCACATGAAATTCGAAGAGAATGTTCATCATCTAACAATAATTAGCAGGTTAAATAGGTAGGCCTAAGCTTGAAAAGCTTATTTAATACATCATAATTTAGCCAAGACAAGACTAGTTTAGTAAGATATCACTCATCATGGACCCTTGGTTCAAACCTGAACCTTTCTTACAACCAAATAACTAAAGTTAAATGAAGATCAAATGAGCTGATCAAATTACTAAATCCGAACCATAAATGATAACATTCCAAAACCTTCAAACCAACTCCATGTCTGATTTTACTTCACAACCAAACAAAACAAAGAATTCAACTCAGCCAAGTCTGTCAGTCAGTGTCAACCTTATTCAGCAATCATAATCTTCCACTCTTGAGAGAAACTTAAAAAATTTATCATCATTAATGTATGCTTTTGAGAAATATACATCTGAAAATTGAATTTAAAACCCAAAGTATTAATCTAAGATTTCATAATTCTATTTATTAGTCCTACTTCATCAAACAGTGCCGACATTTTTCCAATTTCATTCAAGTCGAGGCATTTCTGACAAAGAGGCCAACTTTCACTGCGTTTTAAACCTGAAAATAACATAAAATAGTTTCCATGTAAGAAAAATTATGTCATTAATAGTTCAATATAATAGTTTACTTACACTATTTCAAGTATTGATAAGTCTGTACAACACACATTAAAAATTTCAGTTAATTTTCAGTAGAATTTCGTCTTTCTTCCTGGCTTGACGAAGAGGCAATGATCCCAAGATGCAAGTGCGGTGATGCATCATGGGAGCGGTCGATTTTGACTCATTAATATTTTGACCGTATTTTTATCATTATTGACATAATTCTTGGGAACTGGGTCAAATTATTTGATTGTATGGAATGAAAGACAATTATTTAAGAGCTAAAGTGATTTAGCTCAATTCGGAAATATTCGATTTGCAAATTATTTAAAAATATTGTTTCTATTCCCCATGTTCAAAGTTCGTATTTCAATTACCTCCCCTGAATCAATTGGAGGGTTGATCAAAAAGTATTCACAACCTAATTCAGATACCTACTAGAACTATATTATAATATTTGTGAGAAAACTATCATGGTGTGATATCCCGACTTAATCAGTTCAATGAAAATTTTGCAATGAATCTGTTAAAGTGATATGAGATAACTCTTAATAATCTGAAGTTTATTTATTTGATGCATCCTCAAAGGTATATTTATTTGTTGTCTTAGTTATAAGAAATAAATTATCCCCCCTCAGTATTATAATGGAAACAGGTGTCACCATGTGTTGCAATTCAATGCCCTAATCGAGTATAATGTAATTCTAAATGCTCCAAATTTGAACATATTATCCTATTTAGATATATTTATCTGATAAAAAATACAAATCATCCCTAGACCTTTTCCGTTTTGGTATAAAGCACATTTTGGAACGCTCTGGCTCAAGGGTGTTGTCATTATTTTGATCTCTGCATAAATTATTCATATTCCGGCCTGGCATATTTGGGTGCAGTGCATGGCGGTCTAGAATTTGAGGATTTTTGGGTAAGTTTTCCCAGTGTTCCCTGTAAATTATTCTAAAGTATCCTGGGAAGGAATGTTGGTGTCGGGGAATGTGAAAAGCAGAGATGCCTTTCCTTTCACTTAGGATAAAACGAATATCAAAACCAAGACTTCTCTCAAAAATTTCAGTCTATCGCTCTTCAGTTCTCACAGACAACATGTCTACCACTGTGGCGAACCATAGCCTACATGAAAAAAGGGTTGACAAGTTCTCTGATGTGAATGTAAGGAACTTATCACTTCTCTACTACACTAGGCCTAGTACTAGTAATTGGGCCCGCTCTAACTTAATGCTAACATAGCCTAGTCTGTAGCCTAATATTTGCAATGAATAAAATTATTGTGCTACCATTTATTCTTACCAGCAAACACCATAGGTGTATTATACAGTCTATAGGCCTAGCCTAGCCTATTTGAATTAAATCTGCTGTTATAAGTTATATCAATATCATTCAGCTAAAAAATGTATCAGTTGAATAATTCGAGTTTAAATGTAAACAGCTGTTTGTATTCACTAACAGATAGTTATATAATAAACTTACTATGAAAAAAAATTCTCCCTGATCTAGTATTTGCTAGACTAGTATCAAAATGATATAGGCCTACTTTCTATTTAAGTAATTTACTGAAATGCAACAATTGTAGTATTGTAGTAACCTACTAGGCCTACAGTTGTGACAACTTGATCCGATATGGGAAAGTATGAACTGAATCTGAAAATGATGACATTCATGAAACAGAGTGTAATGAAAAATCTTAAAGAAAATCAGGAAAGAGTTAGAATTTAAAGAGACTACCATTGGGTGGTACTTGTCAAACAATTGATAAAGAATACTGAAAGTAAAGGTATTACCGTAAATGGAAAGATAAAGGTCGAAAATTTATCACGAGTTACTCATGGACTTGGACATAGCCTACTTGGCTAACCTTATTGCATGAGATACTCTCAATCTGAAATTTAAAACAATTTTAATCAGAAAGTGTCTGATGGAATTTAAATCTCTATTAAGATCAGTCCAACCATTTCTTGCAAATGTCATGTAACAATTTCTGGTAGAACACAGAAGTGAGTTATATCCATAGAATTAACTCATGAATGCCATTTATGAATTATTTTACAAACTTTATGATAACATGATATTTTTTATGTATGTATAGATGATATACTTTATGATAACATGATATTTTTTATGTATGTATAGATGTGTACTTTATGATAGGCTAACATGATATTTTTTATGTATGGTATAGACGATATACTTTACGATAGGCTAACATGTAATTTTTATGTATATATAGATGATATACCATGGAAAGTATAGAGGTGTTAGAAAATGAACTGTCTGTAGTAGATGATGATGATGATGATGGTATAGGTGAAGAATTAACAGTTAACCATGACTTATCTCACCATCATACGGTAATATGTTTTCCACAAACTTTTTGTTAGTCTCGTAAATTTCGGAAAGGTACTCTAAGGATTGGGGTTTCGGTTTGGGCTGAATGTATACGCTTATCCCAACAATAATACCAAATATGCTTTGATCTAATTCTTGCAGTTTGTAGAATATTGAAGAATGTAAGGGTAAAGTTGTGCTACATGATTTCTGCACGTATCAATTGCCCAAAGATTTGCCTAAGGACTGGCTGATTGGTGGAATCTTCTTGCACACTCATGGTTTTGCCCATCTAAATTAGCCCATAAGGTGCAGAAGAGTAGGATGTAAAACTCCATTCATTTAAATTTTTCATGTATAGTTATTTTCCCTGGATTTTTGTTTTTATTCGAAAAATAAACATTTAAATGTATTGAATATCAATCAAACTATATTTTAGAGTCCTCACTGGTTACAGCAAGTGATGGTGCTTCATTAGTAGTGGATCATGATAGTACATCAGATCATGGTTTAGAAATAGAGGAAGGTGATACTAGCAATACTGTTAGCGGTACTGAATGTTTGTCAGTCATAGGTTCATCTGGTATAACTACTATTTCTCAGATTACATCTGAACAAGTCATAGGTCTTGGCCTATTACTACAAAATGAGGTACAATTACTTCGTGTTTCTCACCTATTGCAAATTCATCAGAAATATATTGCTGGCACCCATATCCTTGAGTTGCTAAGTTTATCAGATTTTTTCAACATTTAACCACTGTATACGCAATGCTCTATAAAAAATCTTGTGATTTAAGATTTAAAATATATTTCAGAAAGAAGATAAAAATGTACATGAAGAAGGAAATTTAGAAGTTCAACAAATGCTACAAGCTGTAACCTTTCCTGATGGCACTACAGCCTTTATACAACACAATAAAGGTAAAAACTGGCATAATCTATTCCTTGTAAAGTTGTCAGATTATTTTAAGGGGTAATAGGTCTTAGTGTGAACATTAAATATGAGTGAACTTACCTGGTGTCATAAAGTAACAGAATCTCTTAAAATCTTGAAAACTCACAAAACTAAGGCCGTGCAAAGTAAATTGTCTGTTTTACAGGCCTTTTCTTTTAAAAAATGGGGCGAGAGGGCGAATTTATTATTTATTATTTATAAGCGCTTTTTAAAATTTGGCACCAGAAGAAATCGGAGCGAGCGAAGCTATTTATTATTTATATCCACAAATTTAAAAAATAGATTTAAATCACCATTCAGATGCAACTATCAGATGTTTTGGGGGTTTGAATGATAATAGTTGATAGAAATAACAGAACTTTTTTACCTTTCAACTTCACATAAACTTAATCATTCCAACATATTTACTACCTCTGACAATGATGCACTGTTATTCTACTACAGTACTAATCCATTTCTATCCATCTGTAAACTGTATTTTAAAATGCCATTGTATGGTAATAATTATTATTATTGGAAATTTTGGAACAAATTGTCATACATCACATCACATGACAAGAACAAAACAATCTGATTAGATCGAACTTCTATTTTAATAATTTTTATCTAGGCCTATGTTACAAATGCCGATTTTTCGAGAACTCGTACTAACGGAGTACTTCCGGTATTAACTTGAGAAAAGCGGAATGTGTTGATTGATACCAATAATGAGAAAATCGATCGTATTCGAACGTATAAAATTCGTATTTTCTTGTATTCGTTCCTATTTTTCCATAAATATTAACTTTTTCAAATCAATAGCAGAAAAAAACCCGGTGCATTCTTTTACTTGTAATTGTAACGGGTCTCGATTTGTTCCACCATTATTATCCATAAACGAAATCATCAAGATTAAGATTAATTTAATGTTTGGATTGTCCTCACGAAAGTGTAAATAATTTTCATAATTGTGCTTCCTTCAGCAAATAATTGTATTTTCGAACGTTAAATTGTATCAGAATCAATTTCAGTTTAAAGTTGTAGAAGAAAATCTTTTTATCGGTGATGAAAAACGCATTCTAAGCCACTTCCGGTTTTTCGTTAAACGTCAAGGGAGATAATTATTTTACACACAATTTTGGAGACGCGCACGCATTATTTATTAATTATTCCAAAATGTCAATAAATAGTTTTGGAGCGCGGGGTATTTTACCGGAGCGCGCGGGGCCTGTAAAGCAGACAATTTACTTTGTATGGCCTAAGTCATTTTTGAAAAACACTATCAATTTATGAACATTTTCTTGATGAAAAGTTAGCTGGAAAGGTTTGTTGTAGAGACTGATTTTGGTCAATTAAGCTGGAAAAAACCCCAAATAGCACCCCATTATTCTAAAGACATAAATGTCCCTAAAATTTGACTGTTCATACATTTCAATTTATCTTGATCACTTTTCAGATTTGAAATTAACAGAAGGTCAAACATTAACATTAGAAGACGGTACCACAGCAGTTGTTCAAAGTACTGTAACAACTACAAAAGGTAATGAAAACCTGTGTTAGCTCCTCATTTTGTTCACTTAGGATGATTTCTGAAACCTACAGAATGAGAGCTTTTTCTCAATAAGGTGTTTATTTTGCTTAGATAGTAGTTTGATAAAACTAACTAAAAAGCATAAGGAATTTAAACAGTTTATGATTTTGTGTTGATTTGGTCAGAATGATATCAATGATAGTAGAATTCAAATGAAAAACAAATATGAGTTACGGTTATATTAAACTCAAACTAAACTAAAACCATCCTTTCTGTTAGAGTAATCCATTTCCACTGCAAGATACGTTAAAATACATTTTGTCCTATATTTATTATTATATTTTCAGAAGTGATCCCAGAAGCTAATGAAGAAAATAAGATTGTAGAAGGACAAGCTATTCAATTAGATGATGGAACTATGGCTTATCTACAGACCACTAAAGGACCAGGTATACTCTTGACTCTTTTACTGAGTTTTTTAACCCAACATTTCTACTCCCTTATGTATCTTTCAAGCATTAAAATATTATTATTAGAATATGATTTTGGTTTTAAAAACTAAATATATGCATCCACATTGTGATATCCTCTCTGCTTAGTCTGCATTATACATTGAGTATTGTCCCTTGATGGGTTGATCTCAAAGGCAAATACTTGTAACATCATTTGCCTTTTTATTCCTTATGTTGATAATAATGAATGAAGTTATTTCAGTTGACTCGTCTAAGAATATAATATTGCTGATGATACAGACTTGAATATTCTGATTTGTCTTAACAGTAGCTCTTATTACTCATCTTATTGTTTTAGATGGATTACAAGCAATAACACTAGAAGATGGTACTACAGCATATATAGCTCATCCCAATCCTGAATCATTGTTTGTTGAGTCAGCTGGTCTGGATGGTGCTCTACCCAATATGGAACACATAACTCAGGTAAATTGTTAAATGCTTAAATACAGTCAGATTATCAAAGGAAGTCAAATTCTTAAAGACAGTCAGATTATCAAAGAAAGTCAAATTCTTAAAGACAGATTATCAAAGGAAGTCAAATTCTTAAAGACAGTCAGATTATCAAAGGTAGTCAAATTCTTAAAGACAGTCAGATTATCAAAGGAAGTCAAATGCTTAAAGACAGTCAGATTATCAAAGGAAGTCAAATGCTTAAAGACAGTCAGATTATCAAAGGAAGTCAAATGCTTAAAGACAGTCAGATTATCAAAGGAAGTCAAATGCTTAAAGACAGTCAGATTATCAAAGGTAGTCAAATGCTTAAAGACAGTCAGATTATCAAAGGAAGTCGAATGCTTAAAGACATTCAGATTATCAAAGGAAGTCAAATTCTCAAAGACATTCAGATTATCGAAGGAAGTCAAATTCTTAAATACATTCAGATTATTGAGGAAGTCACATTCTTAAAGACATTCTGATTATCTAAGGAAGTCAAATTCTTAAAGACATTCAGATTATCGAAGGAAGTCTAATTCTTAAAGACATTCAGACTAATGAAGGAAGTCAAATTCTTAAAGACATTCAAATTATCGAAGGAAGTCAAATTCTTAAAGACATTCAGATTATCTAAGGAAGTCAAATTCTTTAAGACATTCAGATTATCAAAGGAAGTCAAATTCTTAAAGACAGTCAGATTATCAAAGGAAGTCAAATTCTTAAAGACAGTCAGATTATCAAAGGAAGTCAAATTCTTAAAGACAGTCAGATTATCAAAGGAAGTCAAAGGAAGGCAAATTCTTAAAGGAAGAGTTTGAAATTTTGAGTTTGCTTGTCTATTGAGAGTCTAACTTACCCCTTATACATTGAACTTTTCCATGTATCTTGCATCTTTTTGATCTAGTATCATTGATTGTAGGTTACAGGAAATACAGACCTTACTGAAGAGAGTGAAATCAAACAAGAAATTGTAGATAAAGGAATTATTGTAAGTTAGCTTGAAACTATAAAATAATTATTTTTTCCGAAGGCTTCATTGCTACGTGACAACATTTAAAATCTTGTGAAACCTAGTATCAGATGTCTTCCAATGGTGACCTCAATATTTTTTATCTATTAAAGAGAATGGTAGATGGTGATGATCAAGAAAGAAATGTACCATTTGGTGATAAGGCATTTCGATGCATGTATGGAAATTGTGGTAGATTATACACAACTCTTCATCATTTGAAGGTACATGTAAATTAATTGAATTAATGAAGCAATTATTTCAGCATAAAACTTCATGTAAGATCATGTAAGAACAAATCTTAATAGGTAATTTATCATGGATTATGATATATAGTTATATGAATTATGATAAGAATACAAATGATGCACATGTACTTGTGTATTTTTAGTAGTTTTAGACGAATTGTATATTGAGATATGTATTTTCCATTTTTTTTTTTTTTTTTTCCAATGTATTGCCCCATGGGCTGAATGTGAGACAGGACCATGTCCTTGTGTATTGGGCCTAATTTTGACCCATGTAAAATAAAGAGTTTATTATTATTATTATAATGAACTGGTTCACAATTCCATGTTAATCTTTGCGGCAAAGAAACAGACTCGAGCTATTGACATCTTACTATGGATTGAACAAAATCAAATCCAATGATGCACTAGTTTTGTCTAAATAACTGATGAAAGCTGATCTTAAAAGTCACTTTAATTTATACAAAAATTTCTTTTGGTTGAATTACAGGAATAAGGAAATGACCTTGTCCCTTAAATTGTCATTCTAAATCATCTTTTATAGGTACATGAAAGATCTCATACAGGTGATAGACCATTCAAATGTGATTTTATTCAATGTGGAAAGGCTTTTGCTACAGGCTATGGCCTAAAATCTCACAGACGTGTTCATACTGGAGAAAAACCTTATAAATGTCAAGAAAATGGCTGTGATAAAGCATTCAAAACTTCTGGTGATTTACAAAAACATGTTCGAACTCATACAGGTAATTTTAGTGCTCTGTTTTCTTTGTTATATTTCAAATTGGAGGCTATGTTTTGATTCATGGTCTTCACAGTGTCAAGCTATTACAAACTCTGTCTAATAACTTGACTACAATAGCTACTTTCTTGTATCACAAAAGTTTGAAATTCCGCAATTTGATTGGATTTTACGCTTATGAACACTGCCATGATAGTAAGACTTAAAAGATCTTTTTTGAATCTGTAGAAGACTTAATTTCCTAGTCTTAATTCTAGAAATAACAAAGAGGTAAGAATGAGGTAACTGATTTTAATTAAAAGTGTATTGATTGATAATAAATTTGTCCAGGAAATATAAGAAAGTTTAGTATAAAAGGGTCGTTGCTCAGATAGGACATCAAACTTTTTTTCCTCCAAAATCTGTGTATCTCAAATCTTCTTGATAGTTAAAACATAAAAGAAAGTAGTCTCTATGCCAAATTTCTTCCAAATTTCTCATTTAATTTCATATATTTTTTAGGTGAAAGGCCCTTTAAATGTCCATTTGAAGGCTGTACCAGATCCTTTACAACTTCTAACATTCGTAAAGTTCACATCAGAACACATACTGGAGAACGTCCCTATAACTGTACAGAAGAGGGCTGTGGTAGATCGTTTGCTAGTGCAACTAATTATAAAAACCATGTTAGAATACATACAGGTTGGTATAGCTTTTAGTTTAAAGTTGTGGTGTATTCTTGGTTTTGAAATGAAAGAGCTGCACATAATCTTGTCTCTTATTGGACATCATCATCTATTAAGAAACTCATCATGTTCAATAAAAATGTAGGGCAGTGGTTTACTTTATCTAAATATCTTAGTATCAGAATACAAACCCAACCAAACCTGTCACCTTAGCTCAAAAATTATTCATATCAGTTTGTGCTCATGTTTAGAAAACAGTAAACTGGCTAAGTAGAAGCTGTTGATTGGTAGATTTGAATATCATTTGACATCTAAAATAATTTTCAGCTCAATTTCAATTCCAATGTTTACCTGTCAACAGTAAAATATTGTAGACATATCAATAGGATTGAACACAATTCTATCTATTTTCTAAATAATGGCATCTGAGAGATTCTACTCAATTGTTGAATTTAGTCAACTCCTGCAAACCAATGACTGATTAACCATTTGGATCTTGTGTTCTGCTTAGCCATAGTAGACTTAATACACAACATGAGGAGTCAGATTATTCCAGTTGTTAACATTTGGTTAACTGTTGGATATGAGCATGAATGATGAGCAATGAGATGATGTGAAGGGGTTGTGGTCTGGAGCCCACCTAACAAAACAATGATATATTGCAGGTGAGAAGCCGTATGTATGTACTGTAACAGGTTGTGGTAAAAGATTTACAGAATATTCTAGTCTCTACAAACATCATGTTGTACACACTCATTCTAAACCTTATGAATGTGGTCATTGTGGTAAAACATACCGACAAACTTCCACTCTAGCCATGCACAAACGTACTGCCCATGGTGAAGAAGTGACAGCTGTCATTACTGATGCTGATACAGCTCAATTATTTGCTCAAGGTAAGTTTCTTTGCAATCCGTGAAGGAGCCAGTCTGACTAAATGGAGAAAACCTTTGAATTTCAAAATAGGGCCGTTCTGTGACAAAAAACCTCCCATAGATCGCTGAAGAAATTATTGAAAAATAGAATTGATTTGGTGCATTCTGACACAAATTTTGCAGAATAATTTTTATAATGGGCAAATGCCACATCCACCCTTAATAATATAAAATATTACCAAATATTCATGGAATATTGAAATACGATTTACACTCGGATACTTGTGGAATAGAGTGCACCACACTTTTTGTCATCACAAACTAAATAACATCCCTGTAACCCATCCTCTGACTAAGATACGCCAACCTTCCACCCTGCCTCTGTTTGGGATACACTCTGTCCTGTGACTGACCTATATTTCTATATATTGTAGAAGGTGAAAGTGATGAACCAGATAGTAAAAGAACAAGATTACAGTTTATAAATAATGATAGTACTGAAGATGGTGAAGGAATGTTGGTTATAAATACTTCTCAACCATCTCAACAGGTACAATTACTCTTTATACATTCTGGAAATTGGCATCATAGAAATTTTAAGGGATTCTATAGGACTTTTTAATTTTTTTGTATGCACTGGCTTTGTTGATTTTCTATTTTGACGTCCATGGTTAATTAACCGAAGCAATTACCACTTAGAATAAATTTTCTTATTCTTGGTTTTTTTGAATTGTATAAACTTTTGGGAAGACTGTTTACAAGTGACAGTGAAATCTTTTATGCAACACTTTATTATTGGTATACTGTTTGTAGGTTGGTGATCTAGAGGGTGTTAGGTTGATACCAGAAGATGAATCACAAACAATTCAAGTTTCATTACCTTGTTTACAACAGTTACAACAACAACATACAATCTCAGGCTTTACTGTTAATGAACAAGGTCAACAAGTTCTAGTTGTTACTGATCCTATACAACTAGAACATTTACAAGCATCTTTACAGGTATGGTGAATATGAAGCATGTATCGTATAATTCCGAATATAGTGCTCAAGCATGTATAATGCGCCTGTGTGTCAAAGTTCCCTTTTAGTACTATTATTATGCCAATCATGAATTGTTGCCCTTGACTTAGCCAAAAGGTATCAAAACTTTTGATCTTATTTGTATAGAAATTTATTAAGCATATGAGTATCTATGATATCTATGATGAAAACTTTATAACTATTGCCCAAACACAAGAAAAACAATATTGTTTGCTGTATGGGAACATATAAAACATATCGTTTGCTGTATGGGAACATAGAAAACAATATTGTTTGCTGTATGGGAACATAGAAAACAATATTGTTTGCTGTATGGGAACAAAGAAAACAATATTGTTTGCTGTATGGGAACAAAGAAAACAATATTGTTTGCTGTATGGGAACAAAGAAAACAATATTGTTTGCTGTATGGGAACAAGAAAACAATATTGTTTGCTGTATGGGAACAAAGAAAACAATATTGTTTGCTGTATGGGAACAAAGAAAACAATATTGTTTGCTGTATAGAAACAATATCTTCAAAGCATAAATTTAATACATGTAGTTTAAGAGTTGGTAGCCTTTCTGATGATTGATTATCAAACCTGTACCGAAGTGATTTACGAATTAATAAATGATCTTGTTTTTCAGCAAATTGCTGGTCAAATTGGTACTACAGGCTCCCTGAGTATTACAGTTGCTCCAACAGAATTAACAACTAGCGGTACCACAAGCGTTACAGATAGTGTCATTAATGTTGATAGTGTTAGTGTGTCCAATGATAGTGTTAGTGATGCCAGTGAAAGTGTTACTAAACAAGAAGACGATGCGCCCACAACCACAGATAGTCAGTCTGCAGAAATCTCTATTAAGGGGGAATAATTATATGCATTGACAAGTTCTCCATAACACCCCCTTAACAGCAGTCCATTATTAGTTAACAGCAGTCCATTATTAGTTAACAGCAGTCCATTATTAGTTAACAGCAGTCCATTATTAGTTAAAAGCAGTTCATTATTAGTTAACAGCAGTTTTTATGACACAAGCAAGAATTGTATAGATTCAATTACTTCCAATCACTATTGGATTCTGAATGTGTATCAATTGGATACTATCAATAAAACCTACCAAGAATGTTTTTTTCTTGAAAAAAATAGTCAAAAAGGCTCTTAGTATGGCTAAGTTAACTAGTTTTTCTCAAGCATCTTTTTCAATAGTTTAAGGAGAATTCCACATGTAACAAAGTATTATCTGTATACTCAAAATGCCTTTACACTGTATATAGAAGATATACATATTATTTATGATTTGTTAATGTATATTTATGTGTATATTATGTATTGTTTAAAACAATGAAATCAGGTCTGTTGCTTCATTTTCAAAAACTTTGTCTTATGGTATTACTTCAGTACTAATCAACATTTTGGATGTCATATGATAAGATACAGTATAATCTTTGATCTATTAATTTGAGACAGCAGTAGCTAACTATTCATATTAAATAATTTCTTATCATGAAATATTTTTTGTTACTAAATCTATTATAACATAAAAAAAAATTCTTATAAAGATTCTTTACATAAAAAATGTCTTTGTCTTTATTTTGATTTACAAAATGTTTATTATGATTTCAAGATATCATGTCAATTTCAATGTGCAGTTCCATTTAAGCTGTCAATTACACTTTTTAAAAGTAAAATTCAATGTAAGCTGAAATTGAGCTCTATGAGCTTATATCTGTATAAGTACTAAAAAGTTATAAAGCTTAATAGTATCAATGGAATTATTTTTTTATTCAAAAACTATACTAGTTGAATGTTGTGCTTCCAAATTATGTTCGAGAAAGATTCACTAAACATTCAATAAAATTATTGAACAAATTATATTTGTGTTCATTTTATTTTACCTTAAAGAGATAGGATAATTTTAAAGCCAGATTCGGTTTTTGAATATTATCCAAATATTGTGATAATATATGTTTGGCGCTGTTCAAAGGAATTCTTATGTCAAAGAAGTATTTTTAAGTCTAAATATCATAAAGCACAAAAAACCTGCAGTGACTGAAAAGGGTTATTCTAATATTTTCTGAAAGTTTTATGAGAATTTGAAAAGTTCTTCAAGGTAGTACTGTTAGTAAGAAAATGTCTTTAGATTGATAAAAATATGATGTTTCTCTCTTGAGATTTCAACCAAAAAAATCCTAGATTTGCAGACATCATGATTGCACATCCCCAATACTATTTTGTGGTTGATATTCTAATTGTCATCAACAATAATGGAAATCATTAAACTCCGAGAACTGACACGGGAAGAAGGAATTGCAGAATAAAAGATTTGAATTTTGACACCAATCACCTTCCATATATCATTAAAAAATCATATGAAAATGCACTTATTTGTTCTATTTACCCAAAATATTCACGAATCACAGAAAATTATTTTAGTCTAACAAACACAAGATACAGATATTAGTCCGAAATTTGCTGACTCTATTCCAAGCCTCTGATAGCTACACTCCCCAGCCAAATCTGGGGAGTCACCAAATTTCGGACTACAGATATATGAGATAAAGGGCTATCATTGAAATTTATTTTTCGAATATACAGTAGGAGTGTAGGACATGGTTCATAAAAATTACAAGATGGTCAATAAGGCATATTAAACCAACCATAAAGACAATTGTCGGTTAATGAGGCATATCAAACAAACCATCTCGCAAAATCTCGTCATTAATCAACATGGCTGACTATTCGTGGCAAGAATCTCAAAAGGTAAACAAAAACTGAAATCATAAACTTTCAGCAGTAAGGATATATTGTGTGATTATTTAATAAGTCTAGACCTTCGCATTGAGTCATTTAACCCATGCTTGAAGTATGTAATGTATTTGTCACTTTCATCATTGATTGACATTTGATTCGAGCCTACAGTTACGACTTTATAAAAGTATAATAGACTAATAGACTTTGCATAACTCAATTACATTAGTCAGTGTATTAGGCCTAGATCTATAAGTAGCATTACCACAGTTACATAATTTTTAATGCGAAGCAGGCCTCTTCAGATTGGCCCAACAGATTTACAATTGCCATTATAAATATTGAATTGGCCCATCATTGCCATAGTACCGGTATTAGAAATGGGCAATCCTAATCACAAACCTCTCATTCTTCCTCACCTTTATAAGTAACATAGATTGGGATTTCTCCTGGAATTGAGCTGGTGCTAACTATGAGTATTTCTCATTAACTTCTTATCTACCAGTACTGTTAATATCTAAATTTTCACATTGTCCATTATTATAGCTCTATGTGACCTAAGCTAAGCCATAGAAATATTTACATTATAAAGAGTTGTCTGTTGTTGGTGGTTTGATCATCTGAATGTTGTTTATATTTTTTAGATGACCTCTAGTCAGGGGTCAGCAGTATTAGATATGCAGATAGATGAAATGGAAGTCTTAGATGATGATGCATCAGATTATGGAACTGATGGTAACTTTATATTTATAATTATATTATCCTTTATTATATAGTCTGTAAAGCCAAAACAGAGTCAATGTCTTCATTAGTAAGCGTGGATTGGTTGATATAACAATATTTCTGTAGAATTATTTTGTTAAAAAAATACTTGGCTATGATCTACGTGGTTTGTAGGTCATGTGCCAGAATCAGAGAGTTTAGCTCATACCAGAGCCTGAATCAAAAAGTAGGCCTACATAGTTGATCTTTACATACAGATTGAAAAAATTCTAAAAAAAATTGTTTGCATGGAGCTTGCATTGCAAACAGTCACATAGAACATTGGGATTTCAAATTGAATTTGTCCCTAATTTTCAGATATTGGGACAGGGAGTTCTAGAAAAGAAGCTGATGCAGATGATATGAGAAAAAGAATAGGACAGAATGTTGGAGAGATGGTAAGGATATGCTCACATTTTAAATGAATACTACCTCTTAGAATAAACATAGAATTGTCGAATTTGGTCAATAAGAGTAATTATATTCATCAGTTGGACATGTGCCATGACTGAAAACTAAATACATATCCATTAAACTAAGTAATAACAATATTTTCGTTATTGGGATTACACTTTCTTGGTATAGCACAGATTCTAGTGCTGAAAATTGGCTTAGACCCAAACGGTTTCGAACCAGCGATCTCAAAGTCAGGCACCTAATCGCCTGAAATACATGCCAACTGTCTAGACCACTCAGCCAACAGACCCTCCACAAAAAAGAAGGCTGCAGACCTCTATACCTCTATTCCTATTTTGAAAAAAACAAATAAAACAATTTTCTTTTTTTTTTATTATTTCACATGCAGAAGTAACAAGTTTATTTCTTTCCAATAACGAAAATATTGTTGCAACACCATTTTCTAAATGATAATAAATCATCTCAAACTAAGTAATAATTGAAAACATTTTAAGCATATTTCGTGTCTAATTTTAATGGATTATTACTAAGTTTAATGGATTTATTGAGTTATAAAGGGATTCTGTCATATAGTTTAAATTTCACTAAAGTACAGTCAAATGGATCTGTTCATTTCATATTAAGGTATGGCAAGCAAGTAAACAAAAAGCTCAGAAAGCGTGGAGTGTATATGGGAACATTGATATTTTAAGGCCATATTTTGATGTAGAGCCAAGACAAGTACAAAGAAGGTAAGTTAATTTATACTGTATTGTGTGAAGTATTCCTCTTATTTAAGTTCTGTTAATATAGAACATTTTCTAAACTTGATCAAAACCCATGGTTTGCCAATAAGCTTAGTCTTCAGAACTACCTTACTAGAAAGTTACTGACAAATAATTCTGAACTAAGTCAAATTGACTGTGAAACAACTGTCCCTTTAAGAGTTTGGCTTATTTAAAAGTCATAAAATTAAAACAATCTTTGCTTTCACCATATTAAACATATAAGTATGTAATTAATCTAAACTCTTCTTTTTCAGATTGATTTACTCATTGATACCACAAAGGCCAACATCACAAAGACAGGTAAAATAATACTATATATACTACATAAAATCTCTTATGCCCAAGTTGATGCCCTTCAAATGACTTGGCTGGATTTTACAAGTATAGACACTTTGAGATTTGAGATTATAAAAGATACGACAGAAATAAAACTATTATGCAAGTTTAAAATGCAGATAATTCTACACACACAAATTTGGTATAGCTGTGAATATTATTTCTGATTAGCTTAGCTAAAGATTTCCTGAGTCTGAGACTATGGTATGATTAGTCAAATGGTGAAACTGTCACTTCAATTCCCATTCAACTTGTGAATTTGTGACATTCTGTTCTAATTGAGTTTATTATATATTCTGACACTCATTGTCATTGTAGAGTATACCCCGAGAATTGTATGGTCCTATAATGGTTATATTTACTCTAGTTGCTTTATTGTTATTTCAAATGAAAAGTTCCGATCATATTGTTGTAAGTACTATTAGTTTTTATGATCAAGGGTCAATTTTCTTTAAACACAAAACCAATCTAAGACTCTCTTTACTATTTTGAACGTATTCTTCAATTCATGAAATTTTTTTGGTAGAAAATGGTTTCGAAGCCACACTGATCCATCACTTCATATCTGGCAAGCTATCTTAAAGGAAACCATGTACAGTATTGAAAACAACTTGACTGAAGAGTTGAAAATGACAGTGGTGAAATACATGTACATACAAATAAATTTCTGTTATGATTTTGGAACAAGGATTACTTCCCCTCGGCAAGTTTTGCTCCAATTCTGGTCTCAAGCGAACTGACTGAACCAGATTATGTCATATTCAAAATTTTTCCTTCTATTCTTTTTTCCGACATTTGTTTCAGCACATCTGGAATAGAATCATTCCAAATGTGCTGTAAAAAATGTCTGGTCAATTTTTTTTTGAACGTCCTTTGGTTCCATATAAAAACCTGTGGAATGTCCAAGAAATTATATGATAGGTGTGGATCAATTTTGTTTATTTTAAAATATTTCATATTCAGTACTGTTGGTTTTCAGGAAGAAGGCACATTAATGGGGACAGCATTTGGTGTATGTTTTATTTATTGGTTTGGTTCTGCTGGTTTAATATGGTTATTGTCTTATATTTGTGGTGTCAGAATAGCTATGTTACAGATTTTATCTATGTTGGTAGGTTCAAAACTGATTCTTGCCATTATGGCTAAATATTTCTTTAGCTAGTAAAACATCTTTTTTTACCCTTATCATTGTAAAACCAAATTGCTTCTGTTTGATGACAGTCTTTCTCAGATATTACCTATATTAATTTATATACTTATAGGCATTTTCAGACCTTGTTCTGGGTTAATTGTTTTTTTTTTCAATGAGCATAACTCACCAATCAAGTGTTACCTTTAATACGCTGGGCTAAATGTTTGATCAAATGACATTACAATAAAGATCATATGATGGCAGAGGATTTGTTTTTTTTTTTAAACTTGATTCCATTCCATTATCTGACCATTTTTATTATTTTGTTACAGGGATATGCCTTATTTAGTCATTGTATTGTATTATTTTTGGGTACTGTTATACATACATCTCATGGTCATATGTTATTTTATCTAACATGGGCAATACTTGGTGGTCTTTCTACACTTAAAATGGTTAGTACACAACTTTCTATTATATATACATATCTTCAGAATTTCATTTTCTGTTTCTATTTGTCTTTCCTTTTTATGACAGAGTCTAAAGAAAAGATGAATCCTCATTTAAACTTTCAATTAAGCGAATAATTCTTGAATCTTGACACATGGATTTGAGGTTTAAAATTTTCAAAGAAAATAGCAAACCTGTTACAGTGATGATTCCTAAGAAAATTTAATATGTTGCAATGATGAGATATGTAATTGAAAATGTAATGATGATGACTGCTATGATATTTGATTTGCAAGAAAGATGACTGTTATGACATATGATATGTAAGAATGATGACTGTTATGACATATGATATGTAACAATGATGATTGTTATGGCATTTGATATGTAGGAATGATGATTGTTATGTCAGTTGATTTGTAAGAATGATGATTGTTATGGCATTTAATATGTAACATTGATGACTGTAATGAAATTTGATATGTAGCAATGATGACAGGTATGTAATTTGAAAAGTAACAATGATGACTGTTATGGCATTTGATTTGTAAGAATGATGACTGTTATGTAAATTGATGGTTAAAATGATGTATGTTTTATCATTGTTTTCAAATGTACCTGAGTGTTTAAACGTTTGTTTCCTTTGATAGTCTATAAAATATTGCTGTTAGAATATAGAATTATTATTTCTATTTTAAGGCCTGTATTATATTTTCAAGATCCAGTGGAAAAACAGAAAGAATCATAGTTATAGCATTAATAGCTATACTGCACCTCTCATTTTTACTATACTTACATTTTGCCTATCATTCAGTTGTAGAGGGTAAGTTATTATAGATAACAATATTCATTATATTATGTCCATGTGATGAAACTTTTAAGAAACTTGGTGAAATAGTTTTTTAACACACTGTCAAAACTATAAAGCAGTTATTGCCCTTGGTTCAATTTTAGCATATTAATACCAGTGCCGTTGATTTGGCATTCTTGTTGGATTTCCCGTTTAAAATGACTGATTGAAAATAGGCTCTTTCAGTCATCTAGAACATATCAGTGAAATAGGAAAAGTTAAACTACCCAAAACAAATTCCAGTCAATGAGCCACCAAACACTATTGGTCAATTAATTTAGATAATTTAGCGATTACTGATAAGAGGTTGTAAATCTTAAAGGATTTTAATACAACTAAGATTAATCGATATGGAATGAAATAAAGTAACTCCTATGATACTAAGTGCTGCTGAAATCAAAAACTGAAATGCACTGTGTTAGACCTCACAAAGCTTGTGGATTTTTTTTTTTTTTATTTCTATCTTCTTCAATTCATTTTGATGCTTAGAATACAAAACAAACCACTTCAAAAGTACTAAGAGGATTTACACTAATTAAAATGATAAGGTAGAGTTATTTATTTTATTAACAAAGTGAAGTAATGTTTTATTTGTAATACAAGCAGTAAGAGGAATTGAAGCATGGCACTCAGTCATAGCTATAGAGATATTTTTACTTGTCTTGCCTATTCTGTACAATAAAAGTTATCATCCTGTCTTATTTTATTGATAATTCTGTACTGTTTTAAACAATTGAGATGTCCAATTAGTTCTACATGAGTTATTGTCTCTATTCTAAACTCTTAAACTTGATCTAGTATAACATGTTTTCCTTGTTAATAATTACAAAGCTGAAGCTGACTGTCTTCTTGGTGATTATTATTCTTTAAGGAAAATTTAATATGCATGACATAACTGTTACAATTTATACAATAAGTTTAATAATGACATTATTCAATAAATAAAGATATACTATTTTCATTATAAATAAATTCAAATGAATTAGTCCTAACTTTGGTTGTAATATTTTACCTCTGTGTAAATATCAACATTAACTGTTTATGATCATATATGCCCACAATTTATTTGGTCCGTTCAAATTTGTTTGTGCTCACTATACAGACTACAATTCTTTACGGATTCTTTTGATTTTGATTTTGTGGGTCAGTGTTATTATGAAGATGATCCTTATCGATTTTCGTGATGATCCGATAATTTTTATACGCCCACACATAAATGTGGGCCTATATTGTAGTCGCCTCTGTCTGTCTGTCTGTCTGTCTGTCTGTCTGTCTGTCTGTCTGTCTGTCTGTCTGTCTGTCTGTCTGTCTGTCTGTCTGTCAATTGCTGTGAACACGATAGAGACAACATTTCTTGATGGATTTTGACCAAATTTGGTGAGTGTGTTTGTTATAACCCAAGGAAGAAGCCTATTGAAAATCAGACTAATCGAAAAATATTCAATGAGTTATTGCCCTTGTTTTTGAAAATTTGTTGTGAACACGATTAAGAGTGTGTTTCTTGATGGATTTTGATGAAATTTGGTGTGATTGCTTGTTATTACTTAAGGATGAAGCCTATTGAAAATCAGACAAATCGAAAAATAAATTGATGAGTTATTGCCCTTGTTCTTGAAAACACATTCATCTGCCTGTCCACAATTGTTGTGAACACGATAGAGACCACATTTCTTGATGGATTTTGACCAAATTTTGTGAGTGTGTTTGTTATAACCCAAGGAAGAAGCCTATTGAAAATCAGACCAATCGAAAAATATTCAATGAGTTATTGCCCTTGTTTTTGAAAATTTGTTGTGAACACGATTAAGAGTGTGTTTCTTGGTGGATTTTTGATGAAATTTGGTGTGATTGCTTGTTATTACTTAAGGGTGAAGCCTATTGAAAATCAGACAATTCGAAAAATAAATTGATGAGTTATTGCCCTTGTTCTTGAAAACACATTCATTTTGCGTTCAAAAATGTGTTGTGGACAGGATAGAGAGATGGTTTCTGGATGGTTTTTGACCAATTTCGGTGTTTGTGTTTGTAATCATCCAAGGATGAAGCCTTCTGCCCGTCTGTCTGTCTGTCTGTCTGTCTGTCCGTCTGCCTGTCCACAATTGTTGTGAACACGATAGAGATCACATTTCTTGATGGATTTTAATGAAACTTGGAATGAGTCTTTGTAATGACCCATGGATGAAGCCTGTCGAAAATAAAACCAATCGAAAAACATTTACTATGAGTTATTGCCCTTGTTCTAAAATTCCTTCTGAACACGATAGGGAGCCGGGTTCTTGATGGAATTTGATGAAACTTGGTGTGAGTGTTTGTTATAACTCGAGGATAGACCCTATTGAAAATCAGACTAATCAAAAAATATTTATTGAGTTATTGCCCTTGTTCTTTAAAACGTGTTCACTTTATCAGCCTCTGATTCTTTGTAGACTTGATAGAGATCTGGTTTCTTGATAGATTTTGACAAAGCATGATTTGAGCCTTTTACATTAAAAATATTGTATTTACTGATACCTCTTGTCCACCGCCCGAATAACTAAGGCTGCCAATGGTGGGCGTATTACGATGGGCCATCGCTATTTTTCATTGAAATATTGTGTCTGACTTAGCGTTTTTTGTCGTATTACCCATAAGGTGCAACTCGTGCTCACTCTACAGGCTACAATTCTTTATGGATTCTTTAGATTTTTATTTTGTGTGTCAGTGGCTTTATGAAGATGATCCCTATTGATTTTCATGATGATCCGATATATTGTGTATTACCCATAGGGTGCAACTAGTGCTCACACTACTATAATAATACGGATAATTAATCATTAATTATTAATGTAAAGATTATGTTTTATATTTTAGAGTTGTCCATGGTATTTGATTCTAAACTACAACCACCAATAGCCAAGGAACAAATTGAACATCATAACATACCACGAGATTTAGGAATGGATCATATTGCTGCTGCTGTTACCAAGGGTAAGTAAATCTTGAAGGTATGGCAATCAAAAATATGAAACTGAAGAAGGGAATTTGACACAGTTCTAATTGCTGTGGATCGAGTTATTATACGCCCACATGGAAATGTGGACGTATATTGCCGTCGCCCCTGTCCGTCCGTCGGTCCGTCCACATTTGTTGTATCCACGATAGAGGCTACAGTTTTTATCCGATCTTAATGAAACTTGGTATACATGTATATATTGATGATATCTCGGTCAAGTTCGAAAACAGAAATAATCGCATAAGCGGTTTTTGAGTTATTGCCCTTGACTTAGTAAACACACATCAAATTTGGGTTGTATCCACAATAGAGGCTACAGTTTTTATCCGATCTTAATGAAACTTGGTATACATGTATATTTTGATGATATCTCGGTCAAGTTCGAAAAGAGAAATAATCGCATGAGCAGTTTTTGAGTTATCACCCTTGACTTAGTAAAAACGCGTCAAATTTAGGTTGTATCCACAATAGAGGCTACAGTTTTTATCCAATCTTAATGAAACTTGGTATACATGTATATATTGATGATATCTCGGTCAAGTTCGAAAATAGAAATAATTACTTGAGCGGTTTTTGAGTTATTGCCCTTGACTTAGTAAAAACGCGTCGAATTTGGGTTGTATCCACAATAGAGGCTACAGTTTTTATCCGATCTTAATGAAACTTGGTATACATGTATATATTGATGATATCTCGGTCAAGTTCGAAAATAGAAATAATCGCATGAGCGGTTTTTATACGCCCACATGGAAATGTGGACGTATATTGCCGTCGCCCCTGTCCGTCCGTCCGTCCACATTTGTTGTATCCACGATAGAGGCTACAGTTTTTATCCGATCTTAATGAAACTTGGTATACATGTATATATTGATGATATCTCGGTCAAGTTCGAAAATGGAAATTATCGCATGAACGGTTTTTGAGTTATTGCACTTGACTTAGTAAAAATGCGTCAAATTTGGTTTGTATCCACAATAGAGGCTACAATTTTTATCCAATATTAATGAAACTTGGTATACATGTATATATTGATGATATCTTGGTCAAGTTCGAAAATGGAAATTATCGCATGAACAGTTTTTGAGTTATTGCCCTTGACTTAGTAAAAACGCGTCAAATTTGGGTTGTATCCACAATAGAGGCTACAGTTTTTATCCGATCTTAATGAAACTTGGTATACATGTATATATTGATGATATCTCGGTCAAGTTCGAAAATGGAAATTATCGCATGAACGGTTTTTGAGTTATTGCCCTTGACTTAGTAAAAACGCGTCAAATTTAGGTTGTATCCACAATAGAGGCTACAGTTTTTATCCGATCTTAATGAAACTGGGTATACATGTATATATTGATGATATCTCGGTCAAGTTCGAAAATAGAAATAATCGCATGAGCGGTTTTTGAGTTATTGCCCTTGACTTAGTAAAAACGTGTCAAATTTGGGTTGTATCCACAATACAGGCTACAGTTTTTATCCGATCTTAATGAAATTGGGTATACATGTATATATTGATTATATCTCGGTCAAGTTCGAAAATAGAAATAATCGCATGAACGGTTTTTGTGTTATTGCCCTTGACTTAGTAAAAACGTGTCAAATTTGGGTTGTATCCACAATAGAGCTACAGTTTTTATCCGATCTTAATGAAACTTGTTATACATGTATATATTAAGGATATCTCGGTCAAGTTCGAAAATGGAAATTATCGCAGGAACGGTTTTTGAGTTATTGCCCTTGACTTAGTAAAAACGCGTCAAATTCGGGTTGTATCCTAAATTGAAGCTAAAGTTTTTATCCGATCTTATTGAAACTTGGTATACCTGTATATATTAAGGATATCTCGGTCAAGTTTGAAAATGGAAATTATCGCATGAACGGTTTTTGAGTTATGGCCTTGACTTAGAAAAATCTTGTCAAAATTTTAGTTTCGATGCAATAAATCCTCCAATTTTCAGAGGATGTTGATGAAACTTGGTGTGAGCATTGGAATTGATTAGGCCTCAGTCAAGTTTGAATTTGACAGTTTTTCAATGAATTGTTTTAAGTTATTGCCCTTGACTTAGTAAAATTGCGTCAAAATTCTATTGAAGCTTTAATTTTCAAAGGATTTTGATGGAACTTGGTGTAAGCATCAGAATTGATAAGACATTAGACTTTTTTTAACAAATGGTTTTGGGGTTATTGCCCTTGACTTAGTAAAATTGCGTCAAAAATATTTGTGGGTGCAAAATAAGCTACAATTTTTTAATAGATTTGATAAAACTTGGTAAGAGTATTGAAATAGATAAGATGGTGGTCAAGTTATAATTTGACAATTTTCCATGAACAGTTTTTGAGTTTTTGCCCTTAACTTCAATATTAATTCAGTGAATGTTTTTTGAGTTATTGCTCTATTTATTTTTCAAATTTAATGCTGCCAGTGGGCGTATGTTACCTTGCCTGGCAAGCTATCTTTTTTAAAACTTTAACACCATGTCACTTTTCAGAACAAGAAATATTTATAGCATAAATTTTGTGGTATCTAATGGTATAATTACCCCAAAATTGAAATGCTTTAACTCTTAGTTTATCAGTTGAATTACCTGATGTCAAAACTATATGACAGAATCCCTTTGTAATCCAATAAATCCTTAAAACTAAACAATAATCTAATTAACTTAGTAATTTAGAAGAGTTTTTCAGTAATTACTTAGTTTAATGGATTTATCATGTGTTTTACTCAAGTCCAACTTATGAATAGATTCTCTTATTCACACAGTTTAAATTTAATATGTATGTCCATTCTTAGAGGTAACATTCCTTTAAGTAAACTTCTTTAGCATTTGAAATCTTAGCAATCTAAACACAAGATAAAAAAGAATCCTATATGAATCAAAAAATCCCAGTTAAAATTGTAAGAAATTGTATGGCTTATGAAAAAAATGTGTCCACCAGCTTCAAAGCATCCGAGAAAAAGAGTCAAAATTTATCAAGTGCTTAAAATTGATTTTATCTTTTGAAAATTCTGAGAAATGTTTTCAGAAATGGGCAATATTATTTCATCTAAGTCTGGAGGTGACAATTTCAAAGAGCTTGGTTTGAATAAATTGATCAGGGAGACTGGGCCTAATATAAGTGGTAAAGTAGTGAATATGGTCAATAAAACCTTCCTTGGGACTCAGAAATTAACTACACTGAAAACTATGTAAAGAAATGGCCGATGTGAGGTCAGTGAATTCAAAAGCATCAACCTTTTTCCATTAGCTATCCTGAATGGTTTGAAATAACTTCATCTGCTTTCTTTATATCTTCCAATTATGGGAAAATCTCTTGCCAATATTGTGGATAATAGCTTTTCACACAATGGGCCTCTTGGCATAGTTCTTGCTTAAAATTATCATATCGTATCTGGCCTCAAGAATCATTGTCTTACCAACATAGGTAACATCTGTCAAGTAACCAGTGCATCTCAGGAATGTATTTTAAAAAAAAATTCCTTCTCTGGAATTCCCAAACAACTACATGTTTATACTGCTGGCTTTACACAGGGCAGCTAGATACCCCACAGAAGCAACAGAAAACTTGGAGAGTTGACTACAAAACCTAATAATTTTATGCCAGATTTATTGCACAAACAATAAAGGCAAATAAGGTTATCTGATATTAAACATATATTTTGAAACAGGTTGGTTCCATAATGTTTTCATCACAGATTATTTCTAAGTTCAACAATTCTTAAAAGTTGCTTATTGAAAATGTATTATCCATGATATTAGCAAGATCTATTTCCACATAAACATCCTACTGTTAGGGGTGTGTGCATTTTGGTGATAGAATTTTTAATTTCTAATCCATCCTCTTGTTTTGTTTTTGTTATTAAGGGTATTTTGGGGTAATTGGTTTTCAAACTAACCTTTAATCTGTCATGATTCCTTGACTGAATATCTGATGTCTTCTTTTGTCTCCAGTATTTTATTAGGGAGCCACAGTGGTACAAGTGAGTTGTGTGCTTGCTAACCTGAAGTTCCAGGACTCGGTCCTTCATAGGTTGAGATATACCCTTGGAATTTTCAAAATGGTTTCTGCTTGTCAGTGATGCAGGTCAGGGGCAAAAGCAGCAAGTCCCTCCTACAATAATCCCAGGCCCTTTATTCCCTCAAAAGTTGGATATCACATAAAGATTAGACCAATGCCACTGTCCTGGCAAAATTTCCCTCATTGCACAATCTCGTAAGAAGAGCATATTTTAATCCAATTTGTATTTTGCTTCAATCATGCACTACAAGGTATAAGCTTATTTGAAGAATATCTTGAACTTGTTTGAATATATTTACATGTTTTTGATAATTAATTTTCTTGCCTTTATTTTGACACTTAAGTACAGTGAGCACTAAAGTTGTTATTGTTTTTAAACACAATTTATACTTTCAGCCAAAATTATTGATCATAGGGTTGTTAAAAGTCAATTAAAGCTACTGTTTTTCCTTAATTTGAATAAAATTATATAAAAGAGTCCAGATAAGATTGAAATTTTTGTAAGGGATTTTTGTAAAGAGTTATTGTTCTTGATGATTATGATTTTTGAAAAATATTAAATTTGTCTTGTGAATTGATGGTAGGCCTAAATCATATGATGTTTTTTATTATTTTCAGGTTTGGTGTGAAAGATATTGAAAATACACAATGAAGAGACAGAAAACATTACATTAACTTTATTACTTTCACTTTATTAGTGCATGAATTTTATAAAGAACTGTGTTAAAAGTTGGAATACTAATAAAACATAGGCATTGAAGTAAAATATATAGAGATCTACTTAAATAACAGTACACTTACTTCAATACACTACCAAAAATGGTAATAATAACTTACATGTACTCATAAAGGGATGTCAAGCTGAAATCCCACTTGTGTTGTGAAGCTGTTAGTTAAATTGTATCTCCAACAACTCATCTGGTAAATTGGTCATCAGTCATCACTGATATTTGTGTATTCTATTGGTTCAATACCAGAAAATTAATAGGCAGAATGAGATCAGAATGTTTTTAGAGTTTATTCTATTGTGATTTTGTTAAATTATTGTTACAATCCATCCAAATTTCCCTTTTAACCTCACATACAGTTAGTTTTTGACAGTTATATGCAATATTTGACCTTTTCTGAAGAATGATTATGTCCACTAAAAGGATACTCTTGTAGAACTTGTGTTGATGTTGGACAAAACTTTGTAGCTTAAACAAGTTCTTGGCAACAATATCCTGATTTTAAAAGGATACTGCTCCTTAGCATGAACATAAAATGTTAGTTCTCAAGAATAGTCAATATGAGTATATATTCATCAGTAAACCTACCAGATGTCATAAAGAAACAGAATATCTTGAAAACTCATAAAACTAAGTCATTTTTGAAAAATGCTTAATAAAATTTATTGAGCATTTTTCAAAAATCAAATGTATTATTTGGGGAAATTATTTTTTTATGTTATTTATGGCAGCAGGTATTTTTACTGATGAATAGAGCTCTTATTGGCCAAGTTTGAAATTTTCAAATTTTATGTTCATTCTAAGACTAATTATCTCTTTAAAAAATACAGTTATCTGGTTGGTTTACAAAACTAAATTTAAAACCAATTTTAGTGATTGTCCAAGCAGATGACTAAAATCATCTTAAGCTAGGTTTTAAAGAATTAGACCCCTTATATGTGATGTAAATAACTTTGTGTATATTGTAATATATATAATATTGGGTTTTATGATGTGATATTTCAATTGTATGTCAAATATATTTTATATGAAAGGTTTCAATATTGCTTTGATATCTTTACCGTTGTCATCTACTGTTTATTTTTAAACATGCCATAGCTCCTACATTGTTTCCTGTGGCTCAGCTAAAAGAGTGCAACACCCCTCCGCGGGTCATTTTTTTTATTATATATGCTTACCATTAATTTTTCTGATGGGTGGGGGGTCCCCTCTGAGTTTGGGCCGAGAACTTGGTTCAAACAATCCCTATAGTAGTTAAGTCATTGAGTTTTTTCGGAAGTGAGACCTTTAAAACCATTATGAATAATAACAAATCATTTATAATTGTTGCCATAAGCTCTATATTTCTGACTTCTTCAAGTTTTCATTAATAACAAATCCTTGGTTATCTATGGACTTCTGTCTCTCTATTCTCATTTGATCAGTTATTTGTTTACGTTTCTCTTCTTTACCACTGAAATATCATGAATAAATAAAATTTCCGCACTCTTATCAGTAAATAGAATTTTACCGATTATTAAGAGATGAATTTGGAATATCTGGAATATTGTTTCGTTGCTGAAAACATATCCAGGTTTACTAATAGGGAAATTACAGTAGAATAACCGACAAGAGTTGCGTATCCTTTGGACCATACTATTATATTATTATAGGGGTGGTTAGAATGCACGTGGTTATTGAAGCTTCGTGATAAAAGGATACATACTCCATTTTTAAAAATGGTAGAGTTCAAAACGGATACCACACAGTAAATGAAGGGACAATACAGATAAACAAGGATTTTTTTTTTTGTGGCTTCAAAATGAGTAAAATGGATATATTTAGGGCATCTCAAACAAAATAGCTGGGATGTTCCTATTGTATCGGTAAGTATATTTCATTGATTTTCCATTTGTGGAGCCAGTACTAAAAATATATGACCTTTTTTAGCTTGCGAAAACAATAATTGTTCAAAATTCACTTGTTATAAGGATAGATATTCAACTTTTTGAAGAGGGTAGACAAATATATGAGATAGATGAGCACAATGTGATAAGAATTTGTTGTATATGAGGACCTTCATATTGGGAAATGACAAAGCTATGTGAAACGGAATATGCTAACGATGGATTCCTTTCTGGGAAGATTGAGTCTTAGCTCTGTGATAACAAAAACAAAGCAATGTAAATATTATGTACCTTGGTGTATATTTGTAAAAAATCCACGTTTCTGATTCACAGCAGTTGACATCTTTCTTAATACAGAAACAAACTAAAACCACCAGTACCACCATAGCAGCAACTGTACACCATAATAAACCTTGTTCATAACTAAAAAAAAAAAAAATCCACAGACACCCTGAGTAGTAAACCAATCCAGTCTCGTATCCTCATAGCAATATGCTCCAGGGTCTCAACTTTTTTTAAGAACACCCAAGTGCTAAGATCATTTAGAGAATACGTGGCCAGAGCATTTTCGACATGCTATACGTATTGGGAACGTCTGTTGCCGTCACCCATGACTGTTTTTGCGCTTGTTGATATTTTGACTAGAAGAATTCACTTCATCACTGCTTCGATAATATTTTATCACCCCTACCCACAATACAACTGTAACAATTAATAGGTGTGCAGAGTCGATGACCACTCAATTTTATTACAAAAGCCAACGGGAAAAAAAAAGGAAACGCCATATTCGCTTGGCCACTGCTGATGGTCCCTCCAACCGCTCCGAAAGGTTTGAGCTGCACAACATATAGCGAGCGGTGAGGAGCGGGTTATTTCCACTATGTCAAAGTTCACCACCCGCTCCAAAAACGCTCAGTCAAAGGTTGGCACCACTAGACGCAAGGTCGTGGACGCTTGGGTCCGCTAGGCCAACGCAGAAATCTCGAACGCCTGACCACCGCTGCTTCACCAGCTTTGCCCGGGTGGTGAATATACGTTTGATTTCTTGAACGGTGTCAGCCGTTGAGGCAGCGATCCATTGCGGTGATGAACTTTGGTTTGGCGTTGGTATGGAGGTGTCGGAACAAAATGCCGTCCGATTTATAAAACTATTGCTTCATGAATTTAAGTACATAACAAAGCCATGTGTAAAAGTAAGGCTTATTTTCTTTTTTTAATATAGGCCCTCCATCATAATATTGCATATTGCTTTATGAATTGAATTTATAACATAAACAAGGTATACAACGGCCTTTGTACCTTTTTTAAAAATCAATACTAAAAATAATATTCGCTTGGAGGAAGTCAGACTTTGTCTTGTCAAGTTTGTATTGATAATTTCAACTCATATCAAAGGTTTCAGATTAAAAAACTTACTGAATATTGGTGATTGGAGATTACAATACATGACGACAAAGTGTTTTCCATAAACATGTTAATTATTCAATTTCCTTCTAACATGTCGGTAATTCAATATATTTATGGAATGCATTATCACATCAAGTGTATTGGAAATGACATACATTGGTTAAAAGTCGATGGTTCGCCATTTTTGGGAGTCGATTTGTGTCCCTAATATAATATCTATAAGTTTCTGAAGGACAATCGCATAATACTTTCAAAAGTATCTCGATTTCTTCTTCTATAACATGTCTTTTCTATATAGACAACTCACCATTTTAATTTTTGCGGATAGTTCTGGACACACATGGATTTGGTGGCTCAAATTTAAATGGAATGAAGACAGGCACATTCATGCAGTGAGCAAAGAGGATACTATCTGTCCACCCTTACAAATAAATGCTTTTTGCATCACTGACGATGACAGGGTGAAAATCCATCCGAACGTATTCTTCGGGATAAAACCTCGGAATTTCGGTTTAAAGAATATATTGTTTCGCTTGATGCCTGATGCCTCACAACTTCTTAAAAGTCAATCACTAGGGCACCCTTTGTGTTTTGTAGCCAGTCGGCGGTTACTGGTTAATTCATTAGCATTTGTATGTTACCTTGACTTCAAGCTATCGTTAACAAAAAATTGCAATCAACATCATCCTAAAGAAAGGCAAGGCAAGGCAATCCAATAAAAGAATATATGATTCTATTTTGCAAATTTAATTTTTGATATAGTACGAAGAATGTCATTACGCCATATGAGAAATAATTGTTTTTATTATTCTCTTTTTAATCTTGTTATACTTACACTATAAGTAGTGCGAGTGTCAGAGTTTTCCACTTGTATCGACTTGTGGTGATATTTTTTATATCGAGAAAACAACCGGTTGCCCTTGAATATTTTCATGTCATTCGTGAGATCAGCAGATATTATGCAAGTCAATTAGTCTCGCTTCACTTAATCTACTGAATGTCGGAAATTGCAAACTTGAAATACAATAATTTCAATAATGTAATGGTGGATCTGTCGAATGCTCTCTAATTGGAACAAGGAGCAATTGCATGGAATGGTGTCTAGTTGTTCGAGAGGCTGTGTGAATGACATTAGTCTAAAGTTGACATTGCATGTCATTGCATTGTTGTCCTAGTCGGCGAATATCGAATAGTACATAGATTCCGATATTATTACGCCGTTGTTCACATAAATGCCACATCAGGAACCTTCTTTGAAGAATATTCCTATTGTTAATACAGTGTATATCATATTTTTCTACTCTTGCATAGATGACCATGCGCCTAAATATTAAAAAAGTCCAAGAGTAATTCTGTTTGCATGAGGCGACCTTTGGGGAAAATTGTTCAAATAAATTGAAGAGACAATTAATTAAAGGTTATTTAAGCATTGTTTCAATGTTATTAGAGTTAATCTGACACATCACTTATATGTTAATTGAGTTTGTAGTTAAGGTTGGTCAATCTTTTCGATTGTGTGCTGTTTGGTTTAAACTGACAAGTCGGTCTGATAATATCCTAACTGATAAATCGTTTGTGGATTCAACTGTAAATCGGTCTACGTTAGTGTTTGTGAACGCCATAGAGACTACAGTTTTCATTGGATTTGAATTGATCATTTATATTGATGAGATGTTGGACAGGTTCGATATTTACGAATTTTTTCGATGAACGGTTTTTTGATTTATTGCCCCGGACTTCGTCAAAACGCCTCGAATTTGGCTTGTGAACGCTTTAGGGATTACAGTTTTCATCTAATTTGAATGAAATTCTGTGTGATTATTTTTATTTATGAAATCTTGAACAATTTTGATATTGACGATTTTTCAGTTTGTTGAAATTTTGTGTGATCATGTATATGAATGAGATCTTGGATTAGACCCAATTAACCTGTTTTTAAACAGAAATATATTTTAAAGTTGGTGTCACTTGCTAGACCAATTTATTTTTCCGGTTTTCATGTTTATGACTTAATTTTGTGGATAACACTATAAAATCGTTCTGATTTTGTGTATAAAGTCGAAATACCGTTAAGGATTTTGTTTTTGAGCTGACTACTCGTTATGTTTCTGAACTGATACTCGTTATGTTTCTGAGATATTAACTCGTGTTTCTGAGCTGATAAGTCGTTATGTTTCTGGGCTGATAATGTGTACTGTTTCTGAGCTGATAGCTCGTTACGTTTCTGAGCTGATAAATAATGTTTCTGAGCTGATAACACTTTATGTTTCTGAGCTGATAAATTATGTTTCTGAACTGATAACTTGTTATGTTTCTGAGCTGATACCTTGTTATATTCCTAAGCTGATAACCCCTTATGTTTCTGGGCTAATAAATATTTCTGAGCTGATAACTCGTTATGTTTCTGAGCTGATAACTCGTTATGTTTCTAGGCTATTAACCCGTTATGTTTCTAGGCTGATAATTTGTTATGTTTCTAAGCTGATAACTCGTTATGTTTTATGAGGTGATAACTCGTCATTTTTCTGGGCTGATAACTTTTTATGTTTCTGAACTGATAACCCGAAATGTTTTGGAGCTAATAAATTGTTATGTGTCTGAGCTGATAACTCGTTATGTTTCTAAGCTGATAACCCGTTATGTTTCTGAGCTGATAACTTATGTTTCTGGGTTAATAACTTGTTATGTTTCTGAACTGATAAAGCGTTATGTTTCGGAGCAACTTGTTATGTTTCGGATCTGATAACCTGTTATGTTCCTGGGCTGATAACTCGTTATGTTCCTGGGCTGATAACTCGTTTTTCCATTACATATGTATAAGAAATCTTACCCATTTTTTTCTATAGTTGTCTCACAACATGTAAACTCTCTGTCTTTTTCACAGCATTCAGTATACTCTGAGCGATCATTGGGACAAAAATATGTATTGCCTTCTCTGTCACCAAATATCTCATTCTTTAAACATTTCTTTTCTTCACCAAGTACATCTGAAAATAGATAACTATCATTAATAGAAACTTAACAAACATGTCTATAGCCTACTCTCCTGAAAACTTGGGGCCCAACGAGTGCATCTTAATCTTCAGCCACACATCCAAAGGTTTCTATTCATCACGATGTTCGTGACTTAAAATTAGATTAACTTAAAGGATCAGATTCGCTATTTTCGGGTGTTAATTTGGGTCTTGAAAAATAGCACTATTTCTTCAAACCTTTATTGATATTTCTATAAGATTTTTCTACATTGGATAGTCTCAAGAAATGGCGATTTTTCATTTTAACTTTCTAACACAGATTGTTTTAGACACACATGGAGATATGAAGACTCAAATCCCCTTTTCTGAAACAAATGGCGATTCCGTCCCTTAAAAATCAATTTAAACAATAACTCGTAATTTTGACATTTCTTCTACCTGATATATGTACTCTAGAAATTTCGTTTTTTTTTTATTTCGATAGAACAGAAAATAAATTAGAAATGGTCTATAAGATAGAAATACTTGATCAATTTTGCAATTCCTTACCTCCAATCTGTAAGCACATATAATAGACGCTCCATATTATTATAGCTAAAATTTCCATTTGCCTCTTCATGTTCACCCAAACACGATATTTAACTGATTCTTCCCTGCACCCAAATTTACAAGGTAAACATTGCATCGCCCAGAAAACTTAATTATCGCTTTCGTTTTGTTCGTGCTACATGAAATAAAGAATTTTCTTTAACATTAGCTTTGAAGGAATGCTGTTGACTGTTTCAAATTATGAAATGAAATATTGATTGTTATTCTTGATACACAATAGGCGAGTTCAAAGAGTTGGATATTTCAGGAATATATCTAGGAAATACCCGAGGGAGGAGAGGCGCAAAAAAAAAAGGGAGAGGCCCGAAGTTTCAGTTGGCCCGAGGTGAATTGTATGCATTTAGAGGGCTTAATATTAAAAAAAGTCCTGGGGTGGATGTCCAGTGTATAGTCTCTTATTATCAGAAATGGCAATGAAACGGATTTTGTTTTGCGCCTTATGGGAATATTGGCTGAGAGCAACATCACGTCCTTCAGAATAACACACAAAACTTTCATAAAATAAAGCTATGTTAATTTAATTAAAATCAGTTTAAATCATTAATATTGAGAGATTTATTCAGATTAACCAATAGTATTATTAAGTAGTCCAATTAAATGTAACAAAGGCCCAAAACGACCCCTAAAAATCAAGATTGTGCCCCTTTAAATATGATTTATAATGCTTAAACCTTTGATACCAGCTCAAATTAATTATGAAGGGATTATAAAGAGGTTTTCTTAGATTTATGTGTATCAAGATCACTGATAGCATCAATTTGCACAATTCCGAATTTTAATCAGATCTATGTTTTCTTCAATTCCAATAAGTGTACGATGACGTCACTAATAAAAAAAATATGCTTGTATCATATTACGCCTTCGCGATTAGGCTATTGTCTATTGCAGTCAAGGTATACGTAAATAGTTTTTAAGATATTGACATCGAGAAGATGAGGAAATAAAAAAAAGCTCCATGATCTCTGTTGTGGTTGTTTTTGTTTTTTTTGGTTTTTATTGTTTGTTTTTTTTGTAAATGGATGACATTCATTTTCTTTAAATTCCTATTGCAATTTTTTACTGTTAATTTTGCTGTATTCAAATTGATTCTATGAAGAAGTGTTGTTGGCTGCTTGGTATTCCTTCAAAGTGGCCACCCACGATGAATTTGGTTCTACATGGTTAAAATCAGAGCTGAGTTTCATGATTACCACATTTTTCATAATGTATTTTCGATGCTAGATCAACTTATATGGTTGCAATTAATGTGTTATTGATGAATGTTGAGTTGTGAAATGGTGAAAAATCAAAGTTAAAGAGAGCATCGCCCCATGTGAAGGTTGCAAACACTAACAGTGGTATAGCTACAATATTCATGAAGAACCCTGCGATGACCTGAAAAAAGAAGAATTGTTTTTATGGCAACAACAAAGATAAAGTAACATTGCTTAGACCTTAAATTCAAGGGATACGACCATTCAAACATTTCTGTCAACTCATATAGTCCAATATCAATTTGTCGAAGCCAAGCCCGGGTTTTACATTTCCCCATTCAAATATAACAAATAATACAATGTTCATAACGTTCTAGCAAGTCACTTCTGACGGGAAACTATATTTGCGATTTCCTCCTGTTGAAGGATCTTTAACGTGCACAGCCTGTAGCACACTGGGCCACGGCTTATTGTCCCATCCGAACGACTAGACGCTTTTTTCCTTGTCAATCCCTCCGATGTGCATAACTGAAAGGGGGAAAACAGGGTTGCAAAAAGTTCAAAAACCTTTGCCGGTATTGCACCCTTGATCGTCAGGTTAGCGAATAAGCATCTAACCCACAAGGCTACCGCAGCTCCTCAGAAATTTACTGAAACGTAAAGGTACTCACTTTATGTGTTAGAATTGAAATACTTTTAAACTTACCATATCGACAACTTTAATATGACCATATGAAAAGCACAAGGCATTCGGTGCTGTAGCTACCGGTAACATATAGGCAAAGGAAGTTGACACTGCTGCAGGTAATATGTAAAACAATGGATTCACTCCTGTTGCAATAGCCTGCAAAACAATTTGCATATATAAGGTTTAAACGATCAAAATATAAGATTTCGGCTTTTCAACTTGGGTCTCAAACCAGGGTTATGTCACCTTTTTTCGATTTTTGACTCTCTATACATCTGTAAAAGGTCAATTTCTTTTGAGAAATATGTGATCATAATACTAAGTGCTGTACAAACAATTCCGACAATTGCAGAATCTTAGATTTGTACTTACCAGGTCACCCAAAATTGGTACCATTAATGTGGCTAGAGCAACATTACTGATAAATTCGGTTAAGAATTCACAGATATAACATAAAATTAACAGCATTAACCATTTATTCAGTCCTGTAAACACCGCTAACTGTAAACCAATCCAGTCAGATAATCCCGATACCTGAAATATAAGGGAATATTTCATTTTATCTTTGAACTAGGTGGGATTCCAGGTGATGTGGCAAGATTAAACGTCTTGGACGTATGACCTTTTCTTCGGTTTCAAAACGTCTCCCTTGGCTTGGATCAATCATCGGTAATCACCGTAAGGAGCAGTTACGAGCAGTGGCGTTTATAGGGATTGGCCATTGCGTTACGTCTGCAGTAGGATGTAATATTTTGTGTTTGTCTGTGAACTAAAAAAACTTATCTTGATATTAATGAAGCATATTAGGAGGTCATCTCATTGACTAACCCTGTCCGACTATCCACCTTCTAATAAAAAAATAATGGATTTCGATTAGATTTCCCATCATAACAACTGACATCTTTCCTGATATTAAATAGATACAGAATTGGATCAAACCAAATTTTACCTCACAACCCTTGGCTAGAGCAAATCCCCCTCCTAATAAAATAAATATTCCCCATGGTAATTTTTCATGAGCATCTTCCCATAATAACAACGGTCGAGATGATTTGACCCGATCATCTGAAACAGAATAAAATTTGGATGATACATTTGTTCTACATCGACTTTTAAATGGGTAATGTACCGTTCTTTCTCTGTGACCCAAACCAATTATTTTTAGAAATATTTTAGTCTCACACTTGACTTTGTTTCTTTATTTTCTTTTTAACAGAAGTCAGTTTACATATTTTTATTTGACATTATTTCAGTATTTTTAAGTGCCTATTAGTTGTAGGTTCATACTGTAAAAAAAAAACAGGCATAATTTCTTTTGACAAAGTTCACAGACTCTGACGTATAATTTAAAATGGGAATGTTTTGTATTTGCTATTGACCTGCTGACGGAATGTTTAAACAAATTTATCTGGTCTGTTAAAATAAAATTTATAAGCGAAGATAAAGAAAGCAACCTTGTGGTTTTCGACAGCAGAATATAGCTGGTAATTCTGACGGAAGAAAGAATAATATCACAGCTACAAATATGGCTGGTGTGGAATCTTTAACATACCTGTAAATAGATCAAATGGTGTTTTTCATTCTACTTTTCTTATATCTGGGTCAGGCTAATAAAGTTATTAAAAGCAATGTTAAGAGTAAAGTTGTCCAGGGTAGACTACCCATTTGAAAGTTTTCAGGAGAATACAAGTGTGATTGGAGAGATACATGTGCCTGTCTTGTACAGATTGCAATATTAAATCAACTCAATATCTTGGAATGCAGCCCTTCGCAGTTGTTTGTCAAAACCACTTATTCGGAAACGGTAGCAATGTACCAAACCCAGATTCCCCTTTAAAGAGAAACCCGAGAAATGACCTTTCAACGATATTCAATAGGGTTCAATGAAGGCAGGTGCCCAACCTTTGATGTCGAGATAAATGCGTTTAGAGCAATCTGTAAATTTATCGAGATTGGTAGGTCTTCAAATAAATCAAGTTCACATTATTACTATTATTATACAATTCCAAAATTTAATATGCAATAATATGATAATACATGTTGAAATATCAACATACCCATTTCTAAATAAATCACCCCAACCACCAACACCACCTAAATCACGTGATATCCAACAAATAACCAAAATTGTAAACAAAACCAGTATGTTTTTCTGAGCATATCTAAAATAACAATTGTTAAATCATTCTATAAACCATCTATAATCTCATTTCGAAAAAATGGGCTATAAGGAATACCGTACTTGTCAAAGACGCTTTATTAAGAGCTTTACAATGTATGTATTCTACAGTAGGTAACGTCTAGAAAAGCCCCCACCCCTCCTGAAAAGGATAAGGATAATCGACCCATTTCACTACTGCAAGTAAACACCATACCCCATTGCCCCGCCGGAAATATTACTTGCTCCTCCAAACAATACAGTCAGGATACTTGCCTAATGGCAAGGCTAACTAAAAAATAGCACATGTATAACATACGAAATAGGTCCTAAAGCATCATATTGTTCTTTTACTACTTTGTGTACTTTATCATCGTTCTTCTCCTCTTTGTTTTTATGGCAACAACCACACATACCTCTAAATAAGAAAAAAATAATCATAAATTCAGTTTGCTTTCAGAAAACAACAGCATAATTAAATAATCACAGTTATGTAACCCAGGCCAGTGCTTTCTTTGAAACTCACGTCAATACATAATAAAACAGCATAGGTATCAAATGAAATGAAAGTGGTTTTGCTTAATTTCCTTCTGCATCTAACGGGGTAATGAAGACAAACAACATCGTGCAGTGTAAACGGTTTTAGCAGGATAATGGCATTAGCTTCTTTTTTTTCGAAAATTGTCAGGTGGATTGAACCTTTAAAGCTTACATATCAAGGGACCTAACCCAGCTGATAGAAAGTAATAATGCATTTCATAACACAAATAATTAGTCTTATGTGCTTCAAGGGTTTTAATCAAAAGCAATGGTTAATTGAGCATAAGAATAAAGAAAACATTAACTCACGAACATCTGAGAAAGAAGATTTGAAGCCAAACCCAGGTTACCATCAATACAAGAAACGCTAGAGGTAAACCATACGCCATCCATGTAGCGTAATTGATAGGTGACTTCAGTCCATATTCGGAATATAGTCTTCAAAGAAAAAAAATAAAAAAGAAATCTTTTCTTGTCAACATTGGAATGTTGATGGAAATTTATCAACTATAATTTTTTTAGGAACGGGTCAGGAATTCCTTGAACAGCTCATAATCAAAGATGTTGTTCAGAGAATCAAAGGGTCATGTATTTATACCAGTACTTCTATCACTCAATTCAACATTTCTCCGTCATCCACCCCTTGTACTGTATGAAACCACGTGAACTGGTGCTTTGCTCCAGGTGGAAAACGTTTGCCAATGGGGCATTCTGATGATCTGAGATTCGATGTTAGAATTGCTGCTTATTGTTCCTCTCATTCCTAATTTCACCCCGAGAACGAGATGTCCCAACTGCAAATTGACCACGGCTGAGAACAAGAAATTAACGTCTTACTCTTCTGCACCTTATGGGCTAGTGAAAACGGGCAACGCCATGCAGTGTGAAATGAGGGAAATGTTGCAAGCCCAACTGACAGGTACTGATTTTGATCCCTGATGACTTACTTCTATCCTTGCGAAATACGGCTGTTGTATGAGCACTACATGTCTTCCTGATGTACTAATAATATTTATGAATAAATTTGATGTACTATTTGAAACCACGGGGCTCACAACTAAGAAGCTTATGACACTTACTCGTCTGCATAATTTTTTAAAACCAGATTGGGACCAGTTCCTGTTAAAGCACCTATTCCTCCACAGTTAGCGGCATAACAAATACACAATGATATTGCTTTACATACATTTTTGAATTGCTTGTCACTATCTTCTTCGCTATTTCTGTGAATTAAAGAAAATTCTATAATTAATTTGCTGCTAACATAGTATTGCCAGAATGTTGTAAATATCAGGTTTCGTATTCCTGTTAGGATTGTTAGTTTTATTTTATACTTCAATAATATCATACAATTCAATACGTCTTCTTTCTAATTTGTTATGCAAAAGCAAGTGATAATGACAATGGTTATTGATATGGGAGATACTTGGTAAGTTGATTTCATCAGTCGACGGACAGGGTAACGGAAAAGGTACTTGATCAAAAATCGTGCTAAATGGAAGAATAGCCCACTGTCAATTCACAGTGGGTGTATATTCCAACTGTTAAGGTCGAAAAACAGATACAATAATTCCCGGAAAGAAGTACTGATTGATCAGATTCTCCAAGATGTTACCAACTTTATAGCAGTCTCTGAAAATACGCATGCTTTCAGATTAAGCTAGTTGCTAGGCAATTCAAACTACAAGATGCATAACGGTGTTGTTTCTACATTGATCATAATAGCTCATTGAAATCAGGCAGAAAAGAAAATTCACGTACTCTTCCCCTTTTTCAACATTTTTTTCATTATTATCATCAATTGAACCTTCCCCTTTCTCATCTACAAAAAGAAGGGAAAAAGGTCAGCATCCTTCACATTCCTTTGCCATGTTTCTACTCACAGTTCTGCTATTTCCATTAGTGTTGAAGAATATTTTTTAAATACATGTATATAAAACCCAAATCAATCCCGAAAATGACAAACCATAACCTTTAAATGTATGGTGCAGGACCAGAATAAAACTAGCTCCGCAGATTTTAATTCCACGTGTCTGAATTTTTGCACGAAAGATCTTTCTGTTTGTTTCGGGTTTAGATAAGATGGAAACGTTCATTGTTCGTTATTTTCAGAAGGATTCTAATAACGTGCATCATCTCATGAGAGAATATTATTTATCGGATATCCGATCCCGATTTCCCATTCAGATAGTTTCTGTTTTTTGATTTAGTTTCATTAAGATCAATATAAAATAATGTAATTACCAGCGTTGGATTGTTTGAGCTGTTTGTGGGTTTCTTTTAGTTGAACTAATAGTGCTTGGGCAATAGGTATCATCATAGCAGTTGTTGCTGTATTACTGACAAACATTGATAGAAACCACGTCGGTATCATCAGACCTAACATCAACCTAGAAAATATCAATTGATACATTACAAAAATATAGACATCAAAACCAACATCAATCTAGAAAATCTCAATTGATACATCACTGTATAACCATCGAAATTGACTATTCGATCTACCCTTAAATAAAGGGGGGTGCAATATTCCTTGTGGATTGATGACGTATGGGATGAAATGAAATAGAAGGAGGCTTGATTTCAGGAAATGTTACTCTCGGTCAAATTTCTCCAGCAAATATATAAATGTGAATTACCATCTGGGTTTAGAGCCAACTAAAAGAAGAATTCGTAATGCTACCAGTTTGTGAATATCCCATACTTCTATAGCAGTTGCCATTATCAGACCTCCAATAAATATCATCAACGTATCCTAAAAATGATATTTAGGATTTTAACGGGATATTGTTATCAAATTGAGCATGATACCGGTCGTTATCACGATACAAGTTTCCAGCAAATTTATCATACATATTTGTTATCCACATGTTTTAATAGGAGTTATTTCATACTTGGTAGGGGCGAGGGCAGCCAAACCATAAAGGGATAGAGGAGTCGATCGTAAATCTCAATGGATATTCCATATTATCGAACTTTAAGTATCAATGCTCTTAATGCTATAAATTGATAAATGAAGAATCAGTAAAAATATGAAATACCATACTTACAGACATATATGCAGGAGCAATTTCTTTAGCAGTTACAACACCAAGCATTGGAAAGAGAAATACTGGAAACAGTGCAGTAACGGAAATTGGAATAGCTTCTGTCACCCACAACACAGCCATGAACAGTAAGACAAAGGCTGCCTTAGCCTCCTGAAAAAGGGAAGCTTGTTAGATTGTTAAGCTGATGCAACGTCGGTGAGACTGAGCATGTTTAGTTTAAAGGTGGGCTCGTGTCGGCTTGCGACGCTCCTCGATTGTCGGCAACTGGTAGATCTAGTCAGTTGCCGCAACTGTCGCCCTACGGTAGGCTGACAGCTCTTGCCGACCTGAGATGGTAAACTGGTAGACCTGAACTAGATGCCGACAATCGAGGAGCGTCGCAAGCCGACATAAGCCCACCTTAAGTTGCTGGCAGTCGGTACAGGTCGGTGCCATCCGATATAGCTCACGACTGGGCCCATGAAGAGACCTGATTGAAAAGTTGCGTTTAATCAGAGAGAAGGAGTAGTAACATGATTATAGACCGGAAAAAAATCGCATAAATAGATTTATCCTCCTGCTTCATCACTTGACATAGGTTTCCATAGGCTCTTTGCTGCTCATCAGCCACTTACTGCTCCAAAGTTTCTCTTTTTGGTCTGACCGATATCGTCGTCGTAACCGATAATAAACAAGCAAGAACTACTTACTTTTTCTTGTAAGAATGCTTGCGTGTTTTCTTTGAAAGAAATAATAGTAAGCTTCTTGTCAATATTGATCAAGCTTACGGTCTTTTTGGTCACTAGGTGGCTATCATATCTGCACTAAGTGACTCGTAGGATTGTGACTTACGACGCCGGACAGCATCAGTTATAATTATGCAAAATCTATACAACAGCTACGATTTTCTCGTGTAACTCGAGCTTTATTCAACGCTTTTAATATAGGCTACCAAATGACAAGATTTTCAATTGTCAAAGCGTAATTAGAAATATTACAAAAGATGCTCAATTATAAAAAGTCGGAGATAATAAGGATACCACTCAAAGCTTTGATGTAAACAGATTAAACTATCAAAATGATATCTTAGATAGTTTAACTGTTGCGTAATTGTTTGTTTGTCGCTGGTCTTGGCGATTTGTGGTTGTCGGCTAAAGAATGTTGTATCCAAGGTGTTGTTATTTGTTTAACGTCCATTTATGGTTTTGTATATATTATTCAAATCGTGATTGCCAGAACATATTTTCTTGTGTCGTCATATAATTAATCGCACCACAATAAATCTGTGTATTTCTCATCACAAAATCATGTACTTGTATTTTTATATATATTTGTGCATTTGTTTTTAATTCTGACCAGTGTAAATTAAAGAACATAGAATAATCTTTCTCTGTGTTGCAGATTTGACCACATTAACTTAGTATGATAAACAACCATTTTGTATTTCCAGTTAAAAATATGTTGGTTAAGTAAGAATGAATGCTGCTTAATCACTCAGATCTCCTCAATGAATGACTCTTTAATACTCTGTCAGCTTACATATTATGATCATCATATCCACAGCACACCCTCATTAACCCGCTATCGGTATTCGATAATATATGGCCACTTTAAGCTGCCATTTTTCCCTACATTGAAGGCGTAATGTGATATTTGTTTGATTTTTTTATGCACCAACATTTCATTTTAAATGTTTACTGTACTAGAGAAACTATCCAGAATCATATTGCGTTTTCATGATGCATGTCTATCTGTCTATTGTATATTGAAATGAATCATCTTGTTTATCCTGCCACTATTAAATACTGGTTTATGTTCAGTCATGTGGTTAATCCTTTAATAACAGATGAAGATATTATATCGAATATCTAGACAAAATATGCAAAAAACCTTATAATCTAAAGTAAACTGCAAAATTATAACTCAATATTCAACTTTAAGTCAGACACTTAGCCATACACATTTGAACTTAGTAGCACTTTTGGTAAGAAATTGTGCCTTTTAAGGTTTTGATAGCTAACAACTGATTGCAAGTGACAATAATTCTCAACATATATTTCGATTTCCATAGTGTGTATGATATTTCACAATGTTTCGTCAAAATCTGTCAAGAATTCTGCCTTCTAACTTGTTTACGACCCAATCTCTCGTTCATGAACAAGGGCAGTAACTCATATATAATATTTTTTCATTATTTTATTATCAATAGGATTCATCCTTGAGTGTTAACTAGATTGCACTCACCCCAAAGTGTCATCAAAATGCCTCAAACAAATCAGCTCTCTATCGTTTAACAACATTTATTGTATGATTCGACCAAGCGTGACTGGCACAGAAACGACATATTACCCCACATTAAGTGGCTAATTGACTATGATTTTGATATTAGGTTATATATTTGTTGCTTGGTCTTTGAAACATCCAGAATTTCCCGGAAATCTTTTGTTGGTCGCCGGGTTATTAGTTAACGACGCAAGGTATTCGATATGGTTCATATCTAGAAAGGATGAGATAGAGTTTTAGCTAAAACTAAATTTTACCTTTCTCTACATAATGATATATAGAAATTTCTCGTTTTCAATAACATAAAGTTGACATTTAGTACGTATACACTTAAATTTCATTTATAATAAGCTTTAAAGTAAGTCATGTTTATGAAGCTTCTGTTTATCGCCACATGGATGGTGGCCGTAAATATTCAAGTCACCTCCATTGTTCTCGGTCCGTCCTCCGTCGGTCCGTCTTAAATTGCTTGTAAACACTCTACATGGCACAATTCTTAACGGATTTTGATGAAACTTGATGTGAAGATCACGCAAGGATGAACCCTATTGAAAATCAGCGAAATCGGAAAAAATTTAGTATGAGTTTTGCCCGTGTTCTTGAATGGCTCGTAAACACTCTACAATGTGCAATTCTTAATGGATTTTGATGAAACTTGGTGTGGGGTGTTGAAGAACTAAAGGGTATGAACCCTATTGAAAATCAGCGAAATCGAAAAATATTTAATATGAGTTATAGCCCTTGTTCTTGAAAACGCGTTCAATTTTAGCTTTTAAACACTCTTGAAAGAATAATTCTTAATGGATTTTGATGAAACTTGGCTTAAATATTTGTTATCACCCAAGGATGACCCCTATTGAAAATCAGTTAAATCGAAAAATATTTAGTGTCAGTTATTGGCCTTGTTTTTGAAACACATTTAACTTTTGGCTTATAAATGTTGACAAAACTAGCTGAAATTGTTTGTTATCACCCAGGGATGAGCCCTATTGAAAATAAAAAATATCAAAATATATCTAATATGAATTATTGCCCTTGCTCTTTAAAACGTGTTCGTTTTTTGTCTCGTAAACACTCTACATGATGATGAAAATTGGTGAGAGAGTGTGTTATAACTCAAGGATGAACACATTGAAAACGAAATCAAAAAATATTTAGTATGAGTTATTGCCCCTGTTCCTTAAAATGTGTTTGATTTTTGTCTTGTAAACACTCTACATGGCACAATTTTTGACCAATTTCTATGAAACTTGGTGTGAGAGTGTCTTTTAACTCAAGGATGAATCAAATTTAAAATTTATTGCCCTTGTTTTTGAAAACGCGTTCAATTTTAGCTTGTAAACACTCTAGAAAGAACAATTTTGAATGGATTTTGATGAAACTTGGCTTTAGTATTTGTTTTCTCCCAAGGATGAACCCTATTGAAAATCAGATAAATCGAACAATATTTAGTGTCAGTTATTGCCCTTGTTTCAAAAACGCTTTCAACTTTTGGCTTGTGAACACTCTAAACATTCATTTTTGAAAAAACTCGCTGAATTGTTTAATATCAACCAAGGATGAGCCTTATTAATAATTGAAAATATCAAAATATTATTAAGAGTGAACCCAATGAGTTGTTATTAGGTACAGTTTTTAATGAAACTAGCGACCCTAGAAAAAAAGTATATGGCGGAAGGTTGAATATTTCATTCCACTTATTGTTATCTTACTGAAAAGTTTTTATTCAAATCAATGCCCATGAGGGTATAACCCTTGTGGCAAGCTAATTTTCAAGATAAATTGCATATATCTTGTGTCAGTTTTATTGCTTCCTGTTTAAAACGTTTGTTTGTATCAATATACTTAGGCTATTTTAAAGACCGTGCTAAATCACCATTTTCTGGTAAAGATTATTGCTGGAAGTATTTGTATTATTATCAACAAGTTTGAGTATAGAAATTCAAAAATCACCTTAAAATTATTAAAGAAGTCGAACCTGAGATATTATTAGGCAACGAATTGGCTGAAGAATTTGCTTTGAAACTGTAGCCATCTAGACAGAACAACAGTGACTATGGCCCAAGGATTAATTTCGTCCCGTATTAAAACCATTTATGTGAAATATATAATGGACTACAAACGTTATCTTATACAATTTCATCAAAAGCCAACTGGGTATTTGGTATAACAGAGATTTAGTAGAATACGATCAAAATAAAGCTAATTTGTCAAAAAACGACTAAATTGCGGTTTAGTATAGTTATAATACTTTCAGAATGAAAAACCTTGAAACATCCAAGCATAATGGTCTGACTACTGTGTTATCTACACAATTTATAGAATGGGGTTACTTCTAAACTTGGTTGAAGTACAATATTATTTCGTACAGTGCGAAATGCAGTATTAGACTGTGATTGTAATCTGCCCATAGTAGAGTGTTCTTTAGTGGCATACCCCCTTGTGACTTCGTGACACACGACAAAGACATAGAATCTATGTTTTTATTAGGGCATGTTCCAATAGATTTTACCCAGGTACCACACGACTTGTGCATGGAAAATAAGAGCTTGTGACCGTTAACATAAAAAAATTAACTTGTCCATATCTGCAACTACACAAAAGAAAACATGTAAGGATTCTTACCTGTGTGCCTATGTACAAAGGCAGTGGGAGCAGTAGCATGGGCGTAATGACCATTATCAGCACAACTCTAATGCTCCATAACTGTTGAATGATTGTCGACATATTTAAAGAAGATGAGCACTATACTAAAATGTATCTATTAAGTGTCAACAAATATTTACAACGTCCTCTCTTTACTCTTGTCACATATATTGAAGGCTTCACTAATAATACATCTTCGGATATAAATACAAATCCATTATGTTATACTATACAAATAGATAATGTTATGCATCCTTGCTTATTCATACAACCCGTCAGGTGTAATAATTCAATACACCCCTTTTAATAATATTAAAAATTGGCATAAGTATTTTGTGACATAGTGTTGACATGATAAATGATACAGGTCATATCGTTTGAAAACTATTTGTTTTGATCTAATATATTGATGGCTTGTTTACAAACATCTTCACTAAAACCACGGTCCCTTGACCATAATATTACAATGCTATTTAGATAATCAAAATACCTACGAGTGAGTTTCCCTGTGCATATATTACTTGACACTTTCGCAGTTTTCGTTTACACAATAGAACGTAAACATGGTGACCTGTAAGTATTTTGAAAGGCCAAGGGAAGAAAACGTGGGATCATGAAAATTTATTATGTAAATCAACAGATACGAGTGTTACTTGCTAAAGAAAAACCCGTTTAAAATATGAAATAGATCAGGAATATCAGATTTAAATTTCGATGGTTGTAAATGTGTAGTTTACGTCCTAATACTGATATCACAGACACTGTAATTTTGAGTAGTCGTCGTCGTTGGGAGAGGTTTATGATCAACTGGATGATTTGGAAACTTAAGGATAGTGGTTTGGGGTATGTACGATCTCTAGTTGGGTCGGATGTCTAGGCGGTGAAACTCGGCCTTGGGTTGTTTGGCGTGATGTAAAATAATGCTAACATTGATATACAAAATATAAGAATGCAAATATTGATATACAAAAGTGCTAATATTTATGTACAAAATATAAGCCTTTAATTCAACTGTAGAACGAGTAGGTTGTTTGTAGTCTGGCTTATATGGTATTGTTGTAGTAATCTCCCTTGGATAATAGTATGTATATTGTGTTGCAGATGAATTGCTATGGTCTTGCACATTAAACATTTTTTATATCGATTCTAATTCAATTCAGTTGATTTGGTTGATGCCTGATTTTGTAATCAAATGGATAATGTTCAAGTTCTACCATACTTTTGGTACGAAACCAATTCTGTAAAGTTCAGATTTTTAAGGCTGTTCATAGGCCCACCAAATAAATTTTTAAGTGTAAAGGCCTGTGTCCACATTCGCGTTTTCAGAAGCGTTTTCACGCCGCGTAATACGCGTCGAGAAACCCCAAAGAGTATTTCAATAGTGAATTGTCCACATAGGCGTAATCGAAAAAACGCCACGCTTTGCCGACGCGGCGTAAAACGTCCATTAAGGCCTGTGTCCACATTCGCGTTTTCAGGAGCGTTTTCACGCCAAGTAATATGCGTCGAGAAACCCCAAAGAGTATTTCAATAGTGATTTGTCCACATAGGCGTAATCAAAAAAACGCCACGCTTTGCCGACTACAGAGCAGACTACAATTACATCAGTCACAATGGGCAAGGGAGATAAGGACATAGAACGACTCATCGAAGAAATAGAAAAGGAAAAACCTATTTACAACAAGCAAGTGCTGGTATTCCCCAAATCAAGCTCGCTCTTGCAGTAATTCGTGAACCCAGTATTCATGTGTTCTTTTCTTGTTTTTTCGCCGTTTATTATAGATATGCAGTGCTATGACTTCAATGTCACTGTCCTATTCATTCGCCATGTTGTCTTTACGCCTACAATTACGCCCCAAATTACGCCTCCGAGTACGCTAATGTGGACATAGTACAACGCAGCGTATTACGCAGAGTCATTTCAGGCGTTTTCCGACGCGTATTACGTGGCGTGAAAACGCTCCTGAAAACGCGAATGTGCACACAGGCCTTAAGTTGTTAGTATGGGTCTTGATAATATGTACTGCACGGAAATCGCATAATTTGTTCAAAAATAACAAAAACTGGGAATAGCATTTTCTATTTTAATAAAATATGTCTTTTCTATACATCACAGAGTCTCAAGAAGCGTCGTTCTGTTAACTTTCAAACACTGATAATGCTGGACACACAACGGGATTGGAAGTCTCAAAGTGTTTTATCCTTTTAAACTAAGTAACATGGATAACACATAGTGTATTCAAAATGTTTTTTCGAAGTACACAATCGAAGTTCTAATAATTTTAGTAGATCGTAAAACACGGTGACATTAAAGTTACATTCGTTTTCTTTCTTGTGTTAGCAGGTGATTGGTACATTTTTGTAGGATGAATGAACACATGATCCGTAAGTGTGTGTATAGATTTTTAGTGCTTCCTAGTGAACACGTTTTTAGTGTGTGATAGAGATAAATCTATTATATACTTCTAATGACCTATATTCAAAGACACGTGCAAAATCACTACTGTTTCAAATGTATTGACCATAAAGGTATTTATTGCTGGAAGAGTATTTTGTATTATTTCAAACACGTTTTGGGTATGCGACCAATGCAATAACATCAGTGCTCTGATAATTTAATGGTAATTAAAGAAGCGAACCTGAAAAAAATTGGCAACCGAATTGGAAGAAGAATAGCATTTGAAACTGCTGCCATGCTAGTCATGTGACTGACACGTGACTAAATTGGCCCTAATGGAGTATCATTTACGGCCGAACGGCTATAATTTTAATGACCATTTATGCGATGAAATATTATAATGGGACTCAAACAATGCTTTGCACTTTGTTAGTAAAAGACTCTGATATTTGTCGAGACATTTGATGAGATTTAGGGAATCCTTGTTTTGAACATTAAATTGATCTATATACGGCGTAGTTGTAAGATGGGAACTGACGAGAAACAGTGTACTTTGCGGTTTTATCTATACCGTAGAATAGTAGAAGTCAATCGAGTGCGCATCGTGTCCGTACCTCGTTGTGATATGAGATGTCTGGTGCAAAAGAAACTAAAGATATCAACTGTGTCTAAATCGCGTTCGGATAGGTACCTCGTATTTCTGTACCGTTCTAATATATCAATAATTTCACACCGTACATCGAATGACATTGGTCAGGTACGGAATAATGCGTCCGATCCTGGTAGTGGAAGTAATCTATCAGAAACCCAACTAGTGGTAAAATCTGAATGGGATGGGGCAATATGAACTACTAGTAATTAAGACCCCTTGCCAGGGGTTTGAAGAATACCCCTGTCCTAGCTGTTTTCCTTATACATGTACATTGCATTGCAGTTCGAGTAACGGACGTGGCATATTTGTTATTGAAATGAATGTTCTCCCATATATATCTCGATTTTCTAGTCAAGCGGGAACCTGGAGTCAAGAAATAATACAAGTTCAGTGTAATTCCTCTAATACGGCCAATCTACTTCAGCAGGGTTAAAACAGGACAGCTTCCTACGTAAGGCACCAATGTTGTTCTGATAATAAAGCAATGGTTTTTGTTTGCTTGTTAGAATTGTGAGTAATTGGGGTAGGAGAGGGAGCAATACGTCCATACGTCTTCTATTGGTACATTTGCTTTGTTTTGTACTCTCGTTTTCTATTAATACGATTATCAGAGCACCATCTGTATAAGCCTTTTGAATAAATCAAACCCATTGAGCAGAGATATTAAGGCATAATTCAGAACAAGAAAACAACAATAATATAATATAAACATTTATATTGATCAACAAAATAAACAATGTAAATTCATACAAAATTGTAAACAATGATAAGAAAAATGAATAACAATGGACATAGAAATAGAAAGGAATGTTGCTTTTAATGTAATAGTTTCAGAGTTGTCTTGTAAAATTTCTATTTCTCCAAAAAAGGCACATCTAGTTATCTGTCGTAATTCGTCCGTATATTTTATAAAGGGTGATGCTTTCGATTTTTGTTCTTCAGCTAGCGAGCGTCCATCTAAACTTTGATGTAAATTTTCGTCGTCTGATATAGTTCGTTAACGACAAACCTAAAAATGAAAATAAAACATACATAAGCATACAATTGCAACCAAAGATTCATATTTGTTTTGTTTTGCGTTGTCCTTATTTAAAAAAAATTATGAAGTGAAAGCAATTAATAATGGGGTTTTATATACAAATGACACAAATGACTTTTCAAACTCAGCTTACCTTAATCATAAATCATAAATATCTTCACAACAAACTGGAGATGTACCAATTGTGAAAATTTATTCATTGTTAAGTTAGTCGTTGTTTGTAGAAAGATCATCAAAATGTATGATATGTCCGAGGAATGTAATATGTGGTAGAGTTCAAATAACAATAAATAGCACCGTATACATAATATCACAGATAAGCTTTTCTCGAAAAACCTACAATAATAAAAAGATGAATTAAAAACATGCATATACTGGTGGAGGCACATTAGGTATTTTATCACTACTTAAATTGATATTAAAGCAAAATTTGACCCTTAGAAATACTGATACTTTAGTTACACTAGTAACGTTATCATACTTCAGTCACTGGTAGTCCCCATCTTTCTTCAGCTATTTCAATCTTCCGTTTTTCAAACGCTTGTTTTATCATTATTGATCAATTAGCTTTCGTTAATTAATTGATAAATAACCTACCTTTTATAAATCTTTTGGTTTCTTTAAATGCAAGAAACTGGGCAATTTCTGTTGTTTCGCGTAGCTCTTCACAGGTGCTGGTTTTGTGGGTGCCATCGGCATCATCTGACATACAAACGATCTCATGGATTCTTCTGTGATATTAGACATACCTCCTGAAATCAAAAATAAAGAATTATGAAATATCGGCATCTTCAGAGCAACCTTACTTTGCACGTTTAAAGACATGACCACATCCGTAAAATAAAATGGGATAATGTTCATTTCTTTCACTTCCAATCTAAAAAACAAGACATTGGCCTAAATGTATCTCAATGACCTAACAATTTAAACTCGATTGGACATTTTAATCCTCTTCATATACTTTAAGATTATATTTGGTGTAATTTCGAACAATCAAGTTGACACAGATTGCATTTAAGTCGCAGGTGTCTAGATTGAATACTATTAAACCTCTTGTTAATTCGACTTAACATCTACATTATTTATACTGTAATACTGTACATGTATACTAAGTCCAACCCAAAACAGCTGTCACCAAATCCCTTCTTTGTCCCCTAATGATTTCATTTTAAGTAATTCGAGCGAATAGTTTAGCAATTTTGTGGTTTTGTAAAATGGTTGATCGAATCTTGACCTAACATGACGTCGCAAATACGTGAGAAATTAAACAGGTGCTTAACTTGATTTATACAATTTACTTAAATTATTTCTGTCTCGCCTGGTCGGGGTCACTTAATATCATATCATATAAATGAGAGGCGTGTTAAAATTAGAAATTTGATGACATTCCCAAGTGTACCGTTAGGCCTAATGATTCATTCTGTGCTTATAAGTAACCAGGTAAAACTTTTCAAGGAAAGGGGGTAATCGAGGACATGACCAAAGTAAGCAAGTAAAATTATTAGATCTGTCCATCGCAATTAATCCATCAAAGATGAAAACTATTTCTTACCAGCTTTTCGTCTGAATCGTTCCAATAAGGCTTGATGAAGTTCTTCAATATATCTGACAGCTTCTTCAACCACTTCGACCTTGCTGACTTTCTTCTTGCTGGCAACTGATGGGACGAGATCTCGAAGTTTACAATATTCACGATCCCGGATTCTTCTCAGATGAAGCTTCAGACTCTTCTTAGCTGTGATCTGGGCAGCAGATTGGTTAAGACGAGCTGATACTGCACGAACCATCTGAAAGAGAGCAAGATGAAAATGAAAGTAAGTTGATGTGTAAATCGAAGATGGATTAATTACCAAGATCCATGCAACCAAAATAATTTGAAGTGAAGTGAACCAACTCTGCCAGATATGAGGATGTCCATTGACATTTCTTACTATGAATTGTCAAGGAATCATCATGATCAAAAATTTAAAAAACAGGCATATTCTTAAAACGTCATATCCCATTTCCTCCACAAATTTTGACAAATAAGTTAAAATTTTGACAATGAATATCAAATCTACCAGTTCCTTATAGAAATTATCAGTGCCGGTACTCACTTTTGATTATTAAAGTATAAGTCCGTAAAGTAATTGAGTAAAACTGCTAAAGTCCAAATATACTCCTAAAGACGAACGTTAAGATAATTCGTTTGAATGATAAAAGTTTGAGTCTCTCGGCCTTTTATTTGTCTCGTGTCGCTTCACCGCCGATGTGACAATCATTGCACGCGAAAATATAGTCCCTTCAGCTAATTTACATAATCGCTCATGTGGATCGTGGCCAACCCGCGAGTAGAAAATAAGTCTGTATAATATAGTCAGTCAATAAAGGGTTGTAATACACAGTCAATAACAATTGCATAACCATGGATTGGCGGATTAATTTGGGGGTTGGTCTTCAGTGAATTAGACCTGAATGCGAGAATGGTTCGAGAGGCCGTGGGAACGCTGGAGATGGTAGCCGAGTGAAAGCAAGTAATAATCGAATAGCTTTTATGAAACGAAGAAAAAGTTTGATGGTGTACTTGGTGTAGTTAACAACTGTCGCTATTAGGGGCTGCTGTTATTATCCCAGCGTCCATACTCCTAACTATCATCATTTTCATTTTTATATCGCAGATTCGCTATTCATACTTCTAACATGGTCCTTGATATTAAAGAAATATAATAGAAAGTGAACAGATTGGTTGATGAATATGATTAGAAAGCCAATAATAATCTGGACCAGACTTTCCCTGGCCTATTATTAAATAATACTAAATTATAGAATATTGCTCAAATTATCAGTAATATTACATTATTTTAATGTTCAGATCTTTAAAAACCCTAAAGCATTTTATTGATAGTCAAATAAATCACATGTTACCTCCCTGTAATTTTTTATACCGAAAATATGATATTCGATATTAAAAATAAGTCATTGAAACCGACGTCTTCAATTTATCCACAATGTTTCCATATCTCATATTTTTTTCACTGTTACTGCACATAAAAAATATGTACCCCATTCCGTCAATTTTCTGAAACAGTTGCATAGATAGCTGCGATAGCTTTCTGTATTAATTGTAAGCACTGTTTCTAGTATTGTCGTTTCAGAACTCAGTATTATACATCTAATCTTATAGTCCACCCAGCTGTAAATGGGTACGGATAATCCAGGAAAGACCAATGCCAAGAGGTTTGGCCAAGGACCAGCTCTAAGAAAGGATCCCTGTCACAGTGGACTTGTGAACCTAAGTTGTTATCCTTGTAAAATATAGTTGTTTCTTTCTTTTTTCTTTCGTGATAATTTCTCTTTTTATTTCTTGTATGGAAATATTTTTTATTTTTAAATTTATTATTATCACTTTAAATGACAGTTCTTTCATAAGAACCCATTCGGACAAGACTTTTCTCTGCGATAACAGGAACCAAAGTGGTCGGAATTGAGATTTAAGTTCTGAAAGGTAGAGGTCATCTGTAAGTGACCATGATACATAAAAATTCTCTATTCTTAAATATACAGAATAGTTAAAAAAAACAATTGTTGTAAAGATTTGAATAGCGATTGAATAATAGAACATCGTTTTCATATATAATTTATGAGAAAGAATTATAATATATCAATATATAATTTTGAATCCGAATTTCACAGATGGGCGGTGTACTTTAATATTTCTTTCTCTATTTTTAATGGACTAAAATTACACAGTCGGTTCTTGTACATAAGAGCCGTTCATATTGACAAAAGGGAATACATAATGTATGCTAATATATGTTAATCAGTTCTGTATACCTATCTCCTAATGATCTAATGCTAATATTAATGAATCCGCAAAGGAGGTGATTATTTGGTGGTATTAGGTGTTCAAACAATATCACAGTACATCAAAGTTCCGTTAGTCCTTAAATCATTTACAGTAATAATTACTTGATAAAATATGTATATCGTTACTTTACACCTTGATACAGACTCTCACCTGCCCTGTAAATATATCATTTATATTGTCGTTTGATCTTATATTAAGGTTTGGTATTACAGATGTAAAGTTTCCAGGTGGAAAACAATAGAGTATATACTATATGATTGCTGTTTACGTTGTGATGCCATCTTACTAGGGGCAGTATCGTCAATTAAGTCTATCATGAATGACATTTCAGCACCCTTTCCATTGTCTACCTCATCGTTTTTTTCGGCATGTTGGGATTTGGAATACAGTATATTACTCCTTATAATTTGTAACGGTAAGGTCACAGCCGTTGATATTTTAAAATTGTGTATTTTGATTTCAAACCGACCTTTACATTGACGTTGTTTTATTGACAAGTAGCGGAATAACATACAAGTGAATTTCCTGTGAGAAAATTTACTAAATTAATTGTATGTATTCTCGATAATCGATTTTGCCATATCCGCCATTAGTCCAGTTCTATTGAAACATTGAAACGAAAGAAAATATGATAAAGAACAATTGAATTGGAATTATGAATTGATCAGTTCTCCATACAAAGGCATGAAACTAAAAAGAGCAGCTCGCGTGGGAACGAGTCCGATGCTTCTTTCCGGAATATTGATGAATATATCGAATTCAAACAGTGGTAAAAGATTTCCTGTCTGTATCATTGTTTAGTTTGAATGTGTATAAAGGTATATAACAAAGGGCATTATTATATTTATTTATTCCAGCAAATGCGACAATAATACACTTAGATACGAAACCATACGAAAGTACCTTTGTTTTTTATGTGACTTCTGTTTTGTGTCATTTCCCGCGCTCTGTGAGCGTGAACTTCGGCGTCAGATGGTCCAAGCATGGCATCAACAGTGCTCAAACAAAATTGTATAGCCTTAGTTCGTCCTTGGAACTAGTATTTCTTACTTAGGAAATATTGAAACATGTTACCATGCTTTTTGTGCCTTTTAACACCAGCTGGTTCCAAAAGCGGCCACCAATTTGGCATCATGGCACACTAAAATTGTCTGCAACATATGTTAAAGCTTGGGGCTTCCCTTATTTTGGCAAGTGGCTAACTCTTTCAAGATTTCTAAAAAAAATGAGAACTTAGGTTTAGAGGTCTGTAATTTTTAACCTTCTCATTTTCAATTAATATTCAGTTCAGTGGCTTCTGACACACGACCTCTTTCAAGCGACCCCAATGATTAATATTTTCAAAGCAGTTAAGAGTTCAATCTCTCGTAGCTTTCTTCTATTTGAATAAACGGTATTATAATATTATTGTAAATAAGAAATATAACAAAATAGATGGTTAAACATGATTGGATAGTGAGAAGGTAACTCTCACATTTTGAAGTTTGTCAGTCCTATCCTCAACTAATTTGCCTCGCTTAAACTTACGGCATAATATAATGTACGGAATACAATTTCAATAGACAGAATTTTTGGACGCGTTTTTGTTATACTTATCGGATTCTTTTCAATAAAGAGACGACATCTGAAATGAAATCCAACGTCCCAATTCACGCACTCTTTGATAAACTTCTGTTTAGATAACTAATGATATTTAAATCCCACAATTTCACCATGCCATCAATGACTTAATCTCCGTTAAAACTTAAACGTCGTTTTAACCTTAACTGCACGCAAGGTGGTTGTTAAAGGAGTGTGTCGACGGTCATATTTGCATACTGATTACCATCTAGGACAAGTCGTGAAGAGACCCCTGAATCTTAATTAGCGAAAATTAATGAGAAAAATATTAAGAGAACTTCGGACTGGTCACGAGTCTAACGTACGTATTTCAACCTTAATGTGTTTAAATACCATGTCAAATCTCTATGGTTTGGTTCCAGCTCTGCACGCCATCAAAATGCACGTGTTATTGGGTCATTTTTGGATTACTTTATCACTAATATTTACATAAAGTTTGATTTGACGAAATGATTAATGTTCATTAAAACTTAAATTAATACAAGCTAAATCTGTAACACGTTTTGACTCTGAATCTTGTCTGCAACGTTTAGCCAGACTGCTGCCATTAATTTAATATTAACACATAATTTTCATCCGTTAATACGACTTTTGTACAATTAGATTTGTAGTTTTTGTACATTTTGTAGATAAATTATTACGATTTCCGTTTTTTTTCTATTTTATATTTTCTATGTCATGCCTATTTTCTTATGAAAATAAAATGCTGTTTTACGCATCAAATTAAGGAACACTATATTAAATTACTAATGGCAGATCATTATAATTCAAGTTTTAGGTATCAATAATGTCTACTCAGAGAGACTGTTATAAAAACAGAAATCAAGGTGTGAGAATTAAATTGAAATTATAAATATAAATCTGTTACACCTGCCTAATAATCCGAGTAAACTTTATTTAATATAAATAATAAATGCAATAATTGTTAAGCCAATTAAGATCTCAATGGTAGAAAGTAGTCCGTATGACCCGAGGTACTCCTTGAGCATTGATTGCAGATCACATAACGGGATCGTCATTGAAAGCAAGTGTCAAAACAAAATGCGACGCCGTAATATGTCAATATAGTAGTAGGACGCTACAGTTATATACTGACATGACACTAGCTCTACCAGTTGGTGTCACAAACAACATCTGTTACTTCGCCAATGTATCGCGTGCCTGGAAAATCATATCTACCTATAGTCACACATAACATGCCCTTTGACAGTAAGATAATTGAATATATGCAACTGATTAAACGATTTTGTCAATAAAAAATGTTATATTTGTTAGAATAGGACAGATTGAGAAGTACCACGTCTTAGTCAGCTGACCGTTATGCTTGGAAGTGTCATAAATAAACATTAATAATGTGATATTTTAACAGTAACTTGTGGCTGATTAGGAGATCTCTATGTTAGATTTTTGTCTAGCATGTTTGATGAATAATCAAAAAGTTGCTAATATTATATATCATGTTTATAACACTATAACAGGTCTGGTAATAGTGACTACTGATTTCAGACTTAAATATCATGTCACGAGTAAATTGGTTAAATGAGACGTCTTATTTTCATTAACTGTCAATGAAACGTTATTGATTTGTTTGAGCATTGTTCTAATAACAATACAATATTTAAGATGGTAGTCTGCAAGGCTGACTGCTGTCCCTTTTCCCATTTATTGTTCTGTATATGTTTTTGTTACCTTCACTTTCATTTTCACATTTCTCATACTGAATCAGAACAATATCGATATCGTATGATAGAAGAATATATCAATTTGCATAGATAACTGCATGTCTATTAAAATACCGGAAAAGCTCATTTTTTAAGAATTCTCTTTTCATTTCATAGTTCAAACTACTTTTTTTTATCGAATTCTTGAGGTGTTTTTATTGTAGAATTTAATAGCAATACGTCCTTGATTATTTCTCCCAAATTGATCGCAATCAAAAAAAAGAAGAAGAAAAAAAATTGCTCATTGCACTGCATTGGCTTCATTAGTGTTTTATTTATGATAATGATCAAAACATTAGAGTGTTAACTTTGAGCCTCTTCCAAATTGTAACGACATATTTCTCTAGTTTGGGCTAGTTGTTTTTCTTAAATGCAGAACCTGAAATCAATACATTAAATTTGTTCCAAAATCACGTAGCAATACTATCTGATTTGGTAACGCTTTTATGACACTAAGCTTGTAACCATATGACATATTCAATTAACTGATGAAATCTCATTACTTTTTGTAATCAGAGAGGTAACATATGTCACAACTATAGAGAACCATAAACCTATATACTATTTACCTCAATTTACCTACAGTTTATTAGATGACGCGACGCTATATAGATTGACAGGTGAAATCAAGTATATGCCCCTATCTTATTAACAGTATATAAAATTGATATAGCGGAATGTGTAAGACGCCTGTCACAGATTTTGTGAATGAAAATGACGCTATATGCCACATGTTGAGTAGGGTTATGTGATTCTCTTTTTTTGAAAAATCGTAACTTTGATATATTGGCTTTTTAATACCAGATGCCCATGATAGCAACATTTTCATATTTTCATGAATGAAGGCCACTACTCATTAACCGTATGTTCACCGTTTAATGGTTGAATTTAATGAATGAAATTATATTCATAAACATGGTGCTACATCCTTTATAGTAAAAAAATTGAAAGAGGGTTGGATTTATAGGTTTATTCATTCATTAAAACTAAAAAGTAGGCCTACGAACGCCTTATGAAATCTTGTTTTCTGTTTCGCATTTTTCAAAAGTCGGCTTTCTAGAATACAAACCTTTCTTCATTTCTTATGAGAACGATTTCTGTCTTGAGTTCGATAATTTTCTTTTTCATCACGCTTTGATCCGAAAGATCAGAGCGGTTATACGACCAAGACATTTACATAAAATTTCCAAAAGGTCTAGAAGTCTGCAGTTCTTTAAGTCTTTGTCAGAGCAATTTTTTATGCTCTGCATTACATCACATCACAAATACAAATCACTTTCGTTACGTACATTTTATATAGTGCACCTCAACTGAACTGTCAAACCACTGCTTATAGTTGTGATGGATTAAATATGAGTGGAGTTTTTCAAATGGCATCGTAGTCGAAAAAACCGTTAAAAAATTGTAAACTTTCACTGGTCATGATTGAATAAGCAGTAGTTTTATTTGACTGTTGTTATTTGAATTTTTCACAAGACGTACGTATTTTTGAATGAAATAAGGTATACACGTATATCAACCACATGTTAGATGCGGTTTCTGATAAGCAACATAATTGTTTACCTATCTTTTAAAAGATAATTAAGTTATATCAATCAGACAGCCGTTAAGATTTGAAAATTTATATTTATCAAATCAATCAGAATTATTGATACGAAAAGATTCCGAATATCATAATATATTATATTTGAGATAAAAAAAATGAACAATATGACTGAATCGACGTTTTTTTTTTTGCGTCAGCTTTTCTTTTACGCGCCTACACGAGTTGCCTACATTTAAAAACACAAAAATGAATCCGTCCTTTTGAATTAAGATGTATGAATGTGTAGACTATATTTTATAATAGGTAATTATAGAGATGACTGTATACGTTTTATATTTTAGACGTCCAGTCTTATATTACCTTTTTTTTGACTTGTTGCTAAGCCGTTTAGTTATGTTCATGAAGTGTTCAAATACGGTCAAATATCTCACAATAATTTCAACCGGTCTTCAACATGCTAATTATAACGATATATATCCTCACTCATTAGTCAACGTTTAAAGGATCAGTTAATTTAAAACAAACTGACCTCTATAAACGCATCTAGGAAGTGATATTGTACAGACATATTGTGGACTCTTTTAAAAAACAGTTTTACTTAAGAAACCCACTCTCAAATAAAAATCAGAGTATTCTATTTAAACTTTGCACATCTACGCACAGTCTTAATATTGAACAAGGCCGATATATGAATGTACCTGCCTCAGAGAGAATTTGCCTTCTTTGCAGTACAAATGATACTGATACCATTTTGTTTTAACCTGTCCTTTATACAATGATTTATACGTCAGAAATATATAAAGCTATATTACTTTAAGAACCCTTCAGTAATACTGTTACATGCAAGTAACTGTATATATTGTATATGCTTATATACTGAAGGGTTCTTAAAGTAATATAGCTTTAAAACCCTAAATAACCTTTGCAAATATCTAACATATGCAAATTTAAGAAGAAAAGATTTATACTCTATTGTTTAGAGTTCCCTTTTCCTTTTCTCTTATTCTCATCAATGATACTGCCTACAATGTTTCCGTCTATGAATTTTTTGTAAAATAGTTTTATGTAATTATATTAGGATACCTATAACATGAACCTCCCGTCAACTTGTCTGAAATTGTAATGTAAAACTGTCATGTATTTGGTACTTATATGCCGAAAGGCATTTGGTCAAAATATATTATTATTATTAAAGGGATAATAGGTCTTAGGAAGAACACAAAATTTTAGTTCTCAAGGAGGGTCAATATGACTATATAGGCTATTCATCAGTGAACTTAACTGGTGTCATAATGCAGCAGAATATCTTAAAATCTTGAAGATGCGCAAAACTAAGTCATTTTTTAAAAACGCTTAATCGATTTATTAAGCGTTTTTCAATAATCAAATGCATCTTTATGGATAATTACTTAGGTTTTTGGATATTTATTTTCTTTTTATGTTATTTGTGGCAGCAGGTAGTTTTACTGATGAAAAGAGCTCTTACTGGCCAAATTTAAAATGTTCAGGTTTTATGTTCATTCTAAGATCTAGTATCCCTTTAAAGCGAAAGTCGAAATACTAGTGTACAATCTATTCAAATTAGACTGGTGACGTTTATAATTTCACGACATTTGAAAATCGAAATAATTATTGCAAAATGTACTTGGAACAATTCTTGATTTTGAATCTCATAAATGCTGACAGTATTATAAAGTCGAGATACTTCTTTCAAGTATGAAAACAACGATAGATTCGCTTGAGCAGAATTCAATGGATGAAAGAGAAAGTAAATTATAAGTAAAAATACAATTTAACATACATTCAAAAAGATGTAAATAATATGAATGAAACGTCTATTTGATTTGAAATCTGATGTTTAACCGCAATTTTCAAATTTGAAATTGAAGGGCGCAAGGTTTAACGGCATATATTTGAAGTTAACCCGAATTATTATATTTCAAACATCAAATCGTCAATATATCATGGCCTTTATTCATACGAGTTAATTTACCTACAACTACAGGATGTCTTATACTTTTGTTTTTTTGCAGTTTAGGACACTACTCAAAATAACATAATAGTAGGTGGAATGTAATATTGTATGGTTAATTTTAGTATACATTAATATACCTTCGTTTCATAAAGCACGAAGTTTTAGACAATTTTAACAGAAGAAAAGGCAGATGAATTTACTCTTTCATAATACACTTTGCTGTGATATTCGATTACAAGTTGATAGATTCTCGGTTTATATTGATATAATTAAAATCCTGTGCAAGGCAGTAATAAAAATAAACCTTGTTCCCGTGTATATCAGACTGCGCGTAAAATAATATTCTTCGACATACGAAATTACCCTTTCCTTGACAAATTTATGCATTTCTCAGGTTTTTGATATTTCAATAAAAATCGAACATTTAGAGTCTTTAATCGAATATCAACGCATAGTGTATAATGAATGAGGTCATTCTTCCTCTTTTTCTGCTGTTAAAAATTCAAATATTCATGCGTTATGAAACGAAAATTCAACCAACAATATAATCGATTTTGAAATCATCGCCTATATAAATGTATGCGAATAAATTAACCATTCAAGATGATACAGATTGATCTCCAATGATGAGATCATTCAAGGAAATCTGTCACAAAATCTCATCAAAAAGTCGCCTATTCTTTGATTATCGCCACTCATCTTAATCACGCTACGTCACATTATCTGTTACATATTTTTTTTGAATAAAAAATGACACCCCTAGCGGCTGAAACAGCTGGTGTATAGAGGGTTAATACTGGTATACCTGTACTATTAAAAAAGATAAGCGATATTGTACGATATGAACATTGTAAGCATTGTAATGTGACACCTCTATTAACCCATTTAACGTGTCTTCACATTAGTCTGTGATTAACCCATATAGTCCATTTGACATCAATAAGTCTTGACGATATGTAAAAAGATTGAATTTTGAATCTTAACTGAAAATTTCCATGTAATTATGTTTATTGTTTTGTCGTACCGTCTTGTATACGGTCCATGCGGTAGCAAACTTTTTTCCTATACATTTTTGTATGGCTGAATGTTAGCCAGGACCATTACTTATGTATTGGACTAGAATATATACTTTTGAAGATTTCTTTCTCTTTGCCCTCTTTGCTATTTAGCTTTTTCAGATAATGCCTTTGGTAAAAGAGTAACGTGCATAATAAATCCATGCTTATATTTGATTTTAATTCCCCCTCCTACCCACTTGAGTTTAATCCAAAACTTGAGACAACATTTCAAATAATATATTTTCGTTTTGAAACATTTATTGTCATATTCAGTCTTTTGACCATGTTCCAAAAGTGCATCAGAAATGACGTATTGTATAAGCAGGTGTCCGTATTGAAATGGCGGAAACGTGGAATGCGACATCCGGATGTTGTCACAAAAATATATTAAAGGCAGATGTAAGGAGTCTTAGCGTGACCCTTCACCGAATTACGTCCGTTTGAACAAATTATGTCCCTGCATTCACCTTTTTTTTTTATATAACGAACTTTCAAAACAGGGACAGATGTAAGATATGTTGTATTGATGTGGTATATGTGAAGTTACAATGTAAAAATAGGGTGTAAGATTTCGCTTTGTGGCCTTCCACTACCACTTAAAAAGATGAATGGGGTTTTGAAAAATTCGTGGGAACCTTACAATAATTACGCCTTATTCAAAAAGTTCATTGATAAAATGTGAGAGCATTGACAAGTAAAGCGAGAGAAGAATTTGTACTATCATCGTACACCTTGCCCGACCGTCCTATCTACCAGCTGACGGATGTTATCCCACACCCCCCTCAAACATCTAATCATATATTACAAATTCTAACGCAATGATTCATTTCTCTTGAAGATATTGTAAAGAGAATATCCAGCTGTGTTTTAGTGGACATAGAAAACTCTATAATTCAATTTGTATTAATCCAGTAAATCTTTAGACGCACAACTCTTGTCTTTCCTTCCCTATACCCGACTTGATCTAGGCCATAACTTCTTTTTTATTTAATATTTCTTTTAATTGTAATTATGTCTATATATTTCTCTGTAACATTTTGAAAACAATTAACAGTCTAACAATTTCCTTATCCACATTCTTCATACGATAAAAGTGCTCGTTGGTGGGCAAATGTCAAAGTGAAAAGTTCCGCATGTATCTGAGACTTAATCTATTCAATTATTATAATAACAGATTTTCACCTTCCTTTGTAAAACTTGTAAAATTGTGTCGAAGTTACTGCATGCGATTAGATTCTTTCACAGATATGTAACGATATATCATTTAGATCAAGAAAAATTTCTGGACGTAGCCACTTTAAAATTTTGTAAAGGGCCCTTAAAGATTTAAAAGATAAGACCCTCTTCACCTTCTATGTTTCGAGTATCTTAATGAATTCAATCGTCAGGTGGTAAATGGTGATATTTTCAGATTCTAGTAGTAACACGTTTCATTCATCATTTCCTGTGAATGAAATTCTATCATTGTTTTCATTATATTGTGTGATTTTCTAGATTAAAAATTTGATTCATAGGATGTAAGCTGAACGACTTCTTCCAAAAAGATGTAACAGCTTTGAAAAAAAGACAGGTGAAAACTGTACACCATGTGTAGCCTACCATGGACCATCCCACATACTCCCACACCTGATGTATGTGAGTTGCGAGATTATGCATTATAGTGATTTATATAATTTGCAGTAGAGAATAGTTTTATATTTCACATTTCTGATTCCCGGCAGCTGCGGTTTCACCCATTTCCAAATTCATTGTGTTCAGAAATTTGTGGCCATAGATTGAAATAAAAATGCCCAATTTACTTTTCCATTTCTGTGACTGAAACTAGGGAAAATAACTGCTTCAATTATTTCGTTTTCACAATAATAGAAGATTTGAAAAAAAAAAAAAAAGCGCCATTGATAAAACCTTCAAGATTCCCGTATTACAGTTGTCGGTATGTTTGTTCTGAGGAATATTGTTACACTAACTTTTAACGTTTGCTTACTTTAATCACGAGTCCCATCACAAAATGGCCTCTTATTAGGAATTACGTTTAGAAGGGAAGTTGTCACTCTTCAATGGTCCCCCTGATTATCTCGGGGTTTTTATTCTAGCTAGAGGATGAGTCTCCCCTATATTTTGCTTAGCATATTGTGATGCCGATCGAGTATAATTTAAAACGTTAATCAAATTTCTAATTGCTTTCCCAACAGCTAAAATGTGGTTCTGTAATTGCCCACCCATTAACTAATATGTAGAACTTAATACCATAGCCTTTAGATGTGGGGCGACGCTTCATATTACATTAGATTTTTTTTTATAGAAAACCTGACATTAACTCGAAAATGTGATGTACCATTTTCTTAGCCCATTATTAAAGTATGGCGGTGATCTGCAGGTGATGTGGTATTATAGGAATCAATATTATATGATATTTAAAACCGAACCCCCGCGATAGTACCATTGGTTTAAAACTGACTATTGGTAACTAAGCTAAACAAAGACACTATATGAGCAGCTGATAGTAATTTGCTAAATTTAAGTACCAACAATTTCCAATGTTAGTATGTGATGTGACCAACATCTGGACGAATCAATTTACCTAGCTGCTTTTGTTCCGATACCTACTTTCAACAAATATGCATTATTGTTTCTTTATGAAATCCAATTCTAAATTCCAAATGTATAATGCACTGCGTTGTGACGTTGTCCTTCTTAAATAATCCAAAAAGTCAGTTTTTGAATTTCTCGTTTTAAACTTGCAAGGATGAAAAGCTGGTAGAAAAGCAATTACTACCGTTAAAAGTATGGACTCTATTAATCTAATACACAATATGGCCGTGGATGGGAAGGGAATAATTTATATCTTGCAGTGTACTAAAAATTTAAATTATTTTTTTCTGTCACATGAAAATAGATCTAGAAGTGGCAGTATGCCTACCACCACAATTTTATCTGTTTTATTGCCGAGTTACATATTTCTGGAAAATATCATTATAATTAATGCTTTCAAAATTCATATTGAAATGATTACACGCGACCAGAACGATGACGAAAAGCAAGCTAACGGACGATAGATTTAACATAAATACGGGTCGTGTTGTTCTTCGGAACTTGGGTGCATCGTAAACGTTGTGGTTTCAGCTGTTTAAACGTATGTTCTCTTTAATGTTGCTTTTAACCTTTTTGAATGATGTGTACATACCCTTATGGTTGTTTCACAGCAGTTTATGTACATAAAAGAGAACGATCCACGGGAAATTGTATCGGGCTTTGTCTCACACTTCACTAATTCGTTATTAATAAATCTCGAAATTCATTTGAAGTTTGAAAAATAATGGTGGTTAAAATGAAACAAAAACATTTAACATGCAACTGAAGTGTTTGAATTTTTAAAGAAGATATCTTCAAGTGTCTATTATAAAATATAACCATAGCATAACCAGTTTTTACGACATATGCTCTTTCAATTCGCAAGTTCTTGTGACGTAAGTTGCTGTCATCCGGCATATAGTTCTTTGAATGTTCAACACCAATATGTGCAATGTAAAATGAATCTCGCACAAAGGTGATGAGCACGGGGAAACAATAAATTGCCCAATGCTTATAAATTAAATCTGTCAAAACTAGTCCATATAACACTCACATCGTTCTTGTCATTGTTAAAATATAAAAAGAATTTTGCATTATAAAAATTGTTTAGTATTTAAAGCACAAGAGTCTGTACGGTAGTAGCTCGAGTATTGGTAATGATGAATAGTGAATTTTACGAGTAAGAGCCCCAAAAACCATTAATGCTTTGCTTAAACCCTGTATAAAATCACTCCTGTTTGACATAACCATGACATATTACCAAAAACTTACGTGCCCATTCTGGGCTATTTGTAGGAGACCTTTTGACACCATATCTTTTCAATAAATTTGTAAATAATATGGTAGAAATCTGTGTCCATGCTGATATGATCATATGTTAGAAAAGACATGATTTACAGGTTAGGATTAGAACAGATAGTAGGGGATTTAGTAAGCGGTCAGATAAACATTAAAAAACCAGATATTCTTATCCCTGGGATTGTGACCAGGTAACCAATATGCTTGATTAAAGCGCTTTAAATATAAAAGAATAAAGCATTTAAAAAGCCGTTCCAACAGTTTAACCTGTATCATATTACAGACTAATCCACAGCTCAGTTAATACTAGCGATACGATTTTTTTCAATTGACCGAACTAAAAGGAATTGTTTGAATTCCATTCAAAGTCATTCAAATCTTAAAGCTAATGTAGATGGGATTTCGGTGTCACTGTGCTTTTGTTGACCCCATGAATGTGAAAGAGGTTACGTTTTACCTGCTTGAGCGGTACAACATGAAACAATTATCAAATGACATCAATGAATTCATTGTTGATTATCGCCCACTTTAACTTTTAACGTCATTTTAGACAAAAGCATGGGGCTTAGACCCAAAGTTTGGCATTAGGTAACGCCTGGCACGCACAACATGCCAAAACTTTGACATGCATAAGAAATTAGATGAATGGGTACCGGCAGTCAAAACGTGCCTCCATAACAAAATATCATCCGAGCTGAAATTTTTGAGCAGATCAACGATGGGACAACACAATAAGTACTTCACACGTGATGGACGGGGAACGTGGGTAGGCATGGGGGTAGAAACACATTAAATACAAAATTACTGATTGCTAAACGAGATAGTTGACTTTACATTGATGTTTTGTGAATTACATTCGTTCTATCATCTGTAAATGACAATCTGGCTAAGCAACAGGAAGACTTCTAAATGATTTAAAAGCTTTTCAGAAAAATCTGCTTTAGTTCACATGGCACAGTAGGTGGGGCAACAAAATTATTTCCAATTTTATAAATTATTGTCGTTTTAATCTGATAGCTTTGTGAATATTTTGTTAATTTTCACAAAAAATCGCGTGTATAATTTGAGAAACATATAATTACAGTTTCATTTTAGGTCTCTTTTAAATACTGAAGCCACACGACATTTAAATATAATTGTTGCCTTTAATAAACAAAACAAAAGCTCAATGTGGTAGCAAATAGTGATTTGTTTGGAAGCTGCTTCCTTCTTTATATGTTAGATCTGTATCAACAAATGTTGGTATCGATTTAGCCGCAGCTAGTGTCTTGACTACATTTTTTCCCAGAACTTGAATTGGACTTTTGTCATTTATTTCATCTGGTGACCACAAATTATGTTGGATATTGCGTCCCGTTTCTATAGTCTTTAGTAGATTTTCGTTATTGGGATAACACTTTCTTGGTATAGCACAGATTCTAGTGCTGAAAATTGACTGAGACCCGGACGGGTTTCGAACCAGCGATCTCAGAGTCATGCAACACCACTTTCTAAATGACATTAAATCATTTCGTGTAACCAGCCTTGGGAGCTGTGTCGTTTCTTCTACTTTTGTGGAAGGTCCGGTGGCCGAGTGGTCTAGACGGTTGACATGTATTGCTGGCGATAGGTGCCTGACTCTGAGATCGCTGGTTCTAAACCCGTTCGGGTCTCGGCCAATTTTCAGCACTAGAATCTGAGCTATACCAAGAAAGTGTTATCCCAATAACGACAATATTGTTGCAACACCACTTTCTAAGTGACTTTAATCATTAGATCTTTAGTAGAATTTACAGGAACATTTAACAATGATGGAAATTTTACCAGGACAGACATTAACTCTTTTCTATTGTTAAATTATTCGTGACAAGTCACGTATTCGTGACAAGTCACGTATTACATTGAGATTCGGTTAATTCCCTCTTCCGAAGGTCCGGCAATTCAGATGCACAAATTCGGAATAACCATTTCAACCTTATACCGGAATCAAACTACCAGAAAAGCAGCAAGTATCAAAGTTATTGCGGCACTGCGATTCCAATGTAAGCTCAATACCATACTGGTCAGGGATGAAACCAATCACAACCCCTACCCCCAACCCCCAAAAGCTTCGTTCTCTCTTCTTCTCAAACCAATGTAATATGCATAACACAACATTTGTCCATTCAACCAACCTGCCTGCTTCACCGACAAGGGATTGGATCGCATTTCTTTACAACGGAAAGAGCTCAAAGGATCATAATAAAACGATTTGTTTTCTTGAAGAGTTCATTAATCTTCTCTCAAAAAAGTTTTATTAGTTTTTTGACCATCTGTGATTTTTTTCCTTGAAGAAAACCGAAATCATGTTGACCAGATTGAGTAATAAAATGTAGTAGAAGTGTGTTACATCCCACTACAAGAACTATCGTCTCATATATCACTGATATTTACTATTAATACTGACTTTTAACATCTATTACAAAACTTCTACATCCATTTTATATCTTTGATCACTGGTCAAATCACCGATTTAATTGACCAATTCGTTTGTCCATTGTTACTTGATCATGCAATTTAAAAAGGCAATAAATCCAGAAAGGTCATCTCGGTGACCTCGGCGGCAATTATCAAAAGAGTGGTCAGGTTAATGAAGGTATGGACAAGAAAAGGAAGGTGACAAATCTCCATTGGAATTTTCCACCACGTTACTTAAAATGAAAAGAGTAAATTTGCTTATTTTCATGGCTAGAAAATATTTAAATTGTGTTCAAACGCCCGGGATATTGGTAAATACAGATTGAAAGAGATCTAAGAAGCTCGAGTATGCATCGATGTAATTGATTACAATAGAAAGCGTTGTAAGAATAACGCAGAAAATAGTTGTCTATACAACAGAGAATGGGTCAACGAGCAATATAACCGTAAACAATTCAAAAAGTGTGTACATTTAAACTTGTATGAGGAAATCGGTATGCTTGAAATCGGTCGCTTACCGTGAAGTTGGTTACTCAATAAAGGACCATGCTGCAATTTACCACGATTATTTAAGACAGAATCGTAACATAATCTGTTTCTACGATATATGCTTCATTTTAGATGTAAGACGCGTTTTAGTGTAACGTTCTTATTTAATGCAAAAGATGATTTCCAAGAACAAGACTGTCTAAAATACATATATTATATATCGTTCAGAGGATTCAAATGACATTTACTAACGTTTATTCGTTTATCGTGGACATCAAAAGCTACTTTTTCCAATTTCCACTGCTATGTCAGTTGTTAATACAGTACGTCTCAAGATTCAGACACAAGTACCTTTCAATAGAGTCTGCAATGGGTCCGCAGATTAATAGAAATTAAAGGTGAAGGGTGAAAATGAAATAAGATTCTGCTCCCTTATTGTTCCAGGAACTTTCTATTCAAGACAGAAAATAAAGACTAAAATCACTTCAGTTGAATAACGTACTAGTCTATGAAGTGAGAATATTGACCCGTGTCTTGAGGCTAAGAGATATTTTATAACCAATTTTGTCCCATTTGAGACCAATCACCAGATAAGATCTTACTGCACTAAATTAGCCAACACCCTAGGATACTGATTTTTCCCTTTAAAAGATAGATCAAAGGTCACCGGTTCCTAACATTTTACACCCCGCACTTAAGGCATGCAGATAAAATTTTATCTTAAAATACACCGCAAGTAATCTTCACAGTTTTGTGTTCAAGATGAACCGATTTCGTGCTTCATGATTGACTCTACACTGACGAGGTGTTTCATTCGGTATACATGCCATCTATGGGCAAGACAATTTTATTGTTGTCTACAATTTATGACAATTTTTTAGTATCACAAATAGCGATATTGATTGAAACATTAATATATAGGGAGGCAAAAATTGTCACTTCTGAAAATACTGATAACAATATACACTGGTTTGTGATTACTCATTTAATCAAAAAACTTAGTTTTAATGAAATTGCAGGAACCACAGACTTCTGATATTAAATTGGAATGGTGCAAATGATGCTATCAGTGTCCCTTAGAAAACTTCTTTACAATCTCCTTAATGTTCTAATGCTTCTTCAAGTGAGGTACCACCACAATTGCTTTCAAAGACCCTTCTCTGTGCTGGGCTGTAACCATCGAGCTATGAAAGTAATTACAAATCCACAGTACATGTATTTAAAATTTAAAAGCTTGCCGACACAGCAGTCTTAACACGTATATTATCTCGTTTAATCCTCCAGAGAGAATCTCATTATTGATCATTTGAATAAATGGCTACATTTTTATTGTTGTTGTGGTCAGCGACGTCTCGTCTTGATCAAACATGGCCTACAGCAAGATAACATTGAATTGTATGTCCGTTTTATTATTATCTATTGTTAATTTATTATGTTTGCTTATCTTCATCCCTAATACTTATCTTTGATGCTTTGCAGTTCACCGACATTATCTTCTTGGGTAGTCCGAAAATTGACAACCTTCTCACAAAAGTTTGAAACAATAAGTGTAAACTTTTTGGTTAAGATATTTTTAGGGTGTATTGTCTTTTGAAGATTCATAAGTTAAAGGTGGTTGCATCCGGAAAGTGTATAGTGTATTAACCAATTTTCAACAAGGGATAGTTGGGAATCTATTTTGTAGCTTGTAATACACTCGTTTAACAAACTAAGAATCTTGGCATGAAGTGTTGTAGTATTGTGCAACAAATGCTATAATCTGGGAATCGTTTTGAATAATAATTCAGACGGGGTATAGGTTTGTATTTGGATTATCCTAAAGCTCTCCCTATTTGGGTTTGATTTCGTCTTCTAAGAGCACTTAGCATTGGTGTCAAATCACTTCAAATGTGGTTATCAAAATGATTACCAATGGGTTTATTAAGATGGTGGTTGACATCGAATCGATGACCATTTCTTCATTCAGTAAAAGGATTGTTTGTCTCTCCTATGTATTGCATAGGGCATTTTCCAAGTGATATCAGATTTATTTCATAGTAGTTTATAGTACATGTAATTAAACGAGCCTCCGTGTCATATGGCACAAATTCCTCTATATTAAGGCATGTGCGGAACTGTATCGCATTGTCTTTAATAAATGAGTGAAGAAAAACATTCGGAAATAATTCAGAATTGCATTTAGGGTCAATTCAAATTTAACATCAGATGTCTGAACACCTTACCGATATATATCTCTTAGTTTTATTTGAATTGCAAGAACCATAGTCTGAATGAAACCAAGCAGTGATACAAAAATAGGTTACGCTCTATTTAAGGTAGACGGAACGAGGATGGATTCTCAATCAAAGTTATCATAATAACCAGTGAAAATAACATTTCTCCCAAGGTATAAATAGTTGAAAATTGCTAATTATGTGTATGTGGTAGGTGAGGGTGTTGGAATGTTTCGGACAACAAATGGATCTTCATCTCTAAGGCAAGTGTACATACCCTGCGGTGATTAGCTTTCAAGTAGACTCATCAAAGGTAGCGGCCCTCAAATCTCACAGGTATTGTGCCACGGTCTGCCCTTTATTGATGGAAATAAAATTAAACACTGACCTCTAAATGACAATTAGTAAGGGATTAGGGGCGGATCAAGATCTGATCTAAGAGATAAAAAGACCATCTATGTGGGTATTGTAGGATCAGAGTGGGAGGTAGCGATCTCATCAAACACTTTCAATTTCCATTCTCCAGATTTTTATATGATTAAGTACGGTCATTAAAATCTTTCAAGCCAAAAGAAACATGTCTTTTGAAACCATTATCTTATAGTATAAACTTTTCAAAATTATTGAATAGTGTCCATTCTAGAAGTTCATTGCGATTTATTGCCTTTTTAAATTACATGATCAAATAACAATGGACAAACGAATTGGTCAATTAAATCGGTGATTTGACCAGTGATCAAAGATATAAAATGGATGTAGAAGTTTTGTAATAGATGTTAAAAGTCAGTATTAATAGTAAATATCAGTGATATATGAGACGATAGTTCTTGTAGTGGGATGTAACACACTTCTACTACATTTTATTACTCAATCTAGTCAACATGATGTCGGTTTTCTTCAAGGAAAAAATCACAGATGGTCAAAAAACTAATAAAAAAAACTTTTTTGAGAGAAGATTAATGAACTCTTCAAGAAAACAAATCGTTTTATTATGATCCTTTTAAAGTATTGTCCTTTAATAGAAATAATATGATATCTTAGATATATAGAAGACGATATTTTTTAAATGACCGTGAGTGAGGACAGAAGATTTGGCTAGTATAAAATACTTTTAGCTGTCTTAATCGGAACCAAAACCGAAAATATACCGACGAGTTTACATGTGTTCATGTCCTAGAAACTGTTAGGTTTCGGGAAAGGGAGAATTTGATTATATAGACCTGGCTCCGCTCTGATTCCTGAAAGGTTGAATATTCAATAAAGGGCATTTAAGAGGGTTCGGTGGTTGGACTAATCGACTCTAGTAGGGAATGATCTAAAAGGTACACTACTTCATGTAAATAAGATAGGGGGTTCAGTGGTTGGAGTAATCGACTCTGGTAGGGAATGGTCTAAAAGGTAGACTACTTCATGTAAATAAGATAGGGGGTTCGGTGGTTGGAGTAATCGACTCTAGTAGGGAATGATCAAAGAGGTACATTGAATCATGTAGATAAGATAGGGGGTTTAGTGGTTTGAGTAATCGACTCTAGTAGGGACTAAAAGGTAGACTACTTCATGTAAATAAGATAGGGGGTTCAGTGGTTGGAGTAATCGACTCTAGTAGGGAATGATCTAAAAGGTACATTGAATCATGTAGATAAGATAAAGGGTTCCAGTGGTTGGAGTAATAGACTCTGGTAGGTAATGATCTAAAAGGTACATTGAATCATGTAGATAACCTAGTGGGTTCGGTGGTTGGAGTAATTGACTTTAGTAGGGAATGATCTAAAAGGTACATTGAATCATGTAGATAAGATAGGGGGTTCGGGGGTTGGAGTAATTGGCTCTGGTTGGGAATGGTCTAAACAGTAGTCTGCATAACATTGCAAGAAGTATGTTTTCAGGAAGTTTTAAGTTCTCAATATAGAGAAAGGGGAGTTTGCATTCATATCATTTACAGTTATGATAATTTATTATTGATATGTCACGCCTTTTCTATACATCTTATAACTTCAGTGTGATAGAAAATGGAAGGAGGTTTATAGAATAACTTATAAAAGGGGTATTGTTGATAATAGTAAGAATAGGAGTAAGGGAGAAAGGAATTTTGATCTATTTGTTGAAATCAGTAGGTAGAGAGTATTGTTAAGAGGTGAAGTGAGCCACCTAAAGTCGCTATTTTGAATACCTGCACACTACAAGCAGATGGTCGGGACAATTAATCCCCCGTTTCGGGTCTCTTCACGCACACTTTCCCACGACAGGTAAAGGCAAGATAGCTATGCATTGTGAACTAATAATAGGGCAGACCAAGACATTTTATATTTCAAATCGCTTATCAGCGCGATTCTTTAGATACCTCTTTGATAAGCTCATAATGAATCTATACACAAAGGTTTCACGTGCGTTTGTTCATAAATTTAACTGTAAAAAATATGGTTTTCAAGCCATTTGCCATAATGTAAACTAAAATCCAGTTAGCGGGTGGGTTTCGAAATGCAGCAGACCTGTTATAGCACACATGCATGGGTTAATTGGAATTTCAGTAAAAGTATTAGAACAAATTATGAAGAGTCCACGAGACTTATTGAAGCAACACGCGAACGTTTAATCGAGAGAAATGACGAATGACACGTGCCGGCCTGGACATTGTTGTCTCAAACTCACCTGGATATTAGCTACATTCCACAAGTTTTTGAGACTGGTGGGAAAATGTTTCAAAACCATCTGCCAGTTTCATATTTGATATATACTGTCACTTATTTCAATGTCCGGGGCTCATATATCATGCATTGTTGCTAGTCGTATGTTTTCTATTTGACCTATTATCTACCATCTAAATATATATTTATCATATTATATTTCAATACTAAAGACTTTATTACTCGTGTGTTTTGTATGACTGATTTTATTCTTGCAGTAAACTCCAGTTTTTATTCATTTGTTTTCATTGATTCTATTATAATCAGTAAGCAAAGTGCTTTATGGCCTGATGTTCAAATAAACAGTTAATTAACTGCACTTCGTATACTTCCTTCAAAACAAGACAAGGGTTCTATTGTCTTGTTTGCACTAAATAAAAGTATGGCATGACAGCGCCTTAGATTTAATGCTAACAGGTGCATAGATGTACATTAAAATACAATTTATTCCCCATAGACCTAATTACGTCTTATTAAAGTTTAAATTAAAGAAGAATCTGATTAGATATGGCTTTATACATTGAGCAATTATATTTGTTATACACGTAATTTCATAATCGATAGTCTAAATTGTGATAATCCACATACAGGTGTTCTGCGCTTATTGCTTAGATACTACATAAAATAGATTTAATTAAGAAGTTATTATGCTTGTAGAACAATTATATTTGACTTCGGTATTAGGTCTGAGAGTACTTCAGTTGTTGATTTCTGAGGAAGAAAGAAGGGTAATTCGGTTTAAAACTTCAATTTCTTTCATTTACAATTGTTGGGATTTGAAACAATATGTATACAATACAAAATAGGGGTTTTTCGAATACTGAAATGAAAACTCATAATTTTTATTGGAATAGCTTGAGCTCAAACTTAACATATATAAATGTATGGAGTTCCAGCCCCTCGTCATTCATATCTGTTGCTTGATAATAGTATTCGAAAACTCTAACCTACGAGCTTAAAGACTATTGAAATTGGGCTCTTCCAATGCCTGTGAGACAGCTGCTAGTGCAGCAGGGTATTATCACATCTTTAAGAAACACCAGTTTCACTCTGCAACTAAGATAGTCAACACTTCATTGTTCCACTTCCAGATAGTCTATAAGCTGTAATCGTGGTACAGTGAATGATGCACCCTTGGTCGATAAGATATGTGTCCTAGATCGAATTCTGAACTCGAACCGGACTTCACTACTATATGTATTGTGATGGATAGATAGCGATGCTTACTTTACTAGATCACTACTGATGCCACTTTGAGTCTGATTTTCTATTCATCTCTATAAGTCTGCATAGTTTTAAACTTCGATGGGATTAACTATATATAGTAAACTCATCATAAATTCGCTTAACTTAAAACTTTATATTAGTTTTATAACCCCTTGGTACAGCCTGAACTGTAGTTGACATGCGACGTGTGTGTTTATTTCTTTTAAATCAATATTCCCTAGCATTTCAGTTACTATTAACTATTATTAGGTGCATAAATTAAGAAGAAGAAAAAAGTAACAGCTTATAAATCCGTGAGAAAATGTCGAGAAAAAATTCAGAGACAAAATTCCCACCAGTGTTGTCGTTCACCACCAGCAGTTACCGAACTTATGAATAAAGACATCTCTGTTTAACTAACACATTTCCATACAGGTGTCGTAACGTAGGCGACTTACATTCAGTGTCAACGTGTTTCAACAAATACATACAATTTTTTTGATGTTATTATGAATTTATGTTGGTATGTGACTGATAAGTAACGCCTAGTGCGATGTATAATATAACCATCAAACCTTGAACGAATTATATTCTCTTCTTCAACAACGTGAACAATTGCTTTATATCTATAAGACTTGTTCAGAAAAATAAAACGCAACATTTTCTATAGACCAGCTGCCTAGTAGATATAATAGAATATTCAAATGTAACTGTTATTTTACTTACAAGCAACAGTTGGTTGGCTGGACGTAAACATTTTCCCATGCCCCCTAAATTCTCAATTTCTATAGGATTCTTCATAAGATGCTAAATGAACCTTTTTTTTAAAAATAAATATATATACATTGCTATTCTTATTACGTTTTGAAAACAAATTAAAAGTGTTTTTTAGGTCTACTCAAAACGGGTCTGTCTTCATTAAAGTGAACTTGTCCTGTTTATGTTTGGAGCCATGGCTTCCCATTTCTTATTGATCCTACCACTAAGCTTCAAGGTTCGATCCATCAATAATGGTACGAGATAATATCATCACATTTTCTTGTCTTTCCCTTGAATTTACTGAGCCAGTTGACTGGCGCTTTGAAGGTGGAAACTGTCGAGGATCGCTGTTTGGGAAAACAGTATATATGTATCTATTAAGTTTAGTAAAAACCAAAACGGATTTTAATGGAACCATAATATATGTATAACACCATGTCAGAAACCCCTAAAGCACAAAAATTGTAGTAGGAACTGCATTATCAATAAAGAAAGAATATGATTTAAGCATTCTACAAAAAGGCACATCTATGAGGAGGATCGCTAAGATAAAGCAATAGATTTGTACATTTAATTATTTGTTATATCTTGTAAATATCTGAGAGACTAGTGATTTCTGAGGTTTTTATGGTTGTTAGATGGAAGTATTCTGAGCTAAAAAAAATAGATACCTAACTATCTTTTATAATAAATTAGTTACAGATTAGGTTTTGTTTTTGTCATTTCAAGTTATTTATTGCTAAAGAATTAGTTTACAGATAATATCTTATTATGATAATCTTATATATATTGTTACGTCTATATAAGATGTGCTATTGATTTACTATTTAACATAATAACCTTTAAAAAAAATGTGTGAACACTGCTTTAACTCAGTGTCTTCTATATAGTAATTTGCTATTTTTCAACCACCCTAACCTCTTTAAAAATTTTAAATATTTCAGTGCCCCCCGTGCCTATATAGGAGAATATCTCCTAAAACACCAAGGTATTCTCCAACAATTATTTACCCAACCTATAACATGGCATATCACAGGATTCTATAATAGTATTGCGATAAATACAATTACCTACTATAAGTGGTATTTAAATAACAATTAAGATAAATAAAGGTGAAATAATCACAGCGATTATCACAAGGTGCGATAGTGGGATATTCGCCGTGTCAAAAACGTTTTAGGCAATCAGCCAAACAATTGCCGATATTAAACGGACAATTATTGATTCACAGCTTCAAAAGTTGTCAACATTATAATTACACCTTCCAACAAAACACATGTCAAATTTTAAACTTTTTAAATGTTTGAGGTCGTTATCTGGTATCTGAGCACAGATAATACCAAAATTTACACTTTTTTCAGATTGACAATGTGTTTATCATTATTGTATTATCTAGCAATGATTATTTATAACAAACGAGGTTCAATTGACAATTATATCCTTGGTTGAATTTTAACAGTTTGAAAATCAAACTACGCTCCAGTGGTCAGTAGTGTTGGTGTCAGGTACAAGATGACCATTGGTAATGACCACTGATGACCATCAACTCTATACTAAGTGCTTGAAAGAATCGTTCTATTCATGTGTCAAAAAATAAAAGCTGGCTTATTCAATGGAATATGGTTATTTTGTATAACGGTAAAATAATAAGGTACAAACAAAACGTGTCATACTACCCATTAGTAACATCTGCGAAAATATTTGGGTATTTTTTAATTCCACTCATTATTGTCAAGGACTTGTACCAAGGGAACTAATCCAGATGTATACTTTGAAGATTTAGCTTTATTTTGTTAAGTCTATCATGACATTATTTACCGTCTATATGATATCTGACATAAATCTATGACATTTCTAATAAGTACAATATTATTATATTGTTTGCTTTCATATGTCAAAGTGTTCTTACAAGGAAAGGGACATACCATAAAGCGACTATGGTTGAGTCGCGTTGGATATGTCATTAAGATGCATGCTTGCTAACCTGTAGGTCCGGGGTCGAGATGAACTTTCAGATTTATCAGTGATGCAGGTTAGAGGTGCTTACATGGAAAAAACGTCTTGTCATTCTGATGAGACAGTAAACCGTGACCCGTGTGCTACAGGCTGTGAACGTTTAAGATCTCTCGACAGTCGAAAATCGCAAAATGAGTAGGCTGATGCTGCTGGCAAAATTTCCATCCATACAAGCTACATGGCTTTGTCCCTGAATATTTTTTCTTACCCAACAGAGACGTTCAGTCATAAAATTGACTGAAGAGAAATAAGGGATTAATTGGCTCGATTTAAAACTTTGATACAATGGGATAGAACATAGTCAGATTCACGCACGCTTTTACTACAACAAAGTTTTGGTGATCGAAAATTACCTTGAATCATTTCCTGTAGTCATTTTGATCTTCTGCATTATCCTTGCTTTAAGTTTATTCCATAAACAAATGATATTTAACTGGCTAAGATATCTATCTATATATCCGTATCATTGGGCCTATCGACTATATTCTCTTAATTCCCTCTGGCACCATTCCAGTTTTCAATAAGATGTCTGTGATTTTGCAATTCTTGACGTCAGTAAAACAAAAACTCGTATTGATGTAGGCCACACAAGTGACAAGTGATAGAACGCATAGTTTTAGTGATTTTGCATTAACCTGAATTGCTATAAGTGTCCCAAATACACATATAATTAAAAAAAAATCTTTTCAATCTCTTTAAATGATAGTATTAGACAATTATTTCCTTATAGCGTAAGAAAAATGTTCTGTGTTAAATGCAACGTCTCGATGACAACTGAAAGTAGTTTTCTAAGGAAATGAAAAGGAAATGAACCTGTTGGACTTTGTGTTTGTTTTCAATTAGTAATTGGAAGATGTTTAGGTGCTGTTTCTTTGTCCAAGCATGTCACAAATATCCCTTAATGTATCGTCGATACGGTTTAAATTAAAACTCAAAATTTTAATTATCTTGTTAAATTAAACTGAACTTGAGAAAGGATAAGCACTTGAAATGTAACGACATAACATGATTTGACCATTTGTATTGGTTAGAAACACGAGGCGTTATTGGGTAACCCTGGCGTCGACGGTACGTCTATCGTCATGGCACAACAATGGCCGACCGCCGTACGACGTTAAATAAACAAGAACCAAATAATCATTTTAATAAGAGTATTATTATTCGAATTGGTTTAGTAATTTCCTTTAGGCTAAGACATTCGTTCGAAAAGAGAGACTTTGATGAAGTGCTCTGGGTTTTCATTAAGCGACCAATGGTACATAATATATTATATTGTTCTTTGATAGCATTCGTTGGATGAAGTAAGGCCAACGGTTGTCCTATCCAATATACAAACACTGGCTTTCCTTTCACTGCTAATGTTTTGGTTTCTATGAAGACAGAAAGCGATAATGAGATGACAAGAAGTTAAGCAATGATATTTTAATTACATTAAAGAATATCCCGTCGTCTCTTTTATTATTTTATTGAGCTAGAATTCTCTTTAGGCTTTCATAGTAGGAGGCTGAGTTTGTCGATCCAGTTAGTTCGACATCAACGGCTTTACATGGTGTCCTCGAGAAATCACGAACAAAACTTCTCAGATCACTAGAAGTTTTACTCGAAGCAATTAGAAACAATTTTTATAACAACTTTTCCAACTTAAATATGATGATTTCCCACTATATAGACGAGTCTTCTTTAACCTCTGTGTACACTGGCAACATTTCAGGAAACAAAACAAGTGGATACACGATGTTTCCAAATCTTTCCCTTCTTATGGGAGCCTTTTTTCTTCAAAAGAATATGCTTTCCTGCTCATTGTCAGGGTACATCTAGCCACGAGTATCTTAATTTGCATCCAAAATTGTTTCTTAGTGCATACCAGGCCTATATTTTTGTGTTTGGTTGTAGCAACATGTTTTGTATCCTGTAGGTTGAAGCTGAGAGTTCTGATAATTCTAAAAGTACATGTATAAGGATATGATTTACACGTTGTCGATGATGCTGGAAGTGTTGGAAGGTTGATAGTGAGTAGTGGACTGCTACCTTGTAATTCAAAGGATGTTCTTGTCTCCTCTTAATGTATTTTTTTGTTTTTATCAATTTTTGATTGAAAATCGCAGATTTTATTTCATGTTCTTTGTTGGAGGAAGAATGGAATTACTGTGCTAGTCCTGTGTTATTAGACGAGTACTCGATGCTGTGTGTTACAGACTGAAAAATTTAGCAAAATCCATTTTCGGCAGTTATTCTTCTACCACCAAATTGGTGAGGTGATGGACATTGAATAAGACACCCTTTGGTGTATAACAAGATTTGACACGTCAGATCTTCTATCAATCTTCAATTAGAGAGTATCATTGAGGTTATACTGTTGTCTACACATGAATACACTTTATATAACATTTCTGAAAGAAATCTTCAATAAAGTGATATCGTAGTGTCGTCTTTTATTTCTTCAATAATCTTCTATTGACTAACTAGTGGAAAACTGACAAAAGATCAACATGCACCTTTCAATGCTAATGGGTTTAAGATATTCTCGCCAATGACTTGAGCATGCAGGTGTTGAAGGACAGACCTTCGAGGAAAGAGCTCCCCGTGGTTTGCTTTAGGGAGTTGACTCGCTTTCAAAACCGTGCCTTATAATCAGATCGCTGACCGGGTCATTATAGACTAAACAATGAGACCATGTTTAAAACCTTGTTGACCAACGGTCATAACAAGCCTTCTTATGTATGCTGACATCTCCATAATGATGACATAATGTCCACTAACTGGACAATCATTGTGCCACTCGAAGTGACCATTGTGTAATTTCCAGATCCTTTCACGTTACGGTATGAAGTATTACCTCACATGGACACATTTTTACGTTGCTGTTAAGTGTTGAAATTTTGGCTAAATATTTGTTTACGTGAGTAAAAATACCATCACAAGCCGTCTACTAATTACATCAGGTACATGCACGTAGTGTTCTATAGCACAGCGATTAGAGCGTTGGTTCTGTACGTCATGACGTCATTTGCTTTTGATACGTTGAAAATGTCGGACGTGAGTTCTAATCTCGACCGGAGTGTGAATGTCCGATGACCTTGAATAAGTCATCTTCACTCACAATTCCAGTCCACCCAGCTGCAATTGAGTACGGATAATCCGTAAAAGATCAATGCCAAGAGGTTTGGCCAAGGCCCAGTTGGTAGAAAGGATCCCTGTCACATGTGAACCTAAGTTGTTATAATATAGTTGTTTCTTTCTTTTTCTTTAGTTTCATCATTCAAAATCACTCAAAACTAAATTTAGCTCTCTCAAGTCAGATACCGTAACATTAAGTTATGTGTTAAATCAGAACCATAATGTTCTGAGCAATATGAATCAACATTAAAAGTTGTTTTTAAAGTTCAATGCAAACCATAATTACTCTCGTACTTTCAATTCAACAGATTGTGGCAAGAAGTCATAAAACACAAGTCGTGAAAGTTGAAGTATATCAAGGGTTTCATATTGAGCGAATTTCCATTAAAAGAAAGTGGGTTGAAAAAGTAGAAACAATGTTAAACTTCATCTTTAACAAAATTGCTGCTGAGTTGGTCATATTGTACGTAATACAGTAGTTTTATAATCATATAGTTTTCAACCAAATACAGCGCTTTTTGAATTATTTCTTACAATGATATTGGTTAAAGATGACAAGAAGAAAGCTACAAAAAACGCTTGATCTGTCTTTGTTGAGAAATATTACAGCAATACCATCCAGGTTAAGTTAATTTCAATGTCCATGAGAGAAACCTACACATTTTTTTACAACCTGAACAAGTCAGTGCTCGTTAACTGCACATTTATTCTATGAAAATGAACTAACCTTAATTCGTAATTTGCAAATGTTTTTTTTTCTAAACGTATGGTGACAGATGGATTCTGCAGTTTCCGTGAGAAAAAATGAGTTCTGAAGTTGAAGAACACTTATCAATTGTATCAAGTGAATGACCCATTACAAGTTTAACCAGGCAAGTATAAAAAGGATTAACACATTATCATTGTAAATAAAGCCGATTTCGGAACATTAAAAAAGAATAATTTATTTTTGAATTATATTTATATTTATACTTAACGGTACTTAAGCCATCAATATTTGATGACCGTTGGCCAAGATGAAAGAAAACTGATCAAAATCGACCTGGATAAAAGACAGTTGACCACAAACCGAAATTAAACAAAATATAATATAAATTGTTTGTCTTTAACCGATATGAATAGTGGACAATACTCTCACGATACAAAACGATTGACCACTACTGACCACTATTTAAGGGTCATCGTTGAAAGCTCTACAATGTTTGTTAAGTCTAACTGGACAATACAGTTGACCAGACTGGACAATAGAGGTGACCATTGTCCATCTTGTAACGGGACAATAATTGATGAATATATTAGGAGACAAATTGGCCACCATATGTTATATTGTAAGATGATGGAAGCGTGCTGAGCAAAACGCGGTAAATCAAAGGATGAGAAATTAGCTAATAATTAATATTTCCCATGGGTGGTCGTTATTCAATTAGTTTATCCGAATCTTTCACACAGTTCCGATGTAATATTAAGTACTTTAGAAACCATGCTTTATCAATATTATGAACACTGTAATTAAACATATAAATAGACTTTGTGTTTACGGAGTAACAATGTTCACTAAAGATTCCTTCTACCATTGGTTCCTTGGCCAAATCTCATGGCATTGATCGTTCCCGAACTATTCGTACCCATTTACAGCTGGATCGCATGGAATTATGAATTACGATGACTTATTACAGGGCATTGTACGTTTGAGATTATAGCCCACGACCACCATTTTTTCGACGTAATCAAGCAAATGACGTCATGTGAAGAATATCCACTCTAACTTTTAACAACGCATCGGTGAGTTTCAGCCCACACCTGGTTTATAGTCTGATGTTCCATACAAAAACTATAGTATAGTCGCTGGGGTTGATATTAGTTGCAGGTGCTGCTATCATGATGATTAATAACTTTGATCACCCAGCAAGTTGTAATTGGTTTCTAATAATGAGTATTTATTGCCATCATTAATATTCTATTTTCAACCTTTCCAGACTCACATGGTATTTTTTTTACCAACTCTTTACCAAGCTTTATTACTATTGGAGTAATATGGTCCTATAAGAACTTGCGTTAACGACTCAAACAGCCTTATTTTGGCCATTTTTCAACTGATTTAACTCAGATTTAATTTGTCTGTAAAATACACTGTCATCATAAGGTTATTAGGCTAATATTTATATGCAATTGATTCCTTTCCAAATTAGATGCACATTTGTGTAACCTCAATATTCTGCTGTATTTTAAATTATCTAGAAATATGTACGAGGTATTATAACTTTTGTACACGAATATTGCAAGTATACTTAGTTTAAGACAACTTTAATATTATCTTCCGATATTTTTTAAGATTTACGTGTAATAAATTTAAGTGTGATGTAGACAAAGGGAAGTAACCTGTCATTAGTAATAGTTAAACTCTACCTTGTACGACATAGACTACGATACACGAATATCTTCCTATATCAATATTCATAATGATTTACGCCTAATATGATAGATGGCATAACAGACTGCTTTGCTATGCTGGTGATAATGAACGGGACAACACAGGGTGGTGCTATACCTGCATTTAATGGTGCCTATTCAGTCAGCCGTATTGGTCCTATCATTTTCTCATGCGTGCTAAAATAATGTTATCTTTTGACTAGAACCTTGGGCTAGATATAAAATGTATATTGACCTTGGCATTACCTCTAAAAACAGACATGTTGTGGATTACAGGATTTTTGTTTCTTGTGCTATATTTAACAAGTAAGACTCTTATTCTGTTCCATATTTGATAATCGATTTTAATTGTCATTATGTTGATCCTTGTTAGTAAGCCGAAATGAACGACAATAATTTACAATAGGTTACTTCTTGGATGACCTGGAAAATCACCTAACTAGAGAGCTAATAAACGAATTACATGCGTATTGTGGAGAAGGTAACGCCAGTCCAGAATAGTGATCTTATCTTATACCTTACCTAACTTAACAAATTCTTTTTTGACAAAACCTTAATAAACAATAGATCTAGGTGAAAAATCACCCACAGCAACAGAAAAGAGACGACAAGCACATTCTAGTAAGATTAAGATAAAAAAATAAGCAGTTCAAAACTCGTTTCCATCTTTTTGCTTTCCAGTCTGTGATGGTGCCCTACGATTTGCCAAATCTTATGGAGACCATATGGTGTTACAGAGAGGTCCTCAAAGAGCTGTCATCTGGGGTTATACAGATAAAGATTTTCAGACCATCTCTGCTGATATTGAAGGTATCAATGGCACAGTAACCACGATATCTGTTAATGGAATGTGGAAATTAAAACTGAATTCTATGACTGCCGAAGGACCGTTCAACATCACAGTGTCATCTAAAGCTGAAGGGAATATCACGCTACATGATGTTTTGTTTGGTGATGTGTGGATATGTTCTGGATCAGCTAATATGGGTTTAAGTATGACCAAAGTATGTATGAATTATCCAACATACTATAAACATAACTTTCAGAATAGATATTGTCAGCAGCAGTCATGGTTTGTGACATAGTCCTCTCGGCGTCAAACTCTTGAGAACCGCAAATAAAATATCAGAGGCTGAAAATGTATCTAAAAATCTATCGTAGTCACGAACTGCAAAATCGAAATACTACGAAAAACGAGGTTTGTTAATTTGGCAGATTTTCTCCAATCTGAAACTAATTCACCTTACTCTACTAATTGTCTTTGAAGGTGAATGATAGTGACAATGAAATATCATCAGCAATGGCGTACAATAAAATCAGAATATTACATATACAGTATGAAGAATCAGCTACTTCAGTAAATGATCTACAAAAACTTCATACACCGTGGAGTATTCCTACCGAAGGTTAGACACTAAATGTAACGGTACCGGTATATAAAATTCTTTAATTAATACAGGGCCATAGGAAGCACCGGAAAAAAGGGCTAAAAGGAAAATGGGCCATTATATTTAGTATTATTCGGAATTGAGTATTTGCATTCTGGTCGCCTTTGGCGCTTGATTGATGGGGAGGATTTGGGGGGTCTCCCCCAAGAATATTTTGAAAATTAGTATTAATTTGCGAACACCTTATCAGCAAATTCATTGATGTACAAAATGTCAGGTTTATTTGATGAAAATATTTGGTGCATCGGGAAGAACGTTTATTTGGCAAATGACTATATCAAGTGGTATTATATGAAAGAATGGATGTACAAAAATAAGATGTATCTAAATACATGCTGTCCAAAACCCATTTCTGTAAAATAAGGAATAAGGACATTTAAATGCATTCGATTCGCAAGTGTGACACTATAGAAACTTACAAAAGCACTTCAAAACACCAGGGTAGGGATATCACTCTTAATAAAATTCTAAAATTATGTTTGATTCGGTTGTTTTTGAGGCGATTCAAACAGCTTTCTTGTTGAAGATTGCCCCCTGAGCAAAAATACAAAGTATTTTCAGCCATAATTTACTATGTATGACCTCTCTAACTGTATATCAGCAAATAAAATTCGGATTGATTTCCGTTTCAGACTTGGTGTCTAATTTCTCCGCGGTCTGTTTTTTATATGGAGAATATATCAGCCGGCATCACCACTATCCTATTGGTTTGATTGAAACAGATTCAGAAGATAATGATACGTCCATACAATCTTGGTTATCTCCCTCTTCTGTTACCAAATGTGGAAAACCGTAAGATATCTGTACATAATATCCGACGCACCAATTTGGCTTCTGTTACCATAATTATGTTGAAAACCTTAAGGTATCTGTACATAATATCCGACGCTTCCATTTTGCTTCTGTTACCAAATATAGAAAACCGTATGATATATTTACATAATATCCGACGCTTCCATTTTGATTCTTTTACCAAATATAGAAAACGTAAGATATATTTACATAATATCCGACGCTTCCATTTTGTTTCTGTTACCAAAAATAGAAAACGTAAGATATATTTACATACTATCCGACGCATCCATTTTGCTTCTGTTACCAAATATAGAAAACCGTAAGATATATTTACATAATACCCGGACGTTTCCCTATTTTGATTCTATTACCAAATATAGAAAACCGTAAGATATATTTACATTATATCCGACGCTTCTATTTGGATTCTGTTACCAAATATAGAAAACCGTAAGATATATTTACATAATATCCGACGCTTCTATTTGGATTCTGTTACCAAATATAAAAAAACCGTAAGAAATATTTACATAATATCCGACGCTTCCATTTGGATTCTGTTACCAAATATAGAAAACTGTATCTCAAAAAATACTATCCGACGCATTCATTTTGTTCAAAGAAATCATTACAAACTTCAGGTTTTTTTTGTAATTTCAGGACAAGAAATGAAACCTCTAGTGCATATAATTCCATGATTAACCCTCTGTTAACTATGACCATATATGGTGCTATCTGGTTCCAAGGTACAGCTCTAACTTAGATTTATTATAAGATTCATTAGGAAAGCTGATTAGGAGGATGTTACTGACGATATGCTATGTCTGGATATTTATCCTACAGGAGGAAAGGGAAGCCCTTCAATTCAGGGGAACAGGAAGTTCCACCTCTTTTCATCAAAGAAATGCGAAGGTTTGGAATTCATTCACCAATCGACCCAACTGGAAGTGGCTATAAAAGAAATCTATGATTTTGGTCTCAATACGAATAGTGTGAATGAATGACCAATTTCTGAATCATGTTCAATGCTTTCGAAAACGATAGTTTTTACCCAGTTTCTCCCTTGTGGTAGGTGAAAAAATACCAAACGCCCGATGAATACGTTTTGGAATGAAAGGTAGAACTGACTCTTGACTTGTTATTTGATAATATAATTATTTATTGATGATCAGGTGAAAGTGATATAGAGGAAGCAAGCAGTTATGGATGTCATCTTCAGAATTTTATTCATGATTGGAGAACTCTAGGTCATCATTCTTCTCTTGGTGAAACGAGCAACGCTTTTCCATTTGGTATAGTTCAGGTTTGTAAAAACAATTCCCAAAATGGATTACCCACAATGTTCGAACATAATTGGATCCACTCTTTACAATTTAAGATGCAAATAAATAATCCTCAAAAACTGCACATATTAATAACTGAATCCTCGTTACAAGTTGAAAATATGATACGCAAAATAGCAAATACTAGTGTAAAGGCCTGATTTTTACTGAGGGCGAACTCGACAGCGACCACGAACGTGAACACGAACGCGGCGTTCGCATTGGATTGCTTAACTTGATTTTAAATGAGGTCGTTTATACTAACGGGGAACACGAACCCGGCCGAATTTGTGTTCGCGCGGAACACCGCGGAGGTTGCCATCGAAGCGAATTTTTAGGAAAAGACCGCGCAAACTATTCTCATCAGCCAATCAGAGTGTGAGGTCAAAAGTCACACCTCGGTGTGTCAGTTCACTCGTGGAAACTGCTTCGTTTCACCTGTGAATTACCGCGCGTACCGCCGCTTTTAATACGAACGATGTTTCGTGCGAAAAGTCGCAGTGGCGACATTCGGTGTCGCGTTCGCCCTCAGTATAAACAGGGCTAAATGGGTACTTTTACCATACTTTAGTAAGCTATTGACCATTATACATGTATATACTTTTTTATCAAGTCAGAAAATTAATCCTTTGTCAAAAGATTTCATTTAAGGCATGCATATTTCCATATTTATGATTTTAAACATCTGTACTTAAGAATCATGTTTTACAGATTGGGCCCAATTTCCATAACTATAATGTAATCGGACACGTCCCTGATTTACGATGGAGTCAAACCGCTAACGTTGGATATTTACCCAATCCGACTCTTCCAAACACGTTTTTAGCAGTAACTTTCGATTTGCCAGAGTTCACCCCTACAAGTCATCGGTGAGTAATCATTTAATATATTCTTATTGTATCAGATTATATTTCTATTATGTATATCACTTCACAGCGGACATCGGGGACTGTAATGTTGTAATGATTTGGGCCCTTACCCTACAGTCGCTATTACTGATTCTAATCTAGAAGGGATGATGCTAAGAGGATGGGCAAGGAAAGCTGTTTGAATGAATGGATCCTCGTTAACTTACGTTGTTATCCTTGTAAAACTTTCCCTTTTCTTGATATTTTAAATTACAGTCTCCATCCAAAATATAAACAGGATGTAGCAGAACGACTGGGACTTGCTAGTTTAGCTGTGGCGTATGGTGTGAAAGGGATTGACTACCAGGGTCCATTTCCCACTTCGTTCAAGTATATTAAACGTTTTGACGAACTTACTATAGAGTTTGATCATGGAAAAACAATTTTAGATCTTCGAGCCCGTGCCTTTTATTTTGATGTAAGTATGAATAAACCCAGTTTTATACGATACGTTATAAAGGGTTGGTATTATATCTAAATCATTGTAATGTTATAATATCGGGTATAAGGTGAGGGAATATTGATACAGGAGTACATAGAAGAGTGAATATACGAGCCACGCTTCCAGAACGGCGGCAGCCTCCCGGAAACGGAGGTAGAAATATATGGCAGAGTGGTTAATGAGTGCCAATTTTCGATGTGGAGATGTATGTTTATTGCATACTTATATATTTATTTAGTTTAAAACAGCTTCTATTTTTTTCTTGTAGGTTTGTTGTTCAAGAAATTCGACAACCACATGTGGACCTCACGATTCTTGGGTCAGCACATATATCATAGAACACAGTGACAGCACTGTGACTGTAAAAACACTGAGTTGTTATGAACGACATGTAGTGGGAATACGGTATAACTGGAGAGAAAGTCCATGTGAATTTAAATCATGTCAGATATATGGACGAGACAACGATTTGCCAGCTCCCCAGTTTAGTATAGGAACGGCACTTTGGTGATCGACACTGAGCGTAGCTGACATAGTATTATCTTTATAGATATTTGCAAGACCGCAAGAAAAAAGCCTAACGACCACAATAGAAGGTTCTTGTTTTTATTATAAATCAAATTAACACAGACCCCTTTTCGCCTTATATTTGATTATATTGTTTTACGGTTTTGTTATTATACCTGGAGTTTGAAAAACCTGTTGCAGTGAAGTCAACATTTACCTAATATTGTCAATGTTTCATTTATTAAACACGTCTGATTTTCACATGTGTTATATACTAAGACACTATAAAGCAAGGAACATGTACGGCAAAATGGGCGGACAATGGAAATAGGAGCTACTAAACCTATACTGGTATCTTAATTTGGGTTAAGAAATCTGCTGTAAGGTCGAGATGCATCATGTATTAACCTGGTATCATCAGGGTATTGCTTCTAACGCACTAATAGATATGGGGTTTTCCACTCATTTTATATAGTTATTCTGCATGATTTCTGATAAAATTGTCTCTTTTGTCTGTAATCAATTAGTCGAAGAGCAGTTGTGGTTTTCACATTCGACAGTTTGAATATCAGCATCGTTAATAATCTTAAATCCATCACCAATACCACTTAATATAAAGTTTATATCATGATCCTTTTCTAGTTTAGATTCCCTTAAACTTAAAATATCAGTTAAAGAGCATTGGTGTTTCTTTAGGTTTTCACTATATTCAGGCAGGTTTTTTCGACCTCACACTAAGTTTCATCAAAAGCCATTATGAAACCAGCTCTCTATCGTGTTCACAATAAATTGACCGCGTTTTCAGGAACAAGGGCAATAACTCATATTAAATATATTTAATTGGTCTGATTTTCTCATGGGCTTTAAAAAATTAAAAAGTGTTATCTTTTGTCTAGAACCTTAGGCGAGATATAAAATTATATTGACCTTGGCATTTCTCTGAGAATAGGCATGTTGTGGATTACAGGATTTTTCTTCCTTGTGCTGTTTTTGACAAGTAAGATTCTTATTCTGTTCCTTTCTTGACATTCGATATTATTTGTCATAATGTTGATCCACATTCTAAAATAAAGACTAAGGATATACAGTACAAGACATAACGTTTCCATCTCTCATCTTTCTAGCTTGTGATGGTGCTTTACGATTTGCCAAATCTTATGGAGACCATATGGTCCTACAGAGAGGTCCTCAAAGAGCTGTCATCTGGGGTTATACAGATAAAGATTTTCAGACCATCTCTGCTGATATTGAAGGTATCAATGGAACAGTTACCACGATGTCTGTCAATGGAATGTGGAAGTTAAAACTGAATTCTATGACTGATGAAGGACCGTTTAACATCACAGTGTCATCTACAGCGGAAGGGAATATAACGCTGCATGATATTTTATTTGGTGATGTGTGGATATGTTCTGGATCAGCTAATATGGGTTTTAGTATGTCCAGAGTATGTATGATTTTATCCAATAAAAACACAACTTTCAAAATGTATATCCATTGTCAGCAGCAGTCATGGTTAGTGAAATAGTCATCTAGGCGTCAAACTCTTGAGAACCAAACTATAAGTATATTGGTTGAAAAAGTGTCGAATATTAAATCTAAAGGACTCATGAAATTACAAACAATGTTTGTTTCTTTGGTACATTCTATTTACTCAATTTATTAACTTTAAAGGTGAATGATAGTGACAATGAAATATCGTCAGCAATGGCGTACAATAACATCAGAATATTACATATACAGTATGAAGAATCAGCTACTTCAGTAAATGATCTACAAACACTTCATACACCGTGGAGTATTCCTACCGAAGGTGAGGCACTTAATATATATACAGTTTCATATTAGATATCCACTGCTTTATTGCGACATTGGATGTACAAAGAATATTTTAGAAATATTTTCAGCTATAATTTATGGTGTTTTTTATATTGAAATTTCAAACTATTAAGAAGGATTTCCGTTTCAGACTTGGTGTCTAATTTCTCCGCGGTCTGTTTTTTATACGGAGAATATATCAGCCGGCATCACAACTATCCTATTGGTTTGATTGAAACAGATTCAGAAGATAATGATACGTCCATACAATCTTGGTTATCTCCCTCTTCTGTTACCAAATGTGGAAAACCGTAAGATATTTTACATAATATCATAGGCATCCATTTCCTTAATAACTGACCAACACGTAACTTTTCGGATATCAATACGGAGCTCATTTAAAATATCTTCGATCATAATTTGTTACCACGTGCCATCTGCAAAGAAATCAGTTCTAAAATGGAGTTTGTTTTTAATTTCAGCACAAGAAATGAAACCTCCGGCGCGTATAATTCCATGATAAACCCTCTGTTAACTATGACCATTTATGGTGCTATCTGGTTCCAAGGTACAGCTTTCACTTAGATTTATAATAAGATTCAAGGGTGCAAGAAGAGAAATATGTACATGTATTATATATATTGTATAACATTGTTTATGTCAACTGTATATGAAAGAAGCTGTTAAGCAGGATGTTACTGACGATATGCTATGTCTGGATATTTATCCTGCAGGAGGAAAGGGAAGCCCTTCAATTCAGGGGAACAGGAAGTTCCACCTCTTTTCATCAAAGAAATGCGAAGATTTGGAATACATTCACCAATCGACCCAACTGGAAGTGGCTATAAAAGAAATCTATTGATTTTGGTCTCAATACGAATAGTGTGAATGAATGACCAATTTCTGAATCATGTTCAATGCTTTCGAAAACGAAAGTTTTTACCCAGTTTCCGCTCCCTTGTGGTAGGTGAAAAAATACCAAACGCCCGATGAATTCGTTTTGGAATGAAAGGTAGAACTGACTTTTGACTTGTTATTTGATAATATAATTATTTATTGATGATCAGGTGAAAGTGATATAGAGGAAGCAAACAGTTATGGATGCCATCTTCAGAATTTTATTCATGATTGGAGAACTCTAGGTCATCATTCTTCTCTTGGTGAAACGAGCAACGCTTTTCCATTTGGTATAGTTCAGGTTTGTAAAAACAATACTAATAACGTTTTTCCCACACTGAATGAACATTACTTGATCGAATTTTACATTATTTTCAAATTTAAGATGCAAATGAGACAGAGCACATAGTTCATAGTCCTCATAAACTGCGCATAATTGGTAACTATAATTTCGATTTATGATATCACATGCCAGTGTTATGGGGTACTTATTCCAGTGTTAAACAATTTTAATTTAAGACAAGCATATTTGCATAATTTCGGTGTTATACAATATGTACATGTTTTACAGATTGGGCCCAATTTCCATAACTATAATGTAATCGGACACGTCCCTGATTTACGATGGAGTCAAACTGCTAACGTTGGATATTTACCCAATCCGACTCTTCCAAACACGTTTTTAGCAGTAACTTTCGATTTGCCAGAGTTCACCCCTACAAGTCATCGGTGAGTAATCATTTAATATATTCTTATTGTATCAGATTATATTTCTATTATGTGTATCACTTCACAGCGGACATCGGGGACTGTAATGTTGTAATGATTCGGGTCCTCATCCTACAGTCTTCATTACTTATTTTTGTAATCTTAAAATGATTATTGTTAAGAACGGTAGCCCACAACAAGCTGGTTGAAAAGAACTTCGTAACCTTTTTATACTTTTAATTACAGTCTCCATCCAAAATATAAACAGGATGTAGCAGAACGACTGGGACTTGCTAGTTTAGCTGTGGCGTATGGTGTGAAAGGAATTGATTACCAGGGCCCATTTCCCACTTCGTTCACATACAATAAACATCTTGGCAGACTTATCATAGAGTTTGATCATGGAAAAACTGTTTTGGATCTTGGACGTCGTGCTTTTTATTTTGATGTAAGTATGAAGACGACACGTGGTAAAAAGTTTTCTTTTTAATTTAATCACATAACTTTAATATAACAATGTGTGGAATACGGTACTGATTATGGAAAAGAGGGAACAGCAGAATGAATACACGAGATATGGGTCGGGACCGGTGCCAGGCATAAGGGCAGACTGGTTAATGGGGGAAACTTTTGGTGTGGAGAGATTATCATCGAATTAGGATTTAACCTCTCATAAAGATACAGAGGTATTTCCCTAGAAAACTGTATAAAAATATAATTGATCTGAAATGTTCTGATACATATTCTAGTGTAAAAACTATACAAAGCATATTTGATATTTCTTAGAAATGAAGTTGGCCTTAACACTTTTTATTAAAATTTCATACCATATTTAGGTTTACTCAGCGTCTATTCTTATTTAGGTTTACTCAGCGTCTATTCTTATTTAGGTTTATACAGTGTCTATTCTTATTTAGATTGACTATTTAGGCGTCTATTCTTATTTAGGTTTATTCTTATTAAGGTTTACTCACCGTCTATTCCCATTTAGGTTTTTCAGTGTATATTCTTATTTAGTTTAACACAGCGTTTTCTTATAGGTATGTTGTTCTAGAAATTCGACGACCACATGTGGACCTCACGATTCTTGGCTCAGAACCCTAACCAGAGATCACAGTGACACCACCGTGACTGTAGATACAATGAGTTGTTATGAACGACATGTAGTAGGAATACGGTATAACTGGAGAGAAAGTCCATGTGAATTTAAATCATGTCAGATATATGGACGAGACAACGATTTGCCAGCTCCCCAATTTAGTATAGAAGTGGCACTTTGGTGATTGGCGCTGAGAGTAACAACCAGATTATTATTTTTAGAGATTATGTCAAAGCCGCATCCTAAAAGAGGCATGCCCAACGTTTGACCAAGTTTCATGTTTATATACAAAATCACATTCAGACACCTTTTCACCGTATATTGTATTACGGTTTTGTTATTATACCTGGCTTTTGAAAACCTGTTCTAGTGAATTCATTATTTACCTAATATTGTCAAATTTAAGTAAAAACTTAAACAATCAGTTAAAGAGCTTAATACCAACGATGCTATTGCGAAATCCACCAGTTAATGGAGGTATTCTGGATAAAGGGTGGGGGGTGGATTCAGAACCTAAGACAACAGCCAGGCTCTCTATGTCCTCTACAAATACAAATATTTTGTCCTTGAAGTCTTTTGCTACGGGTGATGTGGGTTTGGTATTTGATGGTCGACGTGTTTACAAGCTAAATATTAAACTCCTTTAAGAACGAATGCAATAACATATTTTTGAAATAAGGCTTATCCTTTTTATTAAAAAAATTTCATCGAGTTTTATATCTTTACAAATGTTTACAGGCTAAATATTGAACAAAAACAAGGGCAATAACTCAAATGAACTAATTTTGGATTGTTTTGAATTATGATAGTGTTCATCCTTGGGCGATTATTGTATCCAATTTTGTCTAAATCCGACAATATTTCAATTGGGTTCATTCTTGATTACAAACACACCAAGTTTCGTCAAAATCCCCTAAGTAACCACATAACTGAGTGAGTATGTCAGTCCGACAATACTACATTGAAAATACATTGAAATGTAATTACATCGATATCTGACAACTGCATGTACTGAAATCTTGAATAGATGACCTTACATTTTGCATTAAAGGTAAGCAAAAAAAAAATATTTGCAATATACCTCAGCCGCCTTCAATGGCAGTGACAATTTCGATAGCCCTTTCATGGTGTTCCTTAGCTTCCGATTCAGTTTATAAAGGTATATAGATCTCTTAAGACAGTATTCAAAGATATTAAATGCTATTTCTTGCAACTTTGCTTTCAGACACGATTTTTACATTATTGAATCAAACAACGCTCTAAAGGCCTGTGTCCACATTCGCGTTTTCAGGAGCGTTTTCACGCCAAGTAATACGCGTCGAGAAACCCCAAAGAGTATTTCAATAGTGACTTGTCCACATAGGCTTTGTCGACGAGGCGTAAAACGCCCATAACCTCCGAAGGGGTTTTGAGCGTATTACGCCTGGCGTAATTCAATAGCTGCAAGTGAATAAAATTGCACTCAAAATGTAACGTGAGCATATTTAGCAGCAATTACGACCCAAATTACGCCTCCAAGTACGCTAATGTGGACATAGTACAACGCAGCGTATTACGCAGAGTCATTTCAGGCGTTTTCCGTCGCGTATTACGTGGCGTGAAAACGCTCCTGAAAACGCGAATGTGGATACAGGCCTTTACAATCATCGATAGCTTCTTTTACAAAAGCAGATCTATTATTTTCTAATAAAGCAGATTTTGGGCTGGAATATATGGGGATTTTATATCCGTTATTATTATTCATACAAATTGATTTCCAGAAAGCCATTTTTTTTTCAATCTGTTCTTCTCAAATATTTGTTTCACACATCGCTCATATTCACCTTCATTTTGATCATTCTTATTTCTATGAAGGGGTGTCAGCTTGGTTGTGACTTCACTGTGTGTAATAATTTAGCACTTCGCATTAACCAATAATTCATTGTTGGTAGAGAAAAAAGTTACCAATGGACTTCGCCTTACTTCTTCCTTAAACAGAACCTACTTTTCTTTTGCTCACCTAATTCACAAATGAGCTCCTTTCATGTTTCGTTAAGTCTTGTGATGAACCCGAGGGTTGACCGGGTAAATTAATTTCTTCTAAAATACCTGTACTCACATTACACGTGTTTAAAATGTCTAAAGTCCTGGTCGCTGTTTGGAAGCTAAAATGACTTAAACCAAAGTGCATGAGCACGGTATGTATTTATTCCCTCATGAGAGGGAAAATAATGCTCACTAAAAAAAATTATATTTCACGTATTGAATGTTATAATTGAAGTTTCATTAAAATCTACCTACTTCAATCGAAATATGTTACCATGACGTATTCTAATGTTCTTTTTAATTATAATCATTAACAATAATTACCTGTACAAATCAATATATCATCACATTATAATTTATTGTAACTAATATATTAATATAGGTTTCACGGCCCAATAAACGCATACATAGGCATACATAGAGGAACAAATGATATGTTGAAATTCTGAAGTTTTAAGCTGTCTACTTGATATGAAAGATTAGACGAAACATCACTATTTGAATTGAATATTAAGAGATAGCTTCAGTTCATTCATTGGTATGTATATAGAACTATGAAACAATACTATTTTCAACATTCCCGAACTGTACTGGTATACATTTTTGATATATCGTCAGATGTCAACATTAGTAGTTTTGGTGCTTCTTATTGCTGGCATCTCACGTGAGTTTCTATTTTTGGATTAATTTTTTGTTTTATGTATGTAGGGCTATTGCATAATGGGATTTTTTTGATGTTGTTTGCAATAGAACTTGAACATTGTGGCTTAATGTATCCATAATTATCATATAATATAGCCACCTAATTATATTTGGATGAAGTTTGTTATGTATGTATGGGTGTTGCTAATGGTTTACTTGAGACTATTGTGGCTTAATGTATCCATAATTATAATAAATAAATAAAATTTGGAGGGAAAGTTCTTTTTTTGATTTTCAATTTTTCTTTAGGCTAATGTATATAATTATAATAAATAATAATAATCCATGAAAAATTGGACTGAAGAAAAATTTCTTTTAGTTTCTAATGGCGCTTTACGATTTGCCAAATCTTATGGAGACCATATGGTGTTACAGAGAGGTCCTCAAAGAGCTGTCATCTGGGGATTTACTGATAAGAATGGCGAAACAATTACTGCACAAATCGTTGGACATGGGGGTCCGGTTACTACCAAGTCAGCAAATGGACAATGGAAACTCAAACTGCCCGCCATGACAACTGAAGGGCCTTTTACTATAGAGGTGTCATCCCAATCTGAAGGGAAGCTAACTCTTCACGATGTTCTATTTGGTGATGTCTGGATTTGTTCTGGACAGAGTAATATGGAATATCAATTTAGTGCCGTAAGAAGTCATATTCTTTTTGCAATTTGTTTTTTCTAGTCGTACAATATTGTGCATTCGTAGATTTTTGTTTAATTATTACATGATAAGAGTCAATGTTGTATTTGTGCATGCGGTACCCGCAGTAGCTCAATGAGTTAGATTCAACGGTCAAAACGGATTTTCAAACCGGCTTCCCTTGTCAGTAATATAAGTCGGATTGGCTGGGACAATAAACCAAGGCCCATTGGGGTATAGGCTGCATACGTAAGCGATCTCTCGACAGTAGGCAATCGAAAAAAGAGGCTTATGCCGCTGTTATGGCAAAAATGCCCCCATTGTACCCTACATAGCGTTGCCCGTATTCATTAGCGTATTAGGTGCAAAAGGAAGGACGTAAAACTGCATGCATTGCATTTTATTTACATCTCGTTCTGCTTGCTATGATTGTTGCTTTTGTTATTTTTTGACGTTAAACTGTAGAATAATGTCCTTATAGGTCAACAATAGTACATATGAACTACAAAAGGCTTTGAAATTTACTAAAGTAAGAATATTCCATGTACAATATGTCGAATCAGCAACGCCTTTAGCTGATATAAAAACAGTTCAAACACCTTGGACTGTACCAACCACACGTAAGTTCTTTAAATTTGTTACTCTTTTTACGTCTGAAAGGTTGGCTCATCTTACGATGCTCGACCTTTAAAACCTCCCTCAGTCGTATGATCTTGCAGGTATGCACTCAACTGGGAACAAATATAATCATAAGACTCTTTATTTTATGGGTTTTTAAGGTTCAATCCTCTGAATATTGGCCTAATAAATGTATGTTTAATTGAAGGTGTGCCTATATGTCTTGTGCCTAAATGAACGTCTGTAGCTAACATAAGAGTATATGAACTTCGGTGTCTAACTTACCCGTGCTTAAAATATATGTGACCAAATGGCAGTTAACTAATAATATAGCCTAGGATATGCAAGCGATATACCATAATTATACTCTAGATGGTGCATCTAACACAGTCCTTGGGGTATTTGATAAATATTTACCATCACTTTCCAAGTTCTATCTAACTCCATTACACTGCCATTTTGTCCATTTCATTAACATTTACATCCACATACTGTAACAAAAATGGAGAATAGATTGTAATTCTTGTCTTACAGAAACTGTTCCCAGCTTCTCTGCTGTTTGTTTCCTATTTGGAGAATATGTTAATACACATCGTAAATATCCTATTGGTCTGATTGAATCAGCTTGGGGAGGAACTCCAATAGAATCCTGGACATCACCTGGTGCTTTAGCTAAATGTCCTGTACGTGCATCGAAAAGGTAATTCTTCTTTTGCCCCACAGTTCCGATCTCGATCGACATGTGAAAGTCTGATGACCTTGAATAAGTCATCTTCACTCATAATTGCTTCATATGACTGAAATATATGTCAAAATTCAAATCACCTAAAATATCACAAGGAAATTTGGTTACAAAGTTCATATTATGATTATTTTGCAAACCGTTAATACTTCAGAGATCCTCGTAACCATACAGTTCTATGGAATGCCATGATACATCCATTATTAGGAATGACAATATATGGTGCTATTTGGTATCAAGGTAATTTCATTATTTGTTCATAGCTTACAAGTGATCACGTATCTCTATACAGATGATTCGTGAAATGTTCGAGAAGGGAAAACTGTGGCATCCATTATTATTAACACTTAGACCTATGTATGTATGTTTAAAGACATCTAGGTTTCTAGGTTGCTTGATCTCGGTTCTTCGAAGAATGCTTTTAGCATGAACTATCTTTTATTGAAGGTGAGTCAAACGCGGGTCATCCAGATCGATATGTTTGTCAACAACCAGCTATGGTCAATGATTGGAGACATCAGTTTCATCATGCTTCATTGGGTGAAACTAGTGACAAGTTTCCTTTTGGCGTAGTTCAGGTATAAAAGTCTTCTATCTTTGTTGAATGGTAAAAGTTTACAAAGGGGATGCAAGAAAAGAGATCGGAATTGTTAAATATGCTTGTAAGCGCCCCCCCCCCCCCTGATATCCATGGATAGCAAACCGTGACAATTTCCTGCAAAATCTATTGATGATGTTGAATGAATGAATAATTGGCACTAGACCTAGAACAATGTAATATAATTTGAAAATGATTTAACATGTATAAAAAATCTTGCTGTTTTATCATGATTGTTAAAAGTGTGGTGATATCGACTGTAAAACATATTTATATTTGAAAACGTGTTAAACTTTTCAAATTTATTATTATTTCAGTTAGCTGCTAAAAAACATGATTTTAACCGTATTGGCGGTTTTCCTGGTTTAAGATTCAGTCAAACTGGTAATATAGGATATGTTCCAAACACTAAACTACCCCATACTTTTATGTCTGTAGCTATGGATCTTCCCGATTTTAATTCACCTCACGGAACGTAAGTATTGTTTCAAATTACGAGGAATAATTTAAAAGATTTCGTCTGATTTAAATAAACAGAATTGGCTATGAGCGCCTTTTGAAAGTTTATCGTTGAAGGACATTTTGGTGATGGTTTCGCGGTTATGGCTTTTTGTTAATAAAACTTGCTCTTTCTTTCCTAACAGAGTCCATTCACGATTTAAACAAGATGTAGCTGAAAGATTAGGACTAGCTAGTTTAGCAGTTGCTTATGGACAAAAAGGTTTGAATTATCAGGGACCTTTTCCTACCTCCTTTAATAATCACGTGACTAATCAACTAACTATAGAATATGATCATGGTCATACAGTTTTAGATGTTAGATCTAATAATGGTTTCGAGGTAAGTTTAGATTATTTACATTACAGTGCGAACTATAAAGATTGTGCAAAATTAGATTTCTTGCCAAAGGGCATCATAACATTATCTAATCCTTGGAAATCTAAAATCCAAACTTCTATGATGGTGTAATGGTCCGAAGATCTATCAACCAATGAAAGTAAAGGCAAGATTGAAAAAAAAAATGGCTGTGTCTCTCGATCGATTGAAATCCTCTTAATGTTAGACCATAACAGAAACGAGGGATAAAAGTTATCGATGATGATTGTGATCCTTCACCTTTAAAACCATTTAAACCGTTAATCATCTTCTTATTCGAAAACTATTCATTTAAGATTTGCTGTTCAACGTCAAAGACCGACTGTGGTACTAATGATCCATGGGTAGCAGCACCTATAACTCACCATCAAGGAGCATCAGTCACTTTGAACACTTCCGGTTGTCATGGTAAACACATGGTTGGTTTAAGATATGCCTGGAGAGAAAGTCCCTGTCAGTTTAAGAAGTGTGCTATTTATGGACGAGATAATGACCTACCAGGACCAACATTTATCAAAAATAAAGCTTTTTAAAACTTTAAAAATGTATAAGATATAAATCAGACACTTGAAATACCTGAAATAGGTTGTTCGTCTGAAGATTAGTAAGCGTAAATTCTAAGTAACAACATGTTTTGATATTTCTATATCGCACTGGTGTGTTGAGAAATATTTGCTCACTCAAAGTACTATGTTTGGACTAATAAAACAAGACTATCCAATGTCCCCTGAAGGAAATGATTGGAAAAAGCTTATATTTAAAACGTTTTGCCTGTGCTTTCAATTCCATTGTAATTAAAGGACTTTTTTTATTTTAATACCTTTAGGAAGGGGAAGAACCAAGTTGAATTTTAGCCCAAGACAACATCATCGAATCTTATCCAACGTTTTTAAAATTTAATTCTTTAACGTGTACATCACGATTAATTTAAAATGGAGCTTTGGTTTATTATCAATGTTCCCATAGATCGACCTTTAGGAAGTTGGAAGGGAAAAAAGATTCTATAGAAAATACAATCAGACATTTTAAAGCTGGAAAAAGGCTAATAAAAACCTACAAGTTGATTTTAAAAAATTGGGAATGGGGCCCTGGAAATCTAATTTTATGAGCAACAGAACGATTTTAAATTTTAAAATTTGGTATTCGGGGTGTAAAGGCATTAGTCCATCCGTTCCTGGTAAATTAATCGTATTGCCTTGGTAATAACGAAGTTTACAGTGAGGCCAACCGGAAATAATGATTCTGATTAGTTGGAACATATGGTGCAATACTAGACATGGTTAAAAAGACCTGTAGAAAATTGAGTTCTCCAAAATTAAAATACAAAAACAACTGACACAGCAGTTTATTATTTTTTTTATCAAAAGATAGCTTGGAATCGGGGCCCTGCCGATAGCTTATCAGTAGGCCACCTATTTATGACAACAAAAGATTTATTTAGTAATTGGATATATCGTCAAGATGTCAACATTGACGACATTAGTCCTCCTTGCTGCTGGACTCGTGGGTAAGTTACACTCTTTTCCATGTGCTTAGGGATAATAACGTTAAGTAACTGTGTACAAATTATTATTTTCAGATGTCCCAAAATCACAAAACTAACGGTATATTTTATTTTTGATTGGAACTTCCAAGATTATTGACGCCGACCTCCTAATTGAAACGAATATAAATATAGACCAATGTATTAAGTATACATGTAAATGGCGTTTTCTAATCGATTAGAGTCACATTTTCAGTGTCATATTATCATATTGACATAATTATTCTAGCCTGTGATGGTGCTTTACGATTTGCCAAATCTTATGGAGACCATATGGTGTTACAGAGAGGTCCTCAAAGAGCTGTCATCTGGGGATTTGCTGATAAGAATGGCGAAACAATAACTGCACAAATCGTTGGACATGGTGGTCCGGTTACTACCAAGTCAGCAAATGGACAATGGAAACTCAAACTGCCCGCCATGACAACTGAAGGGCCTTTTACTATAGAGGTGTCATCCCAATCTGAAGGGAAGCTAACTCTTCACGATGTTCTATTTGGTGATGTCTGGATTTGTTCTGGACAGAGTAATATGGGATATCAATTTGGTGCAGTAAGTCTTATACCGTACTTCAGTTAGAACTATATCATATACGATAGAACAGTTAATTGTTCGAACTCTCTGACAAGATGTCATACATACAAATGAATAAAAAGTTCTGGAAGTTTCTCTTATCTTAAACATTTTCGTCCAGGAATGATCCGGATAATTCATCATGGTTTTCTGAGAAAAGGCCAAACACAAGTGAAGAGTGAATAGGAATTCAAATTTTTAACATTGACATTTCAGGTCAACAATAGTGCATACGAACTACAAAAGGCTTTGACATTTACGAAAGTAAGAATATTCCATGTACAAGATGTCGAATCAGCAACGCCTTTAGCTGATATAAAAACAGTTCAAACACCTTGGACTGTACCAACTACGAGTAAGTTTAATGCACTTAAAAATCGACAACATCAGTAAATATAAACATTAAATCCGATCTCTGAAAGGGTTGTTTTATATATCCTATAAGGATAAACATTCACTGTCACAGCATCACTCAGATATAATTGCCAGTGAGTAGTAGAATTATAGATAATGGGTAGCCTGTCTGATGAAGACTTCGGCAATTTGCATTGTCATTTTCAAAATTCACCGCATACTTTTTTAATTAAATGTTGAATAAGGCTCAATGATTTGGAAATTTACTCCTTTATTGCAGAAACTGTTCCCAGCTTCTCTGCTGTTTGTTTTCTATTTGGAGAATATGTTAATACACATCGTAAATATCCTATTGGTCTGATTGAATCAGCTTGGGGAGGAACTCCAATAGAAGCTTGGACATCACCTGGTGCTCTAGCTAATTGTCCTGTACATACAGGGAAAAGGTAATAATCTAATCAAACTCAACGTTAGTAACACAAGCAAGTTTAATTTTATCGAGTTACAGTCCAAAAGTTGGTGTCTTTTTCTTGAGAAATGGCTTACCGTCTATAGAAACGTTACCACATTAATACATAACATACATGTGAATTGGTTTGTGTCGAAAAGAAAAACAAATTCTCAGAAAAAAAAAGAGATTTTACTTGGATTCGTAATCACACAGATTATTGTTAGCCATGTTTCATTACAGGTTAAATCCATATTGCCTCTGTGTCAGTGACTCAATGGCAACTAGTTAAACAAGTTTACGGGTTCCCATTCATATAATTTGAGCCATTGCTCTGTATATGCAAATATTATTTTGATATGGAGGTATGGTGCTGGGCACTGTGAGTAAATCAATTACTCTATTTGTGAATACTAGTACATTTCTGTCTGGACCAATCCGGGGTGGTTGGGTTAACTATTTGATCACGAACCTGTCTGGAAAATTACCCGGAATTTGTCCAATGTAATCGTTATTTTAGAGCTCCTCATAGTCATTCAGTTCTATGGAATGCCATGATACATCCATTATTAGGGATGACAATATATGGTGCTATTTGGTATCAAGGTAAGGATATTCCTTGTGTAATAAATTCAGTAGATATTGAGATTTTATTGGATTTATTTTGACTTGAATGGTGAAAATCATATGACATATGACATCCTATAGCTTTTTTAAAAAGCTTCTTTCAATTCTTAGTCAACTTCATAAATAACCTAAGATAAATAAAATGGGATTGCATGTCCTCTACCTATAATCTGGCTAATGAAGACATTGATGCAGTAGACGGAGAAGAAATTAGAAATTCAGATCTTCGACAATATGTATCTTTGTATGTTTCAATTGTAATTCTGATCTGTCAGGGAAATGAAACGTGTGTTACCTCACGGTATGTATTTCCTATGTGTATTCACCACTTTTTATTATACAATAGGAGAAGCAAACGCGGGTCATCCAGATCGATATGTTTGTCAACAACCAGCTATGGTCAATGATTGGAGACATCAGTTTCATCATGGTTCATTGGGTGAAACTAGTGACAAGTTTCCTTTTGGCGTTGTTCAGGTATAAAAGTCTTTGATATTTTGTTGAATGGTAAAAGTTTACCAAGGGGATGCAAGAACAGAGATCGGAATGGTTAAATATGCTTGAGCAAACCCTTGAGAAATACTGGTGATACCGTGTTAAACTTGTCACATTTATTTATTATTTCAGTTAGCTGCTAATAAACATGATTTTAGCCGTATTGGCGGTTTTCCTGGTTTAAGATTCAGTCAAACTGGGAATATAGGATATGTTCCAAACACTAAACTACCCCATACTTTTATGTCTGTAGCTATGGATCTTCCCGATTTTAATTCACCTCACGGAACGTAAGTAAAACTGTGCGTCATATAACTAAATAGAATTTATCAGCCATTTCACATTGAATTTTAGAAATATTGATCAATAATTTGACTTTCAACAGTATTTGTTATAGTCGGCCACTGTCGCAGAACGACATACAATGGATGTTTATTTATATAGAATTAATATTATTATGATAATATAATTATAGAATCCATCCACGATTTAAACAAGATGTAGCTGAAAGATTAGGGCTAGCTAGTTTAGCAGTTGCTTATGGACAAAAAGGTTTGAATTATCAGGGACCTTTTCCTACCTCCTTTAATAATCACGTGACTAATCAACTAACTATAGAATATGATCATGGCCATACAGTTTTAGATGTTAGATCTAATAATGGTTTCGAGGTAAGTTCAGATTACTACAATGTTCACAGTTTGTTTTGGTTAGAGTCTCTTTTACAGAGGAACTTCTTTAACAATATCTATACCTGGGATTTGTGAATCGAACCATACTTTATAAATGATCTGAGGGAATATGAAATGAATAAACTTACAAAAAAATAATTCACTCGAAGAGGCATTGTAACCTAATCTTCTAGAATCTTCTAGTTATTTATGATAAAACATGCTTCATTTAAGATTTGCTGTTCAACGTCAAAGACCGACTGTGGTGCTAATGATCCATGGGTAGCAGCACCTATAACCCACCATCAAGGAGCATCAGTCACTTTGAACACTTCCGGTTGTCATGGTAAACACATGGTTGGTTTAAGATATGCCTGGAGAGAAAGTCCCTGTCAGTTTAAGAAGTGTGCTATTTATGGACGAGATAATGACCTACCGGGACCAACCTTTATCAGAAATAAAGCTTTTTAAAACTTTGGCTGAAATTTTCCAAATATGGATAAAAACCATCCTTGAATAGTAAAACACCCATTCAACAACAATTATTATCCCAAGACTAAGGCATCTGATATACCTATTATTGATTTATAATCCTCATTACCTGCTTATCTACTTTTTGTTATCTCTGTGTCACAAGAGGTGATATTAAGTGTCAGTGTGCTGTTTATTGCAGCAATATTCCTCAAAAGCTAGTAGTTTTGGTGGTACAAACCGAGGCGTCGTGTTAAAGATCCCTTGATAGTAGCTAGACCGTTAGATTCATTTAATGTCATTTCACTCTTCGTTCAGCTGCTTGTAAGTTTATGGTGTTGATGAGAATAGTTTTGTTCAAAACAAACTTGTCCCTGCTTAACTCTTAAAATTCATATTAGCATATTTTTCAGTTCAATTATTGCTAGCTCTTAAAGTATTATGTTTTCGACAAAATTGTACATTTGAACTTTACCATATCGAGAAAAACAAATATTTCATCTGCGTCTCCTCCTTTGAATGTTGTTTTCTCCTCTTTAAATCGTTAGACTTTGTACATTTTACAAAAATAATCTCCGTAGCTTTTTTATTCCCCGTATAATTTTAATTTGTTGTTGACCATCATAATAAGTTGTGGAAATTAACCGAGAATGCCAAGATAAAGAGTTTAGAAATATTAGATAAACTATTATATGGGCCTAAATGGATTGTTTTTATTTCAACCGTAATATAAAATTGGTTTATAGGGATCAATATGATACTTTATTTTAAATCGTGAGCAGGGATGCCACGAATACAAAGAAATCCTAAAAAATGTGAATCCTTTGTCTTTATCTGAGATTTTCATTAACATACGAATCGATTTTTCATCACTTAAATGTGTAATTAAACAAGGTGCAGGCGACAGATATGAAAACTCCGGAAGTACGTCATCACAGAAAATAGACTCATCAATTTGCGACTTCGAACATTTGGGTTATATTCCACGAAATCGGAAATACGAAAATGGAATTAATTGTGTTTCCATGACAACCATAAAGCGTGTTTTTGTGTGTAATTATTTTTGTCGGAAACGATATCGTATTTTGCACGTGCGCTTTCGAATTTCCAAAGATTGAGATATGACGGACTACTTTTCGGAAGTTGGCATGGTTAAACATGTAATGCACGTGATATATTATTTCAGATAATGGTATTCTATGGCACGTGAACTTTAGGGTTTTGAAAACTTTACCAAATGAATTTGAACTAAGAAATGCAAATTGTAAATTCTTCAGTTCAAACAGTGAGTATATTTTAGACCGAGTACATGTGCGTGGTGTTAAGACCCTCCCTCCTTACAACAGCCCTTACCCCTTCTTTAGTAGGTGCAAAATGGACCCGCGCAGCGATGTTAAGACCAATTGTCTGGATGTGGTGTTGAGACCCCCAAACGAAGGGCCGCCCCTCCCGCTACCCCTTACCCCTTTCATTGACTGCAGACTGGACCTACGCAACGATATTTATCGACGGTCTTAAAAAATAGTGTTCCTTGAATACTTTACTGACTGACTTGTGTTTTATAAAATATTTGTGCTTCATGTGGACAATTTGTCTTGCATCTGACAATTCATCCATCATAATAAAATGATGTAACATGCGAGGTAAATTCCATAATAGCTTGGATAACCTCATATCAAAATGATTTGATGGCAATAATTGATCGCTGAAATCATTGATACGTGGGTAAATTTCATTAAAAATTTAATTCCAGCCCCTATTGTAAGTTGTCTGTTTGACAAGGGTTGTGGATATTTTATCTTATAACCTTACATTTTGACGAAATCAATTACTATTAAGAGAAAGAAAAACAATTATTACGAATTCATCTGGTTGTCTAGTCTCACATAAATTTTCTTTTGTAGTTCTTATTGACACGTGACCCTTAGGAAACCTAGTCAAAGCTGATCTATTATAAGCAGAAGCAATTCGGCATAATTGTTAGTCCTTACCGCAGGGAACTACGTATGACCCCTACCGAATTTTCTTTACCATGTGGAATTTGAGGTTTTGACAAATGTTTTGTGGTATTGTGCAGTTTCTGAACTTACAATTATGAATAATTATTTCGATGCCGAATTTCAAATCAAATTTCCACAATGTCACGCGACCCTTACACCCATTCAAGTTTTTGACATGACGATTTCAATAATTTGAGGTTTTGATAAATAACTTTTAGTATTAGTGGTAATTATAACGTAGCCTAGAGTTGTCAACCCGAATTTCCATACTTAAACGCAGTTTTGAAGTTAATTTGCGGTTTAGAGGATATATCTAATTAGTAAGGCATACTAATTGCTTCAAATAATCAAGCTTTATGGAAGACTTCCATATACTGGTGCCTGCTCAGTGGTGTTTCGATAGAGGGATGGAAAATACTATCTCGTAGTTCCGGGAAAGCACGGGCCTAGGAATCAGACCTAATTTTTATTTCCTCGCACCGATCGGGATTCGAACCCACGCCACCTAGTCGCCTAGCAGACGACAGTCCAACTCGCTAACCACTAAGCAATTCACCACCCTATTATTTCTGATATTTATCACTGACCTACAATTGAATGTAACAAATACGATAAAGCTGAACTCTAACTTGGTCAATAAGAGTATATATTCCCATGAATATTGAAAAATTCATCCATGAATTTTATTATATTACTTAATTTTATTAATTTTTTGGGATAATAATTTATTGGATTATAGAGGGATCCTGTTGTATAGTTTATAGGTAGGCCTACTATGAACAAAATTGACTGAGTTTAAAATTTTGATATTTTAATGTTAAACCCTTTAATATAAAGTTTTATATAGTTGTATATCATTACATTAATACTGTTATTATTGTTATTTGTAATGCCCAAAATAAACAACTTCGGTTGAAAGATATTGAGCCAATCGAATTTATGTCACTTCTTATTAAATATTAAGATTTTTGCAAGCAGGTGGTAACTCTAATCCGATACTCGCCACCAGTTGGTTTAACGCCCTCTTCTCCTAAACCTTAAATCAAACGAAATCAAGCCCCTTTGTTTCAAAATTTTAAATTGTGTGACGTCAGTTTATGAATGTTTATTAACTTCTGTACCTATTAAAAACACGTGACCCGTACTCTCTATCCAAATCTTCTTCCGGGCCAAAAGCCACTCGTCCAAAATTTTACGAAGAGCAGCTGTCATTCAGTGCCATTCATATTTCAGCCGTGAGCAAATAACAGTCTGCCCACTTCTCGGTCACGTAAAGGAGATTTTAGGCCGTTATATGTCACGTGCTTGCACGTGCAAACGCGTGTCGATACACTGTGTGAAAAAATCCGCCACGCGTGGATATCAGCATGGGGGCATCCTTAATTGTGAATATTCGCTAAGCGAGAGCAAAGCGACAAGACTGTTGAATAGTGAGCGCCGTGCTCGCTAACGAAACCTTCTATTTGATAGACTGTTCGACAAGAAAATTGACTCAACAACGTTCAGCAACGATATCCAAATTTTTTACACGTCTTATATTAGCAATAGAAGAAACACGCCACCAACTCTTCTAAGATTTTTTGCTTTTTTATTGTTCGCCACAGGGCATCCATATTGTAAATTGTAGTATCGGTTTAAAAAGTAACAAAAGTTATGTTTCCAGTCTGGTGTCTAAAAATACGGGCTCTTTCTAACATAATTAAAATCCTGTCGACTTGCTATTTACTTCAGATTTTCATCTTGAACTAAGAAGTAATGAACAAAATAAAAAAATGTTTTCTACACAAAATTGTGGAATTTTATTTAATCAGTATTTTAATTAGTCTTAACAGAGTACTTAAGTCATAAATGGATGGTGAAAGTTTTTCTTATTATTGTTTATGAAATCGAGACATTGATAATATCGATTCGCGCAAATCCAATTATCAGTAAGATATCTGTGGCTTGTACAATTCCACTAGAATAATGTGTTTTATAACATAAACGTAAACTGCCTCAAATACGTGGCTGAAAATGTCCTTTGAGGCAAAGACAGTAAAGCTCCAAACCTCGATCGTGTTATACAATAATGTTTTTTTTTTCATATTTGACTTTAGTTAAACCAGCTTGGCCATAACCTCGGAAGTTATCGGATTATATATCATCATACATACTCAGAAAATAAATATGCAAAATGGCGACGAATGATCTATCAAAACTTCTTCAGCTTACATTTTTAAGTCGTACTATAGGCTTTGATGGCATCTTGTGATTGCTTGAACTCACTTCTGCACAGCACATTGTTATCAAGAATATTTTGTGTAAAAACTAATTCTTCGACCAAGAGAATTCGGTGAATATGGACATCTGTGCCTGCTTTGGGTTGGCACTGACTAACAGCCTTTGTAATATTGTGAGATTTTAGGAGTAATCAATTTATTAAGCGTTTTTCAATAATCAAATGCAACTTTATGGATAATTACTTATTTTTTTGAAAATTCATTTATTTTTTATGTTATTTATGGCAGCAGGTTTATTTACTGATGAACAGAGCTCTTACTGGCCAAATTTAAAATTTTCAAATTTTATGTTCATTCTAAGACCTATTATCTCTTTAATAAAAATTGTATTAATCTAACATTTTAGTTTAAGTGGAACTATTATTACATGCCTGTTCTAGAACTAATAACACTAGATAGCAGACGCTCAATGACACGAGGCGTGCCTCATGCAGACGTCCACTTAAATGACCTGGCACGTGACATTAGCGTTGGACAACTGGTCAGTTGTCATGCCACTACTATTGGTTAATATGGTGGACAAAGGTTTGGAAGCGGTGTCATGGGCCTTTAAATGCAATATAAGAAAGGGTATATATTTCATGGGCAGGTGTTTTTCTTCATCATATTTAATTCAGGTTCACTCCGACCTCATAATAAGACTTTATTAAGTATTGATTATTTTGGATCTTCCTTTTATACAATATGAATGAATGGATCCTATGAACCCGGCACTAATATGTCTTAGCATGAACATAAAATTTTAGTTGTCAAAAATGGTCAATATGAGTATATATTCATCAGTGAACCTGGTCTCATAAAGCAACAGAATCCCTTAAAATCTTGAAAACTCACAAAATAATGTTATTTTTGAAAAAGGCTTAATCAATTTTTTAAGCGTTTTTAATAATCAAATGCATCTTTATGGAGAATAACTTGGTTTTTTTTATTTATATTTATTTGTTTGTGTTATTTATGGCAGTAGGTATATTTACTGGTGAATAGAGCTCTTATTGCAGACAAAGTTTAACGTTTTCAAATGTTATGTTCATTCTAAGACCTACATCCCTTTAAACTGTATAATATCTGTCCACGAGAAATGATAACTAAAATCTAGACTTCTGTTATGATTTAGCCACAATTGGCAATGTCACTTTTAAATAAAATTTCATTTTTTTTTACAATAAATTTAAAGTAATTCATCTGATAATCTAATTTGTTAAATCGATTGACGTGTGCTGTAAAATCATCTTTTCATAGCATACATGTGTCTCCATTACAAAACAAAAAAAATATTCTGAACTCAATATTTCAACATAATTAATTTCCAGTTTAAGTCTTAAATACATCAAAAGGGCTGAACTACTCACGTGGACATACCCCGTTGCCAAAAACTGGTATGAAGGGTGAGCGACCCCTCAGTACAAATAAATACCCAATTAGATTATTATTGGCTATTATAAAATCATATAGAAAATATGGCCATTTTTTTTTTAAACATGGCAGTTGCTTTATTCCATCTGTCACAATTATTATTTAAACAAAGCACAACAATTATTTTGTTTCGTTTCAACTTAAAACTACTTTTATTTTTCAATTGAGCAATTTTAGCTTGCCGTCGTCTGCTTTTTAGTCGCAGAAGATAGAGTATGTACGAATGTCTTCTTATGTGTTCTATGAAGCGAGAAATTTGATTTTTGGTCGTCTGTCAGACAAAAACGTGCCATTACAAATATATAATGGTAGAATTTAATAGAGTAAATGATGTTGCAATCAAATTTTGGAACACGCTTCATTGCACTACTAAAATGTGCTGTTCTGTACACTTTGTTTTCATGAGTTCATTTCAAGTAGTAATTTATCAAAGAAAGAACTAAATATCGACTTATTTCTGAAAAAGGATTTTGTGGTCGAACACGAGTTGCAACCTTCCACCTGCTCGGTTTATTCTCAATAGTCAGTATAATTGAAATTTACCATTTGTGGGTGCGTTGGTTCCCTAATGCTGATAGGAAGACCAACGTGGTGCCTTGACATTTATTTTACCTTTAGGCTCATACTGAAAGGGGATAATTGTTTCTTTGACTAAGAGTGAGAACCGCATGACATCCAATATGTTATCTTAAATTACAGATGGACTAGAATTAGAAATTACATTACAAACGTTTTGAATCCTTTCATCTTGCTTAAAGATTGTACCGACATTTGAAAAGTCTACGAAATAATTTTTAGTTCAAATAAACATGAATTTTTTGGTCCTTGGAGATGTAAAATTAAATAAAGGGAATCGAGTTTCACGTCATTCTTCTGCACCTAATGGACCTTAAATCGGGCAATGTCATACACTGACCAGGGCAGCGGTATGATTCTTATCTTTTTTACAACTGCTGGGCATGAAGATAAAGAAATGTGTGTTTTGCAAATTATCCAACGTTTCTAACGTTCTAGCAAAAATGAATAGGCCTACAAAAATTTAAACAATTAGAACTCAAGCGGTCCCAATAAAGTTGTTATCTCTTTATGAATGCAATTACTACCATTAGGACCTAGTGTGACACAGACGAAAACTCGCTATGGAGGGTTTTATTGTTATGTAACTGTTCAACTTCAGTTTTTAAACCGAGGATCTTTAGACAGATCACATGGAATTCCACACAGACGGATCATACTTTTCTGCACCTTATGGGCTATTAACAAAAATGTTAAAATGCATTTCGATGGAGAAATATGAATAGACCTGTACGTTAGGTTATAAGATGAAAGCTTGTGGCTTAATACAATGCGAGTAGGTGTAATCAAAGCTATATCTTCTGTTCTGTAGTTTGTAAGGACTGTTGGATTAAAACTTATACGATCATGATATGGTATCATGAACACTGGTCATAAATACGATCCAAAAGTTGTGAAATAAAAATATTCCAAAATCCATCATGATCGAAATTTGTGAGCTCATACAGCTTCTCGTAGATATATATATATATATTATTTTCAGTTATAGGCCGCCAGAAAAATACAGCTCATGCAAATATAGTGATAGTCGTGGGCAAATAATGGCCTAAAAATCAGGAGAGGATTTTCATTTTTTTTAAATAAAAATCTAGTAAATGGTTAGAGGGAGACAACTACATTTTTCTCACAGTACAGATATTTGAATAGCAGTTATTTGTAGTAATTATATTCCAGCTAGAATGGATTATCTCCCATATATAATCATTATAATTTAATCATGCATCTTTTTTCACATTCTGAATATTGTCACCCATCACCTCTTCTTTCTTTTCAAGCAGATACTGGCTACAGATAAACAATACTTGATGTCAATATACCGGTATCTATTAGTTTTAGAGACGGTTATTTTGTCTCTTATTTAAATGGATACTGCATCAATAGGAGTATATATTCATCAATGAACTTACCCGCTGTCATAAAGTAACAGAATCCCTTAAAATCTGGAAAACTCACAAACCTTCGTTATTTGAAAAACACTTTATCAATTTTTTAAGCATTTTCAATAATCAAATGCACCTTTATGGATATATACTTAGTTTTTTGGATATTTATTTATTTTTTATGTTCTTTATGGCAGTAGTCATGTCTACTGATGAATAGAACTCTTATTGGCCAGCCTTAAAATGTTCAAATTTTATGTTCATTCTAAGATCTATTATCCCTTTAAGAGTACCCCTTTTACAAAAGCATATGAATACAGTCATTGAGAGGACTAATATGATGTTATTACAAATTAAATTTATATTCCAGGTAATTTAGTTTTTTGGATATTTATTTATTTTTATGTTCTTTATCGCAGTAGGCATGTCTACTGATGAATAGAACTCTTATTGGCCAGCCTTAAAATGTTCAAATTTTATGTTCATTCTAAGATCTTTTATCCCTTTACCCCTATTTACCTGTACCCCTTTTACAAAAGCATATGAATACAGTCATTGAGAGGACTAATATGATGTTATTACAAATTAAAGGGGCCCAGGCTTGATTTTTAGGGGTCGTTTTGGTACATTTAAACAGTCCTCAGAAATACTCAAGCTATAAGAAAATTGCAAAAAACCTTGAAATATACCTCAAACAAAAAAAATTTCACTTTTCATTTTTTTTCTGTGCTGTACGCGGCTGGTCTCCAGTCAGTCTGAAAATTGTGTGTCCTGTTGACAAAGTCTACAATTGAAAATGTGTTGTAGTCTATTTATATAGATGACCGCTATTGCACGACGGGAAGGATAACTCTTTGATTATCAAGACGAACCGTTTTCCAATATGGCGGGACGTTCGTAATTTCTTATGACGTTATGATTTTTCAAACACGGATAATTATGGATACACATGGACTAGAAGACTCAAATTTCAAAGCTAAGCTCTGTAGACTATTTCTGATTAGCTAAGCAAAAGATTTCATGTGTTTGAGGCTGTCGGATGATTGTCCGAAACAAATCAAGCCTGGGCCCCTTTAAATTTATATTCCAGGTAATTTACGTTCTTTTGTAGGTTGTCTTTATTTGTTTCAAATGTGACTTATTCAATTGTATGGATAGAATCAATCATGTCTGATTATGTCTTTTATTTTTTCACTTACAGAGGTTTGTTAGTTGAACCTAAACACAGGCAACATTAAACTGTTCACAAAACAGATTTAAGCATTTTTATTTACAAATATAACAAAATGTCTGTAAATATAATAGCTAAACAATTCATGTACATGTAAAAACCTCATAACAATGATGGGTGATACCCTATTTACACTTTTTAGTGTAAAATGGAATTAGAATTGACATAAATATCTGACTAGATGAACCTTTAATTCACTCTTCAGAATCATAATCTATTTCAATTCTTTCATTGACTATTTGCCAGACATGAATTCCTTTCAAAAATGCTTCTCTATGAAAGTTTTTAATCAATTGCCCTGCTGGAGATAATGTGCTTTATTATCATTGATGTTAATCATCTATTAAATTTAACTTTTTTACACTTTGTAGTAGGGATTAAGTCTCTAGATTTTAATTTCCTAACAGATTCTCTCATGTGTTTAGGTTGAAGTGGACCAGACTCATTCCATTGTTCCATTACATCTAAAGCTGAAATATGTAATACAAATAAAGCTAATATATAGTATCTACAAAACCTTAAACTAGGGAATCATTTGTCAACATCATTCTTAGACTGTAAGGTGTTAGAGATGAGAAAACACTACCTGTTATAAGTATAAGTATAACAATTTAGGTCAATATCTGGTGCTTCTTTGGTTCACAAGAAAAAGCTGGTCTTTGGCCAACTTCACCCAGATTGATTGGAAACGAGCAAAGATGACTTATTTAAGGTCACCTCACGCCAACAGAGATTAGAACCCATGACAGCAATTTGTCTGACGTGCAAACAAGGCATACCATTCTCAGAATCTATGGTCTATTTCTTAATGACAGAGCTTGAACTAAAATTATGTCTTACAAAATCAAATCACCAGCAACTCCTAAATTGGTTATTTAGATAGTTAATTATAAAACACACCTACCTTCTTCAACAACTTCTCCAACAAACACTTTAGCTATACCAGACATAGCTATAACAACATTCTGTGGTACTGTACATCCAGTTATAGACTGCATTAACTACAAATAAACCATGGTCCTAAAGTAATGTTATACCACAGACTCTATTGCCCAGTAACATTTTCCAAAAGAAACTTTCTTACACTAATTATTGTTGTGGAATAAAAATCATAGCTACAAGTGTGGCAGCAGTAGTTCAAAGATTGGCCATTTTGTCATTATTGTAAGAAACATCATTGTACGGTAACCGAAAGTGCATTACAAAAATTCAATCAAAATACTGAATATATAATATATTCTCAGTAGGCCCTATTGATGTCAGAAAATTCTATGACCATGATAATCTAGTCATTTTAGTATATTTATTTGCGGAATTTTACTCATAAAAATATATGTTCTTTAAAATAAAGTTCATTGTTCTTCCATTTCTTACCCGTCTAACTGCGGCCTTTGGAAATGCTGCTCTTCTGTACATTTCATATCTATTCAATTGCTCTTCAGAAAAATTGGAAACAAGAACCCTGGAAATAAAGAAATGAAACATATGATCTTAATAGACCTAAATTGAGTTAAAGTTGTTTGGCAGTAGTCAATTTGCTCTAGTTGATCATAGTTTGTGTACCGGTACTCTACAAACCTGTACAATATTTGCTAATTATAAATTAATTCTTTGCTTTTGACTTGTTGGAAATCTGAAACAAATATTGTTCTTGCTACAGTAGTTTGATTGTGTCCCCTATCACTGATTGGTAACCTCTTAAAATTTGATCCAATGGGAAAAAATTCTAATCAATACATACTGCATCTTTAAACGTTCTTCTTCTTGTTTTTCTTTCTTTAGTTTAATGTGAGCATGTTCTTCTTCCGTCTCTGCTTTTCTCTTTTTTTCTGGAGGAGATCCTGAGGGTGAACGCTTTCTATCCGGAGAAGGCCGCTCAGTTGTTTGTTTTGAACTGGACGGTTTTTCAGAATCTGAATCGGAACTTGGCGTGTGTACTTTTCTCTTTGATCCTGGTGAAGGTGATTCTTTGGATCTTTCAGGAGTCTTTGGAGGTGTTTTTATTAAATCCATTTCTAATTTCAAACAGGTAGGTTCAGGTGTTTTTCTTTTACTCTACTTTCACTTTTTGACAGGTGCTTGTTTGGACCGGAAGTCAATATGTTTTGATATTTTCTGGAGAATTTTGGGAAATTACAGGTGAATTAACCGCCTGAATATTTGTACCTAATTTCCTCACCGAAAAGCTGTCACAAAGATAACAGTATCTGGTCTTTAAACCCAGTAAATTTCACTCACGAAGCCTGCACATTAAAAAAATAGTTTTGATCTAGCCTATATGGGACCAAAAGTCTTCCTTCTCGAAATGGAGAAATTTTACATAGTGCTGAATGTGCGTAAGGATATCATAATCGCAAAGTAGCAATAACTACAACTTGTGTTCTAAAATAGTTTGTAATATAAATTGAATAAAGAACAAACCTTGAAAAGTTTGTTTGGGTCAGTTGCCAAAATCTTTCACTGTTTCTACATTTGAGAACCAAGAGTACTATTTATTTTATCGAACGAACCCATTAGCTTCCGGTTAGAAGTAAACAGTCTCCTGGGTTTACATTTACTGTGTGACAAAATATCGGATGATTTTTTTAGTGCGGCGAAGTAAATTAATGTAGAAATTTCCAATTAACCGCTGAAATTTGGAGGATTAAGAATAAACTCCTGAAGGGCCGGGTAAGCATAGCCATTGTTATCAATCCAATTTATAAAGGTCACATTGATTGGTCAAAGACACAAGAACTGAAGAAATTAGAAAAGTCAAAGTTATCTTTCATCCGTCCTCTCTTCAATTCAAACTGAATCAGCTTTGTTTATTTCCAAACATGTCTCTTATGTTTTTGTACTTGTAACTCATATACAAATTGCTGTCAGTGTCAGTATTGGGAATACAGTCAGTGTCAATGTCATGGCTATTCAAACACTGCTGAATTATAATACCAGTGGCCAAAGATAGAAAATGCACAATGAATGTTTACAGAAAGCATATTGCCAAACTATTTTGCATGAATTAAAATATTACCTTGTTGATACTACTAAGAGTTGTTGGCCTGTAAATTGTTTTTGTTGGTTTGATGAAAGTAGTAACTAATGCCAGTCAAGAAATTATTATTACTGGTAGCGGTAGGATGTAGAAGTTCCAGAGAAGGAAACTTTCATATATTGACAAATTTTGGAAGATATGTCTTTAAGCCAGTTTTATGGAGGTGGGTAGGTACTCCATGAAGCTTTTACAGTAAGTGTAATAACATAGGCATATGTATGAAATCTTGGAGTGAGTCAGTTTTTAAATAATTGTCTGAAAAGGGCAGTAGATTATGAATCTAGCTTAAATTGATCTCCATCAGATGGTAATGCTAATAACTTTAAACAATTAAAATTGTTAATCAGATTTTATAGACCAGATAGCAACAAACTGATAGTGCCACTATCTGATTAGAGATGCATATCGGATTAGCACTAAAAAAAAAACTATTTTTTTATTGCCAGGTCAGGGAACTTTGTGATGGGTTCTGTATCAATATTGCCATTGCATATAGAAATAAGTCTATAGAAGGCTACAGGTTGACTTTATCAGAGCAATAATCTTAATCTATTCCATGTAACTTGTATTAAATTGTATTGCTCTTCTAGAAATAACTATAGGTCTATCACTGATATTGTGATATGTGAATAAAGGAGAGATCAATATTTATACCCAACAGATTGAAGTCAAGACAGTCAATACAAATGTAAAAAATATGAATAATATATGAACATTGAATAACTGTACACACACACTTTATCTTTGTAAGACTTTATTTTCAACCTGAACACCTTGTGGTTTTGAATGAAAAGATTAGCGTGGCGTATCCTGTTTAGTAGGTCAACTGATTTAATAGTTGTAATCAGACCACTATTTTGAAAACATAAACAGTTTAACTGTGTTTGATACAATATCCTTATACTTTTTAACCCCGTTGAGAGAGAAAGTGTCTCTAATGTTCAGATGGGACGAATTAACCTTGAAAATGTGCTTAGAGGCTGTTTATGTTTCAGATCTTACTAGTCGACTAAGTGTAGGCTGTTTTTGAAAAATATGGTACCGGTACCCTTATTGTAGCTTAGATTATTGACTGCTGCATTGACTATTTTGAAGTAATAACTATCAGGGCCACAGTGTATTGAAATGAAATTGAAATGAATGTGTTTAATGTTCTACTCTTCTGCACCTAATGTAGACTGGCAACGTCATGCAATGTGCAATGAGGGAAATTTTCCAGGACAGTCTACTGTCATTTGCGTAATGGATTTGCAATTTTGAACTGTTGATGGATCTTTAAATTATACGGCCTGCAGCACACAGGGCCTCCTATCCGAACATTGTTTCCATGAGAGCCCTTCTGACCTGCATCACTGATAAAGGGAAAACAGGGTTGAAAATGCGAACTTTGTTGAGATTGAACTTTGGACCTTTAGGTCAAGAGCAAGTATATAACTGACTGAGCCACTGCAGCTACCATGTACTGGAGCACCTTGCAAACCCATTTCTCAGATTTCACTGGACTACTGTTTATAGGGCTGGCAAAATTTATCGAAATTCCGATTAATCGTCGATTACTTACCTGCCGATTACGATTATCGATCTAAAATTCCATAATCGATTATCATGATTCAATAAATTATATCCAATCAATTTTTTCAAACAACTGTTTACAAGATGGAATGAACAATACTATCACAAAACCTACCAAATAATACCGCTATCGACTTTTAATACGACACAATAACAACTATAGGCCTATAAATAACAACAGTGTAGAGCTCCATCTGCTGGGAGGATATGCTACTTTCATTTTCAAATGTACTGTGTTTACGATACTCGAATGTGGTTATCTCCCTTACTTAAAATAGACATGAAAATTCTACCGATTATTAATCGATTATCGGTCGGTGCACGTCACCGATTATTTGCCGATAATCGATATTAAAATCATAATCGATTCCCAGCCCTAACTGTTTAGTTCATTTCTATTAAAGACAAAATTACTCTGATATTGTTCAGAACCAATTGGCAGAGTAGGCCTACAATTACCTTCAATTGGGTTCAATGTGCTTTGTTCACTATACAATTTAACCTAATATTGAACTGATAACATCATTTCATTTATAGATTATCAGGGTTTTTTCAGACTTCCTTTTGATAGTTATGTAACAGTTTAAAAGGTCAAGGAACAAACTCCTGTCTTGTTGAGTTCATTATTAAAGTTTCTCATTAACAAACTGTTTTTGATAATATACCAAATCTTAAATGAAGATGTTTTTTACGAGTTGTTAATAATCCAGTAAGTTAAAAGAAAAAGTGGTGTTTATATTTTGCGATGGAGGGAAGAGTGTTTTATAATCATGTTATTATTAGCAGACCACATGTGGTGTGAGTTAAAGATAGAGTCAAAATGGTTTATGATTAATAAACTTCATCCTGTCTTCACTATCTGTTAACATCATATTTACCAATACTCTTCAGTTCTCGTTCTGATGATAAGTCAATGAATGAAAATCACTTTGATAACTCTTCTTTAGTGACATTTGAGTTAAATGGAATACTTACTCCAAGTAATGTATCTGGTGATAATCTAATTCAAGTTACATGTAGATAACAACTTTGTATCTTTTCCATTGTCAAATAGGAAGTTGTCTTCCAAAGGTTCATTCTGAAGGTGGTATGGCACTATTGTTTTTTGAACAAACCAAATTTCTATTTTATCAAGTTGATATGCTTTGGTTAAAAATAATGGACTTTTAGTAGAAAACTTGTTAGTTTTCAATGAAGACTAGAAATATTATCAGAAAACAGCAAAAGATACAATAATTAAATTCAATTCGATTGATTTGGGGCCATTTTCTCAAAATCTTAAATAAAATAGAATCCAAACTTTAAGAAAAACAGTAATCTGATAGGATAATAAAACCAAATTCTAAATTTAAATTGCAAATCAATCAGATGACTAAAACACAAAATTCAACTCCAGTTGAGTTTTTCGATTTTCCTGGTGCAGTATTTCCTAGAAAACATGTAAATGCAGTATTTTTTTATTTTTTCTGAAGATTTGGATGCTAAATGGGTACCTGTACCGGTATTTCAAATTATTATTGTTGTAAGAATTGGTAAATTAACACTATCATTATCACTTCTCATAATGAAATGACTAGGATGTTGTCTACAAGTAAGTTGATTTAACCAATCTTGTGGTTAGGAAATGACAATCCTAACTACCAGTGATATTGTCTAGACTAGTATAGTATCTTTTATAGAAAGATAAAATAATAGGAGAGATGTAAGTAGGTGAGACATTGACCAGGTGTCTTTTGATCTAGGAAAACTATAAATCACTTTATTTCACTACTAGAAAATGGTGTCTGTGTACATGAAATAGTGATGAATGGTGTGTGAGAGTGCATGTTTTATTCTCTCCAGCACATTTTGTTTATTTTAGTAAGACTGGTAAATTGGCCTCCATTGATTCGCCCAGTCTCTTTTTCTTCTCTTAATCTTCTTTAATTTGTCATGTTAGCTCTTTATTTATACGCCCACATTATAATGTGGTCGTATATTCACGTAACCCCTGTCTGTCGGTCCGTCCATCTGGTAGTTCACAATTGGCTTGCGAACGCGATTGAGCCTATAGTTTTCATGGGGTTTGAACAGTTCTGAGTGATTGCCATTGTCAAAATGCTTCAAAATAAGCTTATAATGTGATTATGTATATTAATGAGATCTTTGATTAGGCCCAAATTATGTTGGAGTTTCAACCTGAGTTTAAATAGGAATATACTTCAAAGTGAGTGTATGTTGCTAGGCAACCACTTGTTCTTCTTTTTAGCAGGATTCATTCTTAAAACAGTTGTCCTGATTAAATATTACAAATTTGTCAGGATTTATGTAATGCATTTATATGAACACAAAATTTAAAGTTTTTTTAATTGGCTTTTTTGCTAAACATTTATTTTGAGATTCTAATGAATTACAGATGTCACAATGATAGGGTTCTATTCCTTCATGTTTAGTTTGTATAAATTGGACACCTCACCTAAAGAGTACCCACTATGTAATTCCTGAAGAAATAACTTTGTCATCTGTATGGAGTCCAAACTATGGACAATTTTTAGGGTGGCCCAGGACAAAATGCTTTTCTTTGTGTGTAATAGGTTAAAGGGATAATAGGCGTTAGAACGAACATAAAATTTTAAGTTCACTCAAATTTGGACAATAACAGTATATATCCATCAGTGGACTTACCTATACATCAAAATCCGATAAATCCCCAAAATAAAGTAGTTAATCATAAAACGCTTGAGCCATCCATCAAGCGATTTTCAAATCGTGTAAATATAAAGGGAAGTAACTCTAACATGTGGGTTTTCACGCGTCCTTGACCCCTACTGTTGAATTCCACAATGATGTTTTAGCGTTGATTTACCAGACGCTTTTATTCTCAAACTGAATGGAATCGTCGCTGGCTCACTTTTTTTTTAAAATTCCGAATATATTTTTATTGTGCTTTTTAAAACTTGGTATAAGGCTGGGATGTCATACTTAATCTAATAGTCCAATATGAAAACAAATTAAGCCATAGGATTATTCAACGCCTTATTGAATCACTTTAAATTGTTTTAAAGCCTTTGGCTTACTTAAACCACCCCCATTCGTTAATTCTAAGCGTGAATTACAGAGTGCAAAAATGATACTATTCCTTCATATTTTCCAATAAATTTGGACATCTATTTAGGAAGTTACCCAATTAATTCCTTATTACTGTTGAAAACTATGGTCAAATGCTTTTCATTTTTAATATGTTAGAAAGTACTTGGTTAATCAATACCACACATTCTTTAAATACTTCCTTAAGGCCGTCATACAAGGAGGAAAATACGTATTCAAACACATATTGTAATCAATACTTCTAGGTTTATTTATATACTATGTTTCTCAACACTAAGATATATGGATTAATACTTCTGGTTTATTTTTATCAAGATATATGGATATAATACTTCTAGGTTTATTTATATACTATGTTTCTAAACACTAAGATATATGGATATAATACTTCTAGGTTTATTTTTATCAAGATATATGGATATAATACTTCTAGGTTTATTTATATACTATGTTTCTAAACACTAAGATATATGGATATAATACCGGGTACTTCTAGGTTTATTATTGAACTACGTTTCTAGACACAAGATATATGGATATACTACTTCTAGGTTTATTTTTATATACTACGTTTCTAAACACAAGATATACGGATATACTAATACTTCTAGGTTTTATTACATACTATGTTTCTAAACACATACAGGTAACGTTATCAAGAAAAATGATACCTGTATGTGTTTCGAAACATAGTATGTAATAAACCAAGAAGATCCATATATATCTTGTTTTTTTAACTTATAGTTACATTGTCAGTGTCTTTACTTCAGCTGTCAGTTATTGATTTCATTCTGCTAAAACTAAGCCATTTTTTTTAATAATATCCCTGTATTCAGTGAATTGAAGTTTACTTATATTTTGGTTAGCTTTTTATAGAATGAAATGACAAAAAATGATGAAAAAAAACCACATGTTTTAAAGGTGAAGATGACACACCCAAACTATATAACCTTTATAGGAAGTGAAAGTTATGTTTAAGATTAGGGTAGAGTTGAGTCATATACCTACAACTAAGTTCAAGTTTTGCTTCTAACACTGATCACTATATATAATAAGAAGCTCTTCGAAATTCTTTTTTCTCGTGAAACACTTTGAGTTGATAATATTTATTTCCATTTATGCCATTAGTAAAATTTTCACAGGCCAAAGGTGATTTAAATTGTAATAAAACATTAATCATAATTTAAACAATACCCCACAACTGAACATTAGTTTTATTGGTCTTTAACCATATCTTGGTAAACGATTAAGTTATGTTTTTTGACATTTGCTGCACCTTTATGCTGTTTTTAAAATAGTTTAAAATATTTAAGGGATTGTCAAGAGGTTTTCTAAATTTTTTAATATGTATAATGGACACTGATAATATCAAATTTCAATCAGATATCTGTGGTTCTTGCAATTCTACAAGCTTCTTGACATCAATAATCAAAATATATGCTTCCCATTTATAATGCCTATGTACAGTTAGTGACATCAAAGACTTATTTTTGATGGAATGGCAGGAACCACAGAGAATGGTGCAAATTGCTATTACAGTATCAGTCAGTCAGTGTCCCTGATACACATAACAAATGCAGAATATCTCTCTTAAGGGGGTTGACAACCTTATCGTTCGAAGTGTATTTCAATCAAGAAGCGTATTAATTTTATATCCATTCTATTTGGCATTAAAAGAAACTCATCTAGTAAAAATTTTAGCTCAATCGCTTCAGTAGTTCGTCTGATATCCGTCCGTGAAGATAATCTATTTATAGAACAAAACGGGGTATTCCTCTATGTAGACGTACAAATTACGTTGTCAGTTGACATTTGTGATTACAACGTCATCGGCTAAATAAACATTCTCTACGTTTGCCAGTCAGTTATTGTTAATATCGGCACGCGAAGTAAGAGTTTGTGTATCGGGGGAATCCAGAAGTCACGTGATGTCCCATAATCATTACGTCACATGTAAACAAAGAAAATTTTATGATTGGTGGGTGGAAGGGTTTTGACATGTGCATTGTTTTAGCACTCCAATTATGTGGATATCGGTGCATATCGATGCCTAAAAGGTGCTTAAAGATTTCTACAGCATGAAAGACAATCTTTTAACAACATGATCGTTAATTACGTAAGGTTTACATGTGTTTGCAAAATGTTGAAAAAAAATGCCATTTTTCCAAAAGCATATCTCGCTTACGATTTATCCGATTTTTACAAACTTTGGCTTCAACTAAAGCTTACGATGTCCTCTATAACTTTACCTTGGCTTTTTTTTATAAAATGAATAGTTTTTTAAAAATTCAATTTTTCGTAAATGCACTCGCAAAATTTTGATTTCTATCAATATCTTCAAAACAAAACAAAATTTTCCAAAAAGCCAACGTAATTTTGTAGAGATACATGTAGACTTGCGTTGTGCAAAATTTCAACCTTCTATATTAAATAGCCTAGTAGATATGCTAATTTTAAGGGAATAATTGACGTTTTTTTCGTTCATCTTTCATACCCGATTTCTTAAAGTTGAAATGTCATAAAGAAATAAATTTTATATTTTTGGATAGCTGAAAGTCCCCTCTTTCCATTGATATTTAAATATTTCAGATAGGTGGAAAAGAAGTGGTTGAAATCGTCTATTTTTTGTACATAGGTTTAGGGTTGTCAACCCCCTTAAGTAAAGATGCATTGAAATATGTGCGAGTTTTAAGATTCAAAAAGATTTTGTTTGTAACAGGTGTAAAGTAAAGATAAGAAGTGTCAAAATTTACTTCAAATAAACTGACAGTATTATTTGTATAAGCCTTCTTCTGCATACCAGTGCTCAATTCTGGAACTCTCGATTCCCCTTTACACTGGCTATGTCTACTCGGCACATGGCTCTATTGAGAATTTTTTTTGTTAAAGAATTTGGTAATAAAAGAATAAGAAAAAAAAATAGAAGCAGCAGAAATTGTCACTGTTTTTTTTATTTTGACTGCTTTAATGAATTCCAATATCCCTCCCTATTAAACGTTAGATGACAATTCTGATATTTTTTAGTTTACATTGCAATCTGGCTAGTTTCCTATCAAAGGCTTGCTCCAATGATGTAAGTTTCAACCAATCAAAGCATGACATGTAAAATATGTTTCTTGATTAAAAGTTATTTTGTGATAACTAAACCCTGTTTTACTTTAGGGTTTGATATCCCACAATTCCTTATCTATCAACAGGTTTTGCATCATATGCTTTGATTGGTTAAAATCAAGACAAACCTTTGATAGAAATCTGTTAAGATTACAAAGTAGATCAGAAAACAATAATTACAATCTAATTTTAATTTAGATTGAGCTAAAAGAAGAAAGAAAAGGAAATTATCAGAAGAAAATGATATTGTGAGGGAGTTAAGAGTGTTGAAGTATTAAAAATAAAGAGCTAATGATATTTTTAGATTATTTGGCTGTCATCCAGTCATTACTAGAGTATTTTTAGATTAGGGTTGTGCACTAGAGCACTTGCCTTTATTTATTCTCGGTATGTTTTCATTCATCCTTATTGAACAGATTGTTTTGTAATATTAATTGGTACATAAGCAAATATTAAAATGAATGGATTGTTATGTCCTACTCATGTGCTCCTTATTGCCTGATGAAGACAGGTTATGGTGTGCAGTGAGGTAAATTTTGCTAGGAAGGCAAGAAAACTTTAATGTGGACAGCCTGTCCCATCTTAACAACTAGATGCTTTTTCCATATCAGTCCCTTCGATCTACATCACTGATAGGAAAACTGGGTTGAAAAATCCGAAAGTTCATCTTGACCCTTACTGGGATGAAAAGTGCACCTTCAGGTTAGCAAGCACGAATCTAACTCACTGAGTCATCATGGTTCCTGTTAAAATAAGGAAAAGATACCATCGTTAAAGATGATTACAACTGAAAACATTTTTCCTAAATTCACTCACTAATCATTAGTGACAAACTCAGTTGCATAGTGGCATTAGTGACTAATGCCACTATGCAACTGGGTCTGTCAACTACTAGATAATCCTTTTTGGTACTAGTGTTTTTTACTCTGCACTGTTCCTTTTCAAAAATGAAATAAGCATAGTGTACATTTAACTTTATATTGAAAAACACATTTCAGTTGTTTGGAAAAAGGTGCACTAAAAAAGGTTAAAATTTCCAAAATCTGTGTGTAAAAGATAATGATATTTTTAAGGACAGTCAGAACTTTTTCAAAATCTGACATCATATATTAGGTGTATCTTTAAACATTGGCTAATCCATGTTACAAACATATAAGAAAATTAATGGAGCATGAAATATCAATATGTATTATATAGACATGTATATTGCCTGGGTTATAGGTAAATATGAGGTCATTCTCTTAATATATCATGTTTATTAGTAAACATTATTAATAACCAATCATATAGTTTTAATACAGGATCTTTCAGTTACTTATGACACTACATTTTAGGTTACTTGTTTCCTTTTGTCTACTGGGAAATTTTAATTCAGGTCAGTTGTTTATACAGAAATTCTAGTTTTATGATCAATTTTGACTGTTTAGGCTTTTGTTTAGAACTTAGTTTTTAGTACTATATTATTGTTGTTCATACACACACACATATGTTAGGGTGCAAAAATTTCTTTTACTGTTTGACTAAATTACTGCAATGATGTGCTTTTGTTTTGATTAAATGCTAGAATTTGATTCTTGGAAGTGATACAAATAGTATATATATAATAGTTACTGATGATTTAATATATCACTACCCTGCTATGGAATATATTAAAATAGAAGTCAATCATACCCTACCCTAGTCTTAAAAACAGGAATTTTTAATAAAGCTAATCTGTAATTAGTGTTCATAGTTGACAGTTGAAATTTGAAACTTTAAATCCATATGTGTCCAGAATTATCAGAAATGTATTCTTGAGACTGTGCCACATATAGGAAAGACAAATAAATAGGAAATGAAATGTCTTGTTTGAGGTATACATTTGAAGGGACTATGGTCTTAGTGCAGTACTTCTAAACACTATTTAAATATATGTATTGTCCAGACTCGAATCAACCCCCCAATATGGTGAAACAATGGCCCTTAAAGAATTTTTTTGTTTGAAAAGTGATACATAATGGCTGAAAGTGATTTCTATTAACTGTTAAAACAAATATCAAGACTGCTTTACTTCTTTTAATCTTCTTAGGTTTTTATTTTCAACCACACTGATGCATCCAAGAATGAGGTCTTCAAATATTGAACTTGGACTGCCAGCCAGGAATTTTAAGTTTTTTGTTTTCAATGCATTTAGGTGAATTATTAAGGGAATGTGGTTCATTGTCATCTGTATAGATTGCAGACAGAGGATGTTTCATGTGTTATCTGATATTTTACAGGGTCGCCGCTCCAAGATGGCCACGGTAGGAGAAACTGCACCGATCAGTAATCATACCATTGACCGTTCAACAAAGGCTAAAGTAACGTTAGAAAACTATTTCTCGAATCTGGAAGCACATCATGCAGAAAGAGAAAACAGGTGAGTTTAATTTCGTATTGGTTTGGTACCGTTTTGGTACCGGTATTTTTCTTTGATGCAACTGAAAAGAAAACAACCTGTCAAATCGAATGCCAACTTAAGATGACTTTAAAACTGTTAATAAGCTTGGCTTGAAGTCAATTCAACTTAATTTAAATATATACGTACTGGTACCGGTGCTCATAAACTTTTTATCCTATTCATGGTCATTAGGGATATTCCACTTTTGGGACTTAACGGTTGTCCTTTTGCTCTTTTATTTGTAACCACCAGTTAAAGAAGAGTGCAATTGGTGAAATAGTCTCTATTTTACTTAAAGTTCAAGGATTATACAGATTGTATGTGAATCTGTGACATTCATAACATCAATTTGCACCATTTCCACTTTCAATCATATGTCTGTGGATCTGCAATTCCACTTAAACTAAGTGATTGATGACGTCACTATTTGCACATATCTGCTTGTAACACTTATCTCATATAAAACCTTTAACAATTAGTGACATCATCAATCCCTATATATAGAAAAGCTTACTTCCATATTATTATACTTAGACTCTAATTGAATAAGAGCAAAAATTCAGCATATTTTGTGGGTTATTTTTCCCTTCTTTATTTGCTGTGTTTCCTTTATATCTTGAACAAATGTTTTATCTGGTTTGGAAAATAATTTCCACAACACCAAAAATGTGGAATTCATTATAGAGAATTCCTTCTGCTCAAATGGAATCTTTGATTCACTTAGAATGTTCTCCAAATTGTCAAATTAGAGCTAATACAAACTTCTTCAATTATTTCTAATATTCAAATCCCATGACAGTACTACATGTAAATCAATATTTTCAATTCATATCTTTGTTTTTTGTCTGATGACTCAGACTAAAAGAAAACACAAATTTGTCCAGATTATCATATAAATTAAATTTAAGTCAATTGGAGCAGAAATAAAAATGTGACATTTTGAATTGAAGGAAAAATATCAGTTTAGTAGTTCTTGTTTTATTTTATTTTTTTATTTAAACCCTATAATAAGCAAAATACAGTTATCATTGGCATGAAAGACCCTCTTGTGCTTTTGAGCCACAATATGGCTATTGTTTACAAATATTTATTATAAAAATTGTCAAGTGGTCACATAGGAAATGCTTTTAAATAAAACCAAAAATTCTGAAGATTTTGATTCAATATGTAGATATAATGTATAATTATTAAATATTTAATCTTAAGGTATAAAAGATAGAAAGCAAGTTAAAATTATCTCCTTGTAGGATGTAATGCTATATTATTCACAACCCAATGTTTCAAACCACAAGAATTAAAGTATTTCTCCTCAGATTTCAGATTTCCTTTGAAAGATTAGGTTTCGGTATAAAAAATATAAATCCATCTCAAACAATTTAATTTTAGTTAAAATTTTTCTATGTGTTTGTATAAGCAAAGAAACGCAAATGACTGTGCACAGTGACCACTATAAGAAAAATTGGAGGCCATTGATTTAAAAGTCTCTAGTTACACGGTCAAACTTCTCCAGGAAATTGATCTGGTGAAAAACAATGTGTAGGCTGACCAAATGTTTAAGATGACCTAGTATTCACAGTTTTGTTTATCAACAAACAATTGGTATAGTCCTACAAATTCTACAACAACCACCCTAAATATCTTTGTGAACATGTTGCCATTTTGTAGCCAGACATATTTTGAGTTCCTGTTTGATTATCATCACTAAGTAGAATTGAGTTTTTTACTCCAGGCAATTGTATAAGGTCTTTTAAAGTAGACAAGTATTGGCACATTTTTTGTATGGAAATTAATCAACAAGCTTAAAATAAAAGTTTAATTGTAAAACTTTATTGAAAATGCAAATTGTACAGCACAGTATATATGCTTACTGTTGGCCCCAACACTATTTAGGTTACAATAGTTATAAAATTTTTAGAATACCTGTATATTGATTGTGGTGTGGTTCTATTTCTTGATAAACTTGTATAAAAGGATAATTAATGAAATTCATATATGTAGGAAATGGCAATCTACAAAAGCTTCTATTGCAAAAGCAGTCTTTATATTAGTAGATACAAACCAGAAATATTCTCAAAGAAATTGGTTACTAATGTACACTTAAGGGGGTTGACAACCCTAAACCTATGTACAAAAAATAGACGATTTCAACCACTTCTTTTCCACCTATCTGAAATATTTAAATATCAATGGAAAGAGGGGACTTTCAGCTATCCAAAAATATAAAATTTATTTCTTTATGACATTTCAACTTTAAGAAACCGGGTATGAAAGATGAACGAAAAAAACGTCAATTATTCCCTTAAAATTAGCATATCTACTAGGCTATTTAATATAGAAGGTTGAAATTTTGCACAACGCAAGTCTACATGTATCTCTACAAAATTACGTTGGCTTTTTGGAAAATTTTGTTTTGTTTTGAAGATATTGATAGAAATCAAAATTTTGCGAGTGCATTTACGAAAAATTGAATTTTTAAAAAACTAATTATTTTATAAAAAAAAGCCAACTTAAAGTTATAGAGGACATCGTAAGCTTTAGTTGAAGCCAAAGTTTGTAAAAATCGGATAAACCGTAAGCGAGATATGCTTTTGGAAAAATGGCATTTTTTTTCAACATTTTGCAAACACATGTAAACCTTACGTAATTAACGATCATGTTGTTAAAAGATTGTCTTTCATGCTGTAGAAATCTTTAAGCACCTTTTAGGCATCGATATGCACCGATATCCACATAATTGGAGTGCTAAAACAATGGATTAGCACATGTCAAAACCCTTCCACCCACCAATCATAAAATTTTCTTTGTTTACATGTGACGTAATGATTATGGGACATCACGTGACTTCTGGATTCCCCCGATACACAAACTCTTACTTCGCGTGCCGATATTAACAATAACTGACCGGCAAACGTAGAGAATGTTTATTTAGGCTTTGACGGTTTTAATAGAAAAAGTAACTGGAAACATTTTTTGTAGGGTTATAACAAGAGGAATACCCCGTTTTTGTAACTTTTTTAAATAGATTATCTTCACGGACGGATATCCTTTTAGAATCCCTGAATTGATTGAGCTGAATTTTATTTCTTGATGAGCTTTCTTTTAATGAACAAATTTTGGGGAAATGGAATCTAAAAATTCTTTTAAACGTTTTTATTGTAGATACACCGAAATATAAAAATTGGGTTCAATGTACACTTAAATGTGTATGTTTAACAGTTTGACGTCAATAATGTCCTTGAATCAATATTTGACAGTCTATAATGTAGTGAAATTGATAAGTAATTGCATGGAAATATTGTGCAATATAACTGATCGCTTACTGTATTTACATATATACTGGTATCACTTCATGATTCGCACATTATCTTGATGGTTTGTTTCTTATTTGCTGCGGGTAACTTCACTTCAAAACATGTCATTAAGATATTCAAGTATATAATGTCAAAGAAAGATTTGTCAACTGTTATTGAAGAATTTTTACCTTCAGGTAATTTAGATAATTTGATCAGAGTAGAAAATGAAATGAATGAAGTTTTACTTCTACTTGATCAGATTAGAAGATTGTTAACGGTTGAAACACCAGCATTAAAATGCACCCACTCGAACCCAATCTGCTTTGGCTTAATTAGGGGCAGAATGTAAAATATCATTTCATGTGGTTTCTATTGGGGTATATATGTGCCTTTAACATCAAAGAAAGGTTTCAATTCCTAATATGAGACTAGGAAATGATTTGCTGTTTTTAGTTTAAGCATAACATATCTCCTATAAACCTTGGGTTTTGTTATTTAGTAAAGTAAAGAATCATGCTATGAAGAGACCTGAAAGCAACAATTAAGATTTAGTGATGTTGATTGAGTTTTAGAAACAACAGAAACCTGTAGAATGTATAATTATATCATGAAATGAAACTATTATTGTATTCTGCTATATTTTGAGTTCTATGGGACGTAAATCACATTTCATGCTTTAGTTTGACTTTTATAAGGCTATTAATTATTTTTTGTGAAATATAATTTGACAATAAATAGTTTTTATCATTTTGAACTGAAGGTTACCTTTGAACTGCTATCAGGTGTTTAAACATGTTATTGTGTGATAGTTAATTTCTTTTACCTTGTAATATGGTATCATTGAAAGGTTAAGCTTCTTTTAATTCTTCTTAATTAGGATTCTAAGATCCTGTGGTAGTTGACACCTTAGGTTTATAATGAACGATCAAATTAGTCTAAACTTACTCCAGACCTTCCCTGTTTTATTTTAATTCTAGCCAATTCAGTTCTGATCTCAAGACAGCCTTCTTTAACATTCATTCATTTGAGGACACCAACAGCCAATCAAATTTCTGCATTTTCAAGTGCTGGGATTTTGTGAATCAATCAAAAGACATATTTCGATTAGCATAAGACACTAAATACTAATCTTTAGGCCTTCAAGTGCACTTATCTTTTCTTCTTTTTTAGGTATAGGTTATTAGAGCAATCTATGGAAGAAGAAGGGCTTTCAGCAGAACAAGTAAGTTTTTAATTTTTTTTTACTTTAATGGAATAATACTACTACCTCTTAGAGTGGTCATCACATTTATAGTCTCAAACTTGGGTCAATAGAATTATAATATTCATCAGTTGGACTTAACCAGATTCCAGGACTACAAAAATATTATGTGATATATCTGTTAAACTAAACAATAATTGAAATAGACATCTGAGTGTGTTTCAAATAGTTTTATGGCATATTATTTAGTTTTATGGATCTAGTGCTTTTTATAGGAATTCTTTCATATATAGTTAAAATTTCACTGATGAATTTTTCAAAACTAATCAAACAGAACAGGGGTCTTATAAGGAATGTATTTCCAAGCATTTTCTATGCTTTACCAAGTTTGTAGAAAAACATGTGCTATATTAAATTGAAATCTTGTGACTAACAGTGCCAGAGAGATCCTTAGGTTTTCTACGACTCTTGGAATCTGAGAATTTGAAATCTTGTCCACTAATAGTAATTATCAATAGGTATTAAGTAAATACAATACTATAATATGGACTATTATAACACTCACGTTATATTGATATATTATCTTTCACCACAACTGTTACAATAATTGATTTTTGATTAACTAGCAGATAAACTGTCAATATATATGGTATATAATTGAAATAGAACCTGGCAGGCTTTTTCTATCCTTGAACATTCATATTACATAACATGTATTGTGTAGCAATTAGTACATATATCAAATTCTGATTGATATAAGTAACCAACATATTTTAGAAATCTGTTTGATATTGAAAATTGTGTACACCTGTACTGTCGCTTAACGGACATCATCACGATTAATTATATTGAAACTTCGAAGAGAAGAGTAATTTTAATTTTATTGCGATATGTATCATATCCTATCGTGACCCTTGTATCGCAGTATGTATCGTATCATGGCAGTTGGGTGGTAGAAACTGGTAATATACAACTTGCCTTAACTTTCTATTAGTATGTTTCAAATTCCAAACTTTTTGCCTTATTGGCAAGAAATTGTGGAATTCTTGTTCCTCTAGTCCCAATTTGCTGACTCTATTCCCAGCCTCTGATAGCCATTTAGACAGATATGGCGGGGGGAGAGTCAGAAAAACTAAGGCACAAAAAATGGGGATTTTCTGCCCGGGCTTTGCATTTGCAGGGTGTTTAAACGTATTTACATGTCTGGAATCCACTAAACCTCGATTTGGAAAGATGGATGTTTTTCGTAGTTCAGTTCATTTTTTTTTTCATTTCAATCGCTCATTCGCCATCTCAAATTGCATGCACGTTCAAATATTTAGACGTTTTTGTCTCTTTGACTCTTTATCTAACTTTATGATTATTCATTGGACCTGAAATCTTACTTAGAAATAAAAGCCTGTGTTGTATATATATGGCCACATTATTCAAACTCAATATCCTTGATTGTTTCCTTAAAAGTTCATTTGACACTGCAAGAAGGATGTTGACACAAAGCTTCAAAATTAGCAATAAAAGCTCCACCCACACTACTTTAAGCTATATTAACAGATGAAGACATAATACTATCTAGTGAATTGACACTTAATACCTGCAATTCTCATATTAAGTCGGTATATCATTACAAATCTAGATGGTTATTTACCTCAAAAGATGTCAAGGGTATAAAAATTCATAATGCATTCTTTTCAATGATTATGTAAATCATTTTATGTACGGTAACTGTAAATGTTAAGTATTTTGAGAGAGGGCTTTTGAAAAACAAAACAGAGTAATAAATTCTAGGATCTATATTAGTAGGATATTGCGATGTTGTGAAACATGTAACCATCTGTTGTTTATCCATGAACAAAACTTATCAATAATTCTAATGGTTTATGGATAATTTTTGAAAATTGATAAAAACTCACTGTTGACCTTGAACCTTGCATCATGCTTTATTTTGTCTTATTGAATCTAATTGGTTAAGACATGACATGTACTATATCCTTGACCTATCAAAATTAGTATGACATTAATCCAGATCATATACAAATAAAACATTTAGAGCAGAAGGTTACCATACCCTTGATCTAAATTCTTTACAATAATGGCTACAGTTGGATAGTTTTAAATAAAACTTTCAGTTCAGTCCATGGACACATTACTCTTAATTTAGATGTACTATTTACATAAATTTGAGCAAAATATTTTATTGGCTTACAAAAAAACCCAGAATGCCCAGAAGTGCTGAGTATTTTGAAGTTTATCTGATGAATCTTCGCTTACCATGTTTTTGTTATGCTTAAAAGAAATGCTATAAAAATTGTAAAGACTTTTTTACATTGGATTGATATAATTAAAACTCCTCAAGCATAGAAAGTTTATAGACAGTTAAGTTGAAAAGATTCAATGGCGCAAAAAAATAAATAAAACTTTCAAATAAACATTTTGGCTTACATCTCAACCCTCTATATTCTAAAGATAGATAACTCGGTATAGAATAAGCTTATATTTCCATCAATCTGTTCCAGTATCACTTCTTAGGAAGAACATTATGTTCATTCACAATTAAATAAAGGTGCATCTGTACATCTTCATTTTACAGTTCTATTTGATTGTATGAATACCAGACATTGGATTTATATTTTTAAAAGTGTTACAGTTACATAGAGCTTAAATATGATATATGATCAGATAATATTAAATATATTGGGACTGGACTCTTTTAAATTTGTCCTCGGTCAAAATTATTGTTATTCCAAATGATTTTCTTTTTGTAGAAAAATGAAAGAAGACAACAACATGCAACCAAAGAAACAGAATTTTTACGTTTAAAAAGATCTCGATTAGGTGTGGATGATTTCTCACCATTAAAAGTGATAGGAAGAGGCGCATTCGGCGAGGTAAGTTACATTTAAGATCTATACAGGAAACTATTTACAGTCCCAAACATGGGAAAGGATGAAATGAAAAGTTCCTTCAGCCATCAAAGCCTATGGTAACTATAACTGTTAGGATCTGCTTTGAGATTAGTTTGAAGATAAACTCATTTATCACTTATGATTAATCTTCAATGAAAATCCATATTGAACAAGATATCAAATTTTCACCATAACTTTCTCAACAAATTGTTTCCAATGCCCACTTCATTTCTGACTTTAACTTCCAATGACCTAAATTTACAATCTGTTTCATTATATTCTTAATGAGATATGTAATATAAAACTATTCCAAGTCAATAACAATCTACAATGACTCATTGCTAGTGTACATGCTGAATTTGATAGTAAAATGTAAGGTGATGATTTTACATGATTTAACCTTTACTTCACTAGATTATATTGATACAAGCCAAGTCTTATCTTGTTTTATAAAATACAGTGTCTTGGTTAATAAACAGTAAAAACATAGAGATAAGTGGGTACCTGTAGAGTAAACCATTGTATGTATGATGCAATCAATTCAAACTATCATTCTTTGAGCTTCTCAGTTATTCACAGATGGCATGCCTTAAGGTACTAGGGTCTTTCCCTAAGGTACTAGGGTCTTTCCCTAAGGTACTAGGGTCTTTCCTAAGGTACTAGGGTCTTTCCCTAAGGTACTAGGGTCTTTCCCTTAAGGTACTAGGGTCTTTCCCTAAGGTACTAGGGTCTTTCCCTAAGGTACTAGGGTCTTTCCCTAAGGTACTAGGGTCTTTCCCTAAGGTACTAGGGTCTTTCCCTAAGGTACTAGGGTCTTTCCTTAAGGTACTAGGGTCTTGGGGTCAGTCCCTATGTAGTTCAAAGTTTTTACTGCCAGTCATTTTGTTCAGATAGGTAATATCATCCAGTCTTTTGGATGTGACAAAAATGGAAAATTCGATATGCTACAAACTATGCATGTGAAAGATCTTTGAAAATTGGCAAATAAAGTTTCCCTCATTTCACACTGCATTGAGACTATCTTTAATAACCCAGTCAGTTAGATATGTTAGATAATTGTGTTTATTTGCTTGAATTCCTTTGAATTTATGATAAATTTAATTTGATGTCGTAAAGTTGTCAGAAGAGAAAATAGACAATAATTGTGACAATATGAAAGGTCTATTAGATAGTGTTAATTTATGATAAGAGAACAACTATTTCCTGTAGAACTATTGACATTATGATACTGATATTGGATAAACATATTCAAATACCCTTGTAAAGGAAGAGTTTCTGTACAGATTGTAAACTTGGAATACCTTTAATGTTACTACAACGTGTGCTACATGCTGTACATGTTTAAGATCCCTTGACTGCTGAAAATTGAAAAAGATCAGGCTTATGCTGACGTCCTGGCAAAATACACTCATCGCACACTGCTTGGCATTTTCGTCTTCATTAGTCAATTAGGTGCAAAAGAAATTCCTTTCATTTCATTTTGAGGCCCCAGTGATTCCCTTATGCTTTTAAACTAATGCATGTGAGTGCTATATATGCAAAGTAAAAATTAAACTCTTTTAGCTGGTAAAGAAAATATTAGGATGTCTTTTTCAACTTTATATAATATTAAATTTTGTAGTGTATTGACATGATGTGGCAGTTGTAAATTTATGATTGATTTTCACGGTCAACCCAGAATTTATTCAGTTTTGAATGCCATGATAATATAGAAATAATACTGATATAGGTATCAATCAAGATCTTTATACAGTATATCATATATGTCATAAAATCTTACTCAAACCTACGCCCTATAATATATTATAAAGATTTTAATATGGCCTGATTTGTAAAGATCAAGTACCACATTTAGAAGTCTGTTGTTTAGGTGTATTTATGATTGTCAAGTCTTTCTTTATTGAGGTTCGATAATAAATGGCCTAGAGAATGTCGTAAAGATAAGAGGTTTAATCAAGTTGATCAGGACTATGTTATTGATTTTAATCTGGAGTATTTATCAATTGCCTTTTGTGTATATATATGTATATATATAAGCTTATATAGATAATGATTGTCATATTTTCTAATTTCCATACAACTTCCATTTCAACTTTTTAAAATTTCCAATTGATTAAGTGTGTTTATGATTGTGTTAGAAAAAAGAATCACATCTTTTGAAAAATTAATTTTGAGTGTTGTGAAGAATCTATGGTGCAAAGATAGAAACAGATGATTGAACAGAAGCTTTATGAAACATTATAAATGTAGACAGTTCACAACCATTTTGAATCTCAATAAAGTCAAATTTAAAATAAAACTGAAACATTTAACCAGTAGAAACACAAAAATACCAGCTTTTTGTCTCAATAGAAAAGCACCTATTTGATATTTAGCTATCAATCTAGGCTTAGAAATAGCTTTAATTGGATTCTAAGACTGTTGAAATTTTACTTAATAAGCCAAAGAAGTTGAGATTAAAATTTCCTGAGAATCATGTTAATTCCTTGTAAGAACCATACTTAGTTTTATATATAGGTGCTTGATGGCTTCTTTACCAAGCAACTTAAATTGATTTTAAGACATTTTAGCAGTATGTTAAACAGCACAAAGTAGAACACGGGTGACCCTCTGACTAGGTCATTAGTTTATTAGGTGATAGGTCCAAAGAACATAATTATTACAAGGCGTGGTTAATATTCCACTATATAAAATAATAACCCAACTATTGAATACTGTAATCTATTCATCACTAAGGAAAATACTTGTAAACATTTGCTTTTTTTTAGCTTACTAGCCGATTTTTTGTGTAACTAAATCTTATTATTTAGTGGCATACTTGTTGCTAGGACTTACAATCTATAATAAGCTCAAACAATAGATGAGATTTATCATGATTAAGCATTATAATGTAAATGAATGAAAAAACTATCAAGGGTCATACATCTTCACAGTGTCAAGCGATTATTACAAACTGCATCTTATACCTTGACTGCAATAGCCACCTTTCTATTATATGTCTTTAAATGGCTTGCACACTACTGAGTGTGGCAGTCACCTTAATTACACACACACACCCATCCCAATTGTTGACAATCTTCCAGTCACAGAAACTGATTGGCTGTATTCAGTAGCATACAATCCAATCAAATCGCTACATTTACAAATGTCTGTAATAGCAAATGTAGTCAAGGTATTAAACACAGTGCTTGAATGATCATCATATAATGAAGAGAAGGATCCTTAAAAGAAAATGCACATATTTTGATCTATCTTTATTAGCCCAATTAGGAGCAGAAGAAGTTTAATAATTAATAAAACCTACTATATTGTTTTACAAAATTCTATTGTATTGTACATACATACCAAACTAAGTAATAGTTTTATTGAAAAATATCATACACAAATTTAGTTCACAATGATTTAGAATTTCTTCCTGGACTTGATTAGTCAAATCTTTTTAAAAAAGCTAAATTATATTTCAAACCCAAATTAACATTATTTCTTGGCCTTTAAATATGATTTGAGGCTTATTCGAAATAGATTTTTTTATAATTTTATTTTAACTTTTAAAAATAATTAACTTATAAAATAAAAAACAAGTGAATCTTCTAGAATTTGGTTTGGCAAGTGACCAGTTTTGCACTATAAATTATTTGAAATGATATAGAGGGTAAAATCCTCAGGGGTTCTGTTTGAATTTCAATGAAATACATTTTAATATGTCAAATATGATACATTTACCTGTCAGCTTTTATGATTTGGGATGAAATTTAAAGCCAATGAATTCCATACATATGTATGATAAGTGTAAATCATGGCTTATCTTTTGTTTTAACCTGATTTATAATCCACCAATAAATAACTGACACAGCAAATATTTAAATGAATCAATCCATTTTTATACGCCCACATGAAATGGGGGGCGTATATTGTCGTCACCCACATCCGTCCGTCCGTCCGTCCGTCCGTCCGTCCGTCCGTCGGTCCGTCCGTCCGTCCACAATTGCTCGTAAACACTCTACACGGTGTAATTCTTGACGGATTTAGATGAAACTTAATATGAGTGTTTATGATCACGCAAGGATGAACCCTATTGAAAATCAGCGAAATCGGAAAAAAATTAGTATGAGTTCGTGCCCTTGTTCTTGAATGGCTCGTAAACACTCTACAACCTGCAATTCTTGACCGATTTTGATGAAACTTGGTGTGAGAGTATGTTATAACTCAAGGATAAACCCTATCGAAAATCAGCGAAATCGAAAAACATTTAGTATGAGTTATTGCCCTTGTTCTTGAAAACGCGTTCAATTTTAGCTTGTAAACACTCTTGAGAGAACAATTTTTAATGGATTTTAATGAAACTTGGCCTGAGTATTATCACCCAAGGATGAAGCCTATTGGAAACCAGTCAAATCGAAAAAAAATTAATATCAGTTATTGCCCTTGTTTTTGAAAACGCGTTCAATTTTTAGCTTTTAAACACTCTACAAAGCACAGTTATTGACCGATTTTGACAAAACTTGCTGAAATTGTTTAGTATCACCCAAGAATGAACCCTTTTGAAAATAGCACATATCGAAATATATTTAATAGGAATTATTGCCCTTGTTCTATAAAATGTGTTGGATTTTTGCCTTGTAAACACTCTACAAGTCACAATTCTTGAGCGATTTTGACATAACTTGGCATAAGTAATTGTAATCACCTAAGGATGAACCCTATTGAAATTCAGTTGAATCGAAAAATATTTAGTATCAGTTATTGCCCTTGTGTTTGAAAACGCGTTCAATTTTAGCTTGTAAACACTCTAGAAAGAACAATTCTTAATGGATTTTGATAAAACTTGGCTAGATTATTTGTTTTTACCCAAGGATGAACCTTTTTGAAAATCAAATAAATCGAAATATATTTAGTGTCAGTTATTGCCCTTGTGTTTGAAAACGGGGTTAACTTTTTGGCTAATAAACACTCTAGAAGGTACAATTCATGACCAATGTTGACAAAACTCACTGAAATTGTTGGATATCGCAAGGGATGAGCCTAATTGAAAATTAAAAATATCAAAATATATCTAATATGAATTAGTGCCCTTGTTCTTTTAAACGCGTTCGATTTTTGTCTCGTAAACACTCTACATGAAACAATTCTTGATGGATTTCGATGAAACTTGGTGTGAGAGTGTGTTATAACTCAAGGATGAACCCTATTGAAAATCAGCGAAATCGAAAAAAAATTTAGTATGAGTTACTGCCCTTGTTCTTGAAAACGCATTCAATTTTAGCTTGTAAACATTCTAGAAAGAACTATTCTTAATGGATTTTGATTAACTTTGGCTTGAGTATTTGTTTTTACCCAAGGATGAACCCTATTATAAATCAAATAAATAGAAATATTTAGTGTCAGTTATAGCCCTTGTTCTTGAAAACGCGTTCAATTTTAGCTTGTAAACTCTCTAGAAAGAACAATTTTTAATGGATTTTGATGTAACTTGGCTGTGTTATTTGTTGTCTCCCAAGGATGAACCCTATTGAAAATCGAAAAATATTTAGTACAAGTGATTGACCTTGTTTTTGAAAATGCTTTAACTCGTAAACACTCTAGAAAGAACAATTTTGAATGGATTTTGATGAAACTTGGCTTTAGTATTTGTTTTCTCACAAGGATAAACCCTATTGAAAATCAGATAAATCGAAAAATATAAAGTGTCAGTTATTGCGCCTGTTTTCAAAAACGCTTTCAACTTTTGGCTTGTGAACACTCTAAAAATTCCTTTTTGACAAAACTCGCTGAAATTGTTTAATATCAACCAAGAATGAGCCTTATTAAGAATTAAAAATATCAAAATATTATTAAGGGTGAACCCTATTGCAAATCATAAAGATACCGAAAAATATTTAATGAGTTGTTATTAGGTACAATTCTTGACAGTTTTTAATGAAACTAGAGACCCTAGAAAAAAATAGGTTGGAAGGTTGAATATTTCATTCCACTTATTGTAACCTTACTGAAAAGTTTTTATTTGAAATAAATGCTGCCAGTGGGCGTATATTACCTTGCCTGGCAAGCTATCCATTTTAGATTTAAAGGTACAGGGGTTGATTTGGGTCTTGAAAATATGTAAACAGTTTTAAGAAGTACTAGAAATGCACAAAAATTGCATAATTTGTTCAAAAATACTTCAAACTTGATAATTTGATATTTCAAGTTTATACGACCACAAGTTTATTTTAGCATATATTGTAAACGCCCCAGCAGTCCCATCACATTTGTTTGTGCTCTCTCTACAGGCTACAATTCTATATGGATTTTTTGGATTTTTATTTTGTGGGTCAATAGCATTATGAAAATGATCCCTATTGATTTTGGTGATGATCCGATAATTTTTCACTGAAATATTTGTATCTATAGTGCAACTCTGCACACTCTACTCTATTATTTATGGATTCTTTTGATTTTGTATGCTTAAAGTTCTCTATAGAATAGACATAAACCAAATGTTAAAGGACAACAAATAATGATTTGTACTTGCAATCAATGCTGCTGGTGGGCATATGCTTCGCAAGGCTATCTTTTACTTTCAAATGCAGATAATTCTGGACTCGCAGTAATTTGAAGCTCAAATTTGTTAGTGTGCTGGGAACACTATTACATAGTATACTATTATATAGTATTGAATCACAAACTTACTATTTAGTATATTAGATTTTGTGAGATAGTAGAATATAGTTTAATAGTAATATTATATGGGTCAATGGTATTGTAAGGTAGATTTATCATATGTTTCTTATATAACATATGTTATTTCCTGCTAGATATCTATTGACTTGAGGGGGTTCTATTGTTATATATCTTCACCTCACTTAACCTTAATATTTATAATACAAACCTCATTATTATGTATGAATATAATCTCCACCCATATTATGGAAAACCTAGCATGATCAAAAAAATAATTTAAGTGTAATGTCCTGCTTTTCTGCACTTGTGCGAATGACAATTCTTTGCAGTATGTATTCAGAATAGTTCTTAAAGGGATAATAGGTCTTAGCATGAACATAAAATTTTAATTCTCAAGAATAGTCAATATGAGTGTATATTCATCAGTGAACTTACCTGGTGACATAAAGTAACAGAATCGCTTAATATCTTGAAGACTCAGTCATTAAGCGTTTTTCAATAAACAAATGCATCTTTATGGATAATTACTTAGTTTTTTGGATATTTATTTATTATTTTATGTTATTTATGGTAGCAGGTATATTTACTGATGAATAAAGCTGTTATTGGCCAAGTTTAAAATTTAATGTTCTTTCTAAGACCTATTATCCCTTTAATTGAATTAATCTGGATTGAGTGAACCATCTATTATTTAAGTTCTGTGGTATCTACCATGATTGAACCTACAATTGGATGTTAGCATTTATATTTCTGTGGGAGTTTTGGTGAGATTATTGCTCACTAACCTGAAGGTTTAAGGTTCAATTTCAGCAAAATGAACTTTCTGATTTTTGTCTAGCTTTTTCCCTTGTGATTCAGATGGCGGTGCTGTCAGGGAAAAGAGGGACAATAAACCCTCTGTGCTACAGGTTGTGTATTTTTCACATCCCTAGACATTTGGAAATCACAAAAAGAGTACCCGTAGGCTAATGCTACTGTCCTGGCAAAATTTCTCTCATTGTTCACTGCATGGCTTGCCCGTCTTCATTAGCCCATTTGGTGCAGAAGAATAGGAGATGAAACTCAATTCATTTCCCTACTCTAAGCCGCTTGTTTCAACTAACATTGGAAAATGTGAATCCATTATCACAATAAACCAAGGTCCTATTTGAGCAGAAATCTAAATAGAACAGATTCAACTATCATGTTTAAACCAAAATTTATAAATCAATTTATCTAAAAAGATACCTTTACAGAATGTATTAATAGTAAAAGAATTGTTGACACTAAGGTTTAGTGTATGCATTTTAGTAGAATTAGCACTCTATATAGAATGTGAGTGTTATTGCCAAGTTAAATAAAGGGTTTATTTGAAACAATGGTCTAATATAAAACATGGGGTGATCTTTCGTTGTTTTATAAACAATGGATTATGTCAATATATACATTAGGTCTGAAATTTCTACCTTAAAGCCTCTTACACACTATATTTTTACTCAGGAAAATAGCTTTTAGAACGGGATGATAATTTCTTTTCCGTTAGGTTTAAGGACTTCGTCTCAAGAAATTTTTTGACAATAGAGGCATACCTTTGTGCCTTAATGAGAATAAAGTTCCATGTGAAGCAAAACAAGAACTTTTAAATTTGTCTTTAAGTTTCATACATGTGTGTGAGTCATGGTTTAAACAGAACTAGCCAATTTCATACAACAAGACAAAAAATAGTTCAATCTTTTATAGGTTCCAAGTCTAAATAGATGTCTCTCTTTTAAGTTATCATAGGTTTTCAAGGATTTGCGTATGCTCCATGTTGCATCTCCATATTGGATTTCATAGTTGTATATTATTTCAGTTTAACCTAGTTTGTTATTGCGTAATGTATTGTATTGTAAATATTGCATGAATAAAGTAATATATTTGTGTTTACTGTGTGGAAATATTTTTTACTTTCACTTTCATTATGATGCAGTGAGCTAGAAATATGATTAAAATATCGATTGGCTTTTATTTCTAAAATTCAATAGTAATAAGCTAATAGAAGTGTTTTTTTTTACTGTTAGGTGTCAACTTGACTTGGTATTGCATCACGCCTGATCTGTCTAGGAGTCAAATAAATTTTGACCTTCGTTTATTTTTCATAATTTCTTTCAAAATTATTGAAATTTTGTGGTAAATCACTGATACCAACTTTGTTGTTGAATCAAATATATTTAAGAAAATTTCTAAAATATTTTATAAAAAAAATAAAACCTTTTATATGATGTCAACAATATTATCACTCCAGATTTTTTGGTTATATATGACCCTTTTGTTGTGAGTTGTTCATTCAAATGCTATGGTGTAATTTTGGGATTGGATGATACACTTATGGTACCAACTTGCAACTGGCATATTTCAGAAATGCTGGAAATTAGGAGTAGACATCACTTAGCTCATCTCTGTAGCATATAAGGACAGGCAATACTATATAGTTTGCAACAAGAAAATATTATCAGGACAGCATCATAAGCCTTCTCTTTTTCCAATTTGTAACTGTCTAGGGATCTTTAACATACATGGACAGGACCTAATTTTTGTTCCATCCGAAAGATTTGGTACTTTTTTTCCATGTCAGTCCCTCTGACATGCATCACTGACAAGGGAAACTGAAGAATCTGAAAGTTTATATCAGCCTTTACTGGGATTGAACCCTGGACTTTCAGGTTTGCAAGCTAGCATCAAACTCATGCAAACTCCCGTAGCTAAAAGGCCCTAAACCAAAGCTCCTTATACCTTAACAAACTAACAAATAAAATTTAAACTGTAGCTGTTTTTCTTGTTATTTTTTCAGAGTCATGGAATCAGTTTCATAAGGTTTATCCATTTGTATTTTTCAGGTGCGTCTAGTCCAGAAAAAAGATACCGGCCATGTTTATGCTATGAAAATATTACGCAAAATGGACATGTTGGAAAAAGACCAGGTAAGTTACTCTTAAGCTGTAAGATACATACATTTTTTTTAACCAAAATCATTCTATTCTTATGTGATGTTCAAGTGTTAATTCACACCCTGTTTAAACTGGATTATAACTAGGTGAGGAAAATATTAACCAAGGACAAAGAGTTTTTTCCTCAATCCTGGTGTCAGCTTTCACCCCCTAAACTTAATAACTGGATGTCAGTCTGCAACAGTTAATCAAGCAACGATTTTGAAGAGTTGAACACCAAAAAAAGTTTTCTAGCAAACATTAAGTGTAGTGGGGACACTGGTAGCATCAATTTCTACCATTCCAATTTTAATCAAACATCTGTGGTTCATGCAATTCCACTGGAAATAAGAGTCACTAATCTCAATTTATACTTGTTTCATAAAACACCCTTTGCATTAGTTATGTCATAAAACTCTTTAGATTTAGTGGAATTACAGGAACCACAGATGTCTGATTGACAAATGGAATAGTGTTTGGAATGGAATTGATGCCACAAGTGTTTCCAACACACATAAAAATTTAGAAGACCTCTTAGTCAATGATTGATTTATGTTTATTCACAATTCAATATTTATGTTACAGGTGGCCCATGTGAGAGCAGAACGTGATATTTTAGTAGAAGCTGATCATCAATGGGTTGTTAAAATGTACTATTCTTTTCAAGATGCACAGAATCTTTATCTTATAATGGAATTCCTACCTGGAGGTAAGCTTCATTAAAAAAGATAATTTTAAATGAATCATTGCTTTGAACCTTTCATACTGTTTCTTAAAAATTCATTGAAAGGACAGGTTTGCCATCTATTTGACCTCATACAATGTTTGAAACAAGAATTTATGTTCATTTTGTGTTCACAGCTCACTATTCAAATTAAAACCTTCAATTCCATGTGTGTCCAGAATTATCTTATTAGAAAGGTAAAATGATGACTATAGAAAAACAAAACTCCAGTTTGAGATATATTTAATGGAATTCTGTGATTTTTGTACATTTCTAGTACTTCTAAGACTATTTACATATAATCAAGACCCAGATCAAAATTTCAAAATGATTTTATGAAATGAAAATGTTTTTGGACATCCAGTCTCACATGAAGCGATGTCCAACAGAATACAGTTCAAAACTTAATTAAAAAAACTGTTACTTTCAGGTGATATGATGACGTTATTAATGAAGAAAGATACTTTAACAGAAGAACAGACCCAATTTTATATATCAGAGACAGCTTTAGCGATAGAATCAATACATAAACTTAACTTCATACATCGTGATATCAAACCTGATAATTTATTATTAGATTCTAGGGTAAGTAATGATTTTATATATTGTGTTTTATATACAATATTGTGATGTGATTAAATATTTTTATATTACATCTAATATTTCTAGATTAAATCCAATGTTGCAACATTAGATGTAAAAATGAAATGTGACATTAAATCTAAAATATTGTGATTTGATATTAAAGCCAATTATGTGATATTAAATCTAATATTGTGACTTGATATTAAAATCTAAATTGTTGTGATTTGATATTAAATTTAATTATGTGATATTAAATCTAATATTGTGATGTGAGATATTAAATCTAATATTGTGATGTGATATTAAATATAAATATTGTGATATGATATTAAATCTAATATTGTGATGTGATATCGAATATAATATTGTGATATATTAAATCCAATTATGTGATATTGAATCTAATATTGTGATATGCTATTTAATCTAATATTGTAATGTGATATTTAATCTAAAATACTATGATGGGATATTAGATCTAATATTGTGTTGTAATATTAAATCAAATATTGTGATATAAGACATAACTTGTGACGTGATATTAAGTCTAATATTGTGGTATAAAGTCTGATATTATGTTGTGATATTAAATCCAACATTGTGATGTGATATTAAATTTGCTTATTATTATTTATCTTTATTCAATTTATTTTACACATTATGACAGTGTAATTTTGATATTTATTGGTTTATGTTTATTATTTTCAGGGTCATATTAAGTTGTCAGATTTTGGTTTATGTACAGGAATGAAAAAGTCCCATAGAACAGAATTTTATAAAGATTTATCGCAGGCCAAGCCTGGTGATTTTAATTGTACGTACAAATTCCTTTACCCTGTCACTGTTGCATGTCTAAGTACTGACGTGGAAAAGGCATCATGTTGTTTGAATTGAACAATACTTCGATCCTCTGTGCTATAGGTTGTGCACAAAGATTTCTTGACAGTTGCAAATTAAAAAAGACTAGGCAAATGTCACTGGTCTGACAAATTTTCACATATTAAATTGCATTTTCCATCTTCATAAATTAATCAGGTGCGGAAAAGGCCTATTACTCGTTCATTTCATTTTAAAATTTTTAACCCATTAAAAGGAAGTATGTTTCTTTGGTATCACCAGTTCAAGGGAAATAACTCTAAATTTTTCTAAAAAATAAATATATAAAAACTGCCGTCAAGCTAGTTATATAATATAGTGATATTATTGGAATAATTTTCATTTTAGCTGGAAATCCAATGGATTCTAAACGAAGGGCGGAAAGTTGGAAAAGAAATAGGAGAGCTTTGGTAAGATATTGATATTAATGCAATGAAAATATAAATCTCCATTATTGCTTAGTTTCCAAGCTATGATTCAAATTACGTAAATAAATATACAGAATGATTTACCATACTTAAATATATAAAATATACACAATAACACAAACTGTAAATATAGATTTATAGACATGAATATATATACATGAACATTTGCAGTTTTTGCCAGGATAACATGCCCAAAACACCAATTATTTTAATTGTATAATTAGCAATCAAGGTTAACCTCAACCACAATCTAGTCAAACATCAACAAGAAATTATAGCACCTATTATAACCTTTAGAATTTGGATTACTGTACAGGTTTAAAACATATACAATTATAATTCTGAAAAATATATTGAATAGAAATTAAAGATATCAGTAGAAAATGATAAATAATTAGTTTTCTACCCCTTTTATACCAGACAAAATATGGTACATACTTCTTCATCAAAGTTAAATGAATAGTTCAAAATCTGTAAAGCTATTTTAAAGTAAGTTTATTCTAAGGAAACCTAATACGACCTGTGTTAGTATGTATAGATATTGACTAATGTAGATATCTGTGTTTGTAATGCGTCAGTGCTTCACTATGATATTCAGTAATCTTACTCTTAATCTTTGATAGTAAACCTGCTTTCTACACCAAAATATAAATTTTAGTGTGCTTACCTACTAATTTATATTACAGGCCTATTCTACCGTGGGTACGCCTGACTATATCGCACCAGAAGTGTTCATGCAAACAGGTTATAATAGTTCATGTGATTGGTGGTCTCTAGGTGTTATAATGTATGAAATGATGATAGGTTACCCTCCATTTTGTTCTGAAAACCCTCAGGAAACTTATCGTAAAGTGATAAACTGGCGTGATACACTTGTCTTTCCTCCTGATGTACCAATTTCTAATGAAGCTAAAGAAGTTATACAAAGGTAGGTTTTGATTTTGATATAGCCTGACTGCTTGACCCAGTCAACCCAGCTGTAAATAGGCACACATTATCCAGGAAAGATCAATGCCAATGGCTAAATACTAGCTGGTAGAAAGAATCCTAAACTCGGAACCTATTCTGTTATCCTTGTAAAATATTATGCTTTCTTTCTTTCTTGGTTAAGATGGCTTTAAATAAAGCCACTATACTGAGCACAAAATGGTTGAATTGAAGTCCCAGTCAAAATTCTCCTACATGATGTTGGGTCTTCATTCGCACAAATGAAACTCATTTTTTATCGTATTCGACTTAAATTGGGATTTTAAAAGTATAACAAAAAATGAAATGAAAAAGCAAGACATTGTGTGTTACAAAAGTTAACTTCTTTTTGTCATTTGCCACAAACTCTCCATTGTTTACTGCAATACCTAGGGTTTTTGTAATTAACCAGTACTATATATAAAATAAGAATATTGATTCAATATATATTTATAATTATAGATTTTGTTGTGATGGTGAACATAGACTAGGAGCTGGTGGTATATCAGAAATAAAATCACATCCTTTCTTTCAATCTGTAGACTGGGATCATATCAGGTAGATATTTATTTACAAGTTATCAAGTATATAACTTTAATAAAGTCAATGATCAGAAAATAAAATGCTCTAATTTGCAGGATTCACTATAAAAGAGATCTTCAGCAAATGTCGGAAAAATACCTTGCCAGTGATTCATGTTGGAGAAACTGACTGACTGGATGAGACAATAACCAAGGCCTTGTATGCTGAAGAACGTGCAAGTTCAAAAACCCTTGACAGTTGGAAATCGCTAATGCTGCTGTCCTGGCAAAATTTTCCTCATTGCACACTGAATGGAGCTGCTTGTCTTCGTTAGCCTATTAGGTGCAGCATAGTAGTACACAAAACTTGATTCCATGTATATTTATTACATATAAAGGTAATGTTTGTCAACGGTGTAATATTGTATTTTCTAGGGAACGTCCAGCAGCAATACCAGTAGATGTCAAAGGAATCGATGACACATCTAACTTTGATGAATTTCCTGAAATAGATTTAAAATTATGTAAGTTTATTGTTTCAATATGGAAGATCCAGATAGCTATTATTGATTCCCTTATTAAAATTTGATACATCAAAATATTTTTAAAATATATATTGAAGTAGAGCCAATCTTGTTTAAACCTTTAATGGGATACTGCGTCTTAACAAGAACATAAAATTTTAATTCTCAAGAATGGTCAATATGAGTATATATTCATCCGGAACTAACCTGGTGTCATAAAGTAACAGAATCCCTTCAAATCTGGAAAACTCACAAAACTAAGTCATTTTATAAAAATGCGTAATCAATTTATCAAGCGTTTTTCAATAATTGATTGCATTTTTATGAATAATTACTTAGTATTTTTAAAATTTATTTATTTATTATGTTATTTATGGCAGCAGGTATATTTACTGATGGCCAAGTTATTGGCCAAGTTAAAAATTTTGTAATTTATGTTCATGCTAAGACCTATTATCTCATTAAATTATCATTACATACACTATGTGAATATTGGCTACAATATTTCAGGCCTTACAGTATTAATTGGTATGTCAAGCATAATGATTCCTAATTCTACATTCTTAAATACCTAGCTAAATTTCTTCTTCTGCTTAATTGGGCATATAGACTTATATAGACATGACTTTGAAACAAATTTTAATAGAAAGTTTTCCTAGAAATTTTTAAAGGATTATTTTTTACCGTTTTTCTCAAAAAATTAAATATTTACTTTGTAAGAAAATGAAGGAAAATAGTTTCTTGAAATAGAGGATATTTAAAGTTGCTTTTTAACGTAGATGCAAATTTCTTTTGATGCATGTACCCTTTGGTGATAATCTAACAATTAATAATAATAACACTAGTTTATCTAGTTTGAATTTGGTTCAATTTGTCTCATCTATTGTTCCTGCATTTAAATATTTAACATATACTGTACATTAAATAATTGGACGGCAAATATCTATAAGAACATACAAAACTCTGTATGGTTCTTACACGGAAATAACACACACAAACATAGTTCTCAACCATTTTCTATTTCAAATTAATTTACAGAATTACAAAGTCTATAATATTTTAATAAACTCTTCAAATCACATTTTAAGGTTTAGAAATGGCTTTAATTGTATTTGAAGACTTAGTTTAAATGTTATATCGACTTAAGTCCAATTAGATATTCAAAATAGTTGTGAACTACTTTGAAGTGTGTTATTTTCATGTAAGACCTTTACATAGTTTTGTATGCTACATGAAAAGTGATTTAGAAAAATGATACATGAAAAGTGATTTAGAAAAATGATATATGAAAAGTGATTTAGAAAAATGATATATGAAAAGTGATTAAGAAAAATGATACATGAAAAGTGATTTAGAAAAATGATACATGAAAAGTGATTTAGAAAAATGATACACGAAAAGTGATTTAGAAAAATGATACATGAAAAGTGATTAAGAAAAATGATACATGAAAGTGATTTAGAAAAATGATATATGAAAAGGGATTTAGAAAATTGATATATGAAAAGTGATTTAGAAAAATGGTATATGAAAAGTGATTTAGAAAAATGATACATGAAAAGTGATTTAGAAAGTGCCAATCTCTAATTATTTCATATCTATTATAAACCATGTTAATTTGAATTATGTTGTATAAGTCTTATGTTGGACTGCATATATACATAGATAGTATAACTGAAAATCTAAGTATAGCAATCTTGTTGTATTCATTATTATTCACAATTCATATGTATATTTAGGAATTCAATGAATCAAAACAGAATAATTTTAACTGAGTTAGATTATCGTGTTATTAACCAAGTTGAAACTCTGATGTATTCTATATTTCAGCATCACCGCCTAAAGAAGAAGACATCCCAGATTCGAAATATAAAGATTGGGTATTCATTAATTATACTTATAAAAGATTTGAAGGGTTAACACAGAGAGGCTCCCGATCACCTTTAAATAAAAGCTAGACTATTTCATCGTATCTTAATTATATGTGATAAAAAAATATCTTTATTATTCTTACACTCGTTAATGGTCTCATAGTCTTATATAGGAGGAGGGTTGTAACTCTCGCAGTTAGAGTTTTGTTTTGTGATACATTATCTTAGTTTAAGATACTTACTCTTATTCATTAAAAAATGATAGAGTCTGAAATGAAACAGAGTTACAACCTCAGTTGAAGAGCGGTATCAGGTGTTCGTGAATGGTGAGTTTGCTAGTCATTTACAGTAAGCGGCAGAAACAAGAATTTTTTAATGACATCTTCAAATTTTAACTTCATAATCATTGCAATATATTGGCTGCCATACCTGCCTAATGTCATAATGATACTGCTAGAGTCAGATTAGCTGTCATAAGTTTTGTCAGAGATTGCTGCTTGCCAAGAGCCTGCATTATAATAAAGTTTAGGATGACCTAACTATTTGCTTGCTGCTACCATGAAATATGGTATTTAAGATGAAAGAAATGTTATAGAAGATATATTGGACCATTAATGTTTGTAGATTATAAGAAATGAAACTCTATGTTTAAAATAAATTGTAGATTTTGAGTAGTTCAGGTCCTATAATACAAGTTGTTCTCTATATGATATAATCTCCTTGTTTTATACACGTCCCCAGTTATTCACTTTGATTCACTTCATTGCCAACTTTTTAAACTTAGAATTTGATTTTTTATAACTATTGTTATAATTCACTTAGATAACTTTTAAAATATCCAAGTTTCTAGAGAAAGTGTCTGCTTTGTTGTATAAAAGTATCAATCCTGAATAAGAATCAGGACTTTCATTGGATGATTTAAAGAAAATAACAAGATCAACCAATCAGAATGTTCAAATTCCAATCTACTGAGTTTAGATGTTTAGATTTTCAATTTTGCAGTTTCTTGAATTGGAAAAAACTGTTAAGTTCTTATGAATCTATTGCAATTTGTGATTTGTATTTTTTGATGACTTAGCAGTTATTCCTATAATTGAAATTATATTAACAACATTGATGACTTTTAAGAAACTTGGATATTATAAAACTATATTTAACACTTGTCCCAATCATATCTTATATATAGAAATTAATGTATGCTATATTTTTCATAAAAGTTAGTGATAAACAAATATAGTATAATTTTAGTCACCTTTTTTTTTTCGCTTTTTGAGGACAAAAAAAATCATCCACATATTTGTTAGATATTTTTTGTTAAATTTTTTTGTTGTAAACTTTCCTATGGCTTCCACATTGCAATAGTTCAAAGAAGAAAAAATAAATTAATTTGAAAGGAATTCTTATTTTTAGTACACTACTCTAAAAACCTAAGGTAATTAATTGATAAATAAATTGAAAAATACTTTCTTTAAATTGGATAAATTTAGTTGAAAGATTCATTAGTTTAATGGCATCATTTAAATTACATTGTTTTCTGGTATACAAGAATAGATAAGAGTTTTTCAAGAATTCTCCTCCTGGTTTTCACACAGAGAACTATAAAGGGATACTGCATCTTAGCATGAATATAAAATTTAAGTTCTCAAGAATGGTCAATATGAGTATATAGTAATCAGTAAACTTACCTTGTGTTATTAAGTAACATAATCTCTTCAAATATCTAAAACTCTGAAAACTAAGTCATTCTTGAAAAATGCTTAATGAATTTATTTTATTATTCAAATGCAACATTATGGATAATTACTTAGTTTTTTAATATTTATTTATTTTTTAATGTTATTTATGAAAGTTGGTATATTTACTAATGAATAGAGTTCCTATTGGCCAATGTTCATTCTAAGACCTATTATCTCTTTAAATCAATGAACAGGAGCAGAGTCATCTAGATATATTATCAATTATCCATATTATGAGTTATATGTAATTGCTACGTGTGACAGCAATAATTACCTATACTCTGTGGGTCATACAATCAATTGAACTTGTAGGGCAATGGAACTTGAACCATTGAACAAATATTTAGATGACTATTATTTGAAAGGTTGTTGGCAATGCATAACTAAAAAATACACGAACATTATGTTTGTTTGAGATGTGTGTGAAATGAAATTTATAATTTCTCATACATGATAAACTATGATGGTAAGGAGAAGCAAGGAAAACTCCATTCATTTCATTTCATTTCTGATGGTACAAGTTTTTATTACATCTTTCTTGTATACTAGGAAACTATGCTATCTTAGAAATTTATACACATTTTAGACTCTAATAATCAGGTTTTATTAGAATTAAGATGAAGTTATACAGTCTGAAGGTTGTCAGGAAATTATCTTGTGAAGTTCCAGATATTTGATTGGTCAACAGTAATGATATTAGGAAGATTCAATCAGTCCGTTTTATTGCAAAACAACAATTACTTCACTTTCTAGTCTAGAAAAATCTGACTTGATCCTAAACATAAGCATTTGACCAGCTCATTTTATATATATATATATAGGTACATGTAGTTCAAGTAGATATTAACACAATGAAAGATCTGTCTGTTTAGTTTTTTAAGTATTCATTCTACCCAATAAATAGTGGACTGCTCATGTTTATGTCTGACTTGGACCTGGATCAGCAGAAATATCTTAACTGGAATAGAGTCTTTTACACTCCATAATTCTTGACTTTAAGTGGCTGGCCCAGTTCACAGTGTAAAATAGTCTCAAATGTGTATAAATATCTTTGGACTGATAACAAAATGAATGTCACTGTTTCATCCTAGTATTTTGAGGTTTTAGTTTTGGTATTAAGGAGTTGTTTTCTGTAGTTGTAAGTGTTCCATTAATTTCTATATTGACATCTTTCTATATCAAAGCCTTTAAGAAACATTTAGTGAAGCAAAGATAAGAAATTTAATGAGAAGCTTGTTACAATGATATTGTTCTGATTTCATTTGGCAAAGTTTGGAATTGTATATCAATAAACAACTTCTCAGCAAGACAAAAGATGTCCGGAGAAATGCATTCTGTCACATTAGAAATGTCGTATTTTCAGACATCTGGTTCAACCTTATCCATAACACAGCTTTTGACATGGTCATAGTAACCTGTATTAAAACTAAACCCACTTTACTTCAGCTTGTAGATGTGGAAATAAAAGGAAAGCTTCTATTTGATTTGCTGAGATTTCCTAGAAAGATTCTAGGTCTAATTCTGGTTGGACAATATTTAGCTATGAATATGCCATTTGTACTACCTCTGCCTACAGGAAGTATGAGATATGGTGGTGTGGTTTAGACATGATGGTTGGACTAAGTAGATTTTTCACTGCCAGGTCAAAAACAATTCATGGTTCATCTTTGCTTTTCTAATGTGTTCAGGCTTTGAAAATACAAAGAATTTTAAATTCACTTATTAGATCATGACATTTATTGGTTTTCTTTCATCACTTCATTGTCAACCATTTTGTACAGTACATAACATAAAATTTGACCACATCAAGGATTACCCTGTGTTTTCCTTCAAAAACAATTTATTTATATTTTCTGTGTTTGTTTTTATTAGAATTGTGTTATTTTATTGTAAATTAGGTACTTATACCACTCTTTTACCTATATATATCCTAGTTAATCTTCTAGCATTGTACAGTTTTCTGCATTTGAACAATCTATAGACAATTTCTTATTAATATCTATTACTTTCTTTTGTAAGTTTGAAATTTTAATATATGCACTTGCATAATGTCAGTCAAGACATATTTAAAAAATTTCTGTGCAATGAAACTACACTGCTTACTTTAAAGATTTGCTTGGAAAATTTCTGAGAATTGGTTTGCAAACCAAAGATAGAACTCCTGAATGGTCTTTCCTAATTAAGTAATTTGGCCATCAAATTGTTTTCATATTGTTGGAATATTTCCTTAATATGCCAAGATAATTGGTCTATAGTTCGAAGTTCAACCAGAAAACTGATCAATGTTGTATTATTGGTAAAGGAAGAAGTAAGTCTAATAAGAACTATTTATTACTTTAATAATCTATAATATTGGACATTCCAAGTCTAGCAGAAGACAGTGCTACTATTGTGAAATTACAAACTTGAATGCTGGTGCATTGGAAGTGGGTTTATATTGGAGAAATTTTCGTACCTCGGTTTATCTGTGATTCTTTTCTGCCTTCAATTATTGCCCTTGGGTAATATGGAAATTTGATTAATTCACATAATATGTGCTTATGTATGTGTGCTTTCTTTTGATTTTGATCTAAAAAGCATCATAAACATGTACTTTAATGTATATCCTTTTGATGTTCTGTAGAACCTAAATGATCTGTACCACATCTTACATTATAGATGTGATGTGATCTGTTGTTATTGACTAGAAGGTAAATACATCTATAATAAGTTGAAACCTGGTTCAGATTATGTTCAGTGCAACAAATTCATTTGCGTACTGTTGATTGACACATACAAACCCTGTGGAGCTTACCAATCTAGCACCATCACCTAGTCTTTTTTTTATAGGATCAACTAATATTTGTTTAGAAATTAGGCATTGTTCATACAAAAAATAACTTGGTTCATATTCAAAAACACATATTGGTACATTAGCCTACACTCTAAGCATAGCTGTATATAAACACAGCAATTAGAATCTCAGTAACTGGTTTTAATAATTAAAACAGTTAAAAATAGTTATTATGTTGTAAGCTTTATTATGTTGATATATCTATTTCAAGTACTGTGGTAGCAAGTTTTGCATTTGGACATAAAAGGTTGTGTTTGCATGCCTTTGCTAAATTATTATATTGTACACGACACATGTAACTTTTTTCTATGTGAATTGGTAATATTAGATATATTTATAGTCAACTACATCAAGACACAAGAAAGAACAGTCCAGAGTTTTTTGAGGTGGTTTAGACTTATTAAGAACAAAAATTAGTCTTTTGATAGTTTCAATTACCATTTATTACACCTCTCAGACAAGTGGACTGATCTAATTTATATTGGAAACATCTTTACTTTTCAACTTTTTCGCTGTCTTATAGATGCTCGAAGTCTTAAGAGTCTTAGATTAACATTTGAAATGTTTTTCAATTTTCTTGATTTCATAATTGTGACAAATCATTATTTTTTTCATTTCATTAGAATTTCAGCTACATATACCAGCCAATTTTATGATTTCTGTTCATGATAACAATTAATAAATGAAGGAGCCTGGAAGTTATTTTAGTTAGTTTTTCGAAATATGCCTGATTTCTTAGTTGGAAATTGAAACAGCACTTGACTTGCATTCAAAATTAAGTCCCTTTCATTTTTCAAACACTATGATAAAAACGCCCCTATTCAAAATGAACATGATTATTGTGTCCCAGTGTTTGTTGAAATAAATGTTTATAATTATATTGATGATCATGTGATAGTTTAACCAACAATTTGTGTTTATATTGTGTTGTTATTAATTATAATTAACTACAAAAAGACTGGTAAAGTATGAAGTCTAGATTTCAGGTTCTTTAATAATATTGGGTTTTTCATAGAATTGTTTGGGAAAGAAACCATGGAAACTACTGCTGAGAAATACTTTTAGTCTAGTTTCATGGGAGAATGTGTCATTTTAAATGATGACTGTATATTCTTTATGAAGCAGAAATAGAGATATTTATATACAGTTTGATGAATTAGACACCAGAATTTTATGGAAAAAATTGGAACTGGTTTTGACAAATTTATGAACAATGATTACACTCTCCTTCAACATTAATGGAAAGAATTAATAAAATGTTCTTTTGATCATTTGGCACACCCTCCCCTTTAAAAGTTAGTGTTCAATATTTAAGGTGTTGATGTGGGTAAATGTTTTTTAAAAATTTAGAAATGCTGGAAAATGGCATAATTCTTAAAAAATCCAAAACTAGGCAATTTACTTGCTGCTTCTGCGTGACTTATTATTGATCACTATTGATTATCATTAATAACAACACAATATAAAGAACAGACCAGTGAGTGGTAGATATATTTGGATGTATATAATTATTATTATAATAATTCAAAAGAATATATGAATAAATGTAAATATGTGTATCTCATCCAAAATCATGTTTTCTTTTATTTTTATATACATATTCTTGGTCTGAAGATGTAGTTCACCATATAGAAGGAAATGATGTTCAACATTTCTGAATGAACAAACATCTGATGTTCAATATCTCTGAATGAACAAACATCTGATGTTCAATATCTCTGAATGAACAAACATATGATGTTCAATATCTCTGAATGAATAAACATATGATGTTCAATATTTCTGAATGAACAGACATATGATGTTCAATATATCTGAATGAACAAACATCTGATGTTCAATATATCTGAATGAACAAACATCTGATGTTCAATATCTCTGAATGAACAAACTATCGATGTTAAATATCTCTGAATAAACAAACATCTAATGTTCAATATTTCTGAATGAACAAACATCTGATGTTCAATATCTCTGAATAAACAAACATCTAATGTTCAATATTTCTGAATGAACAAACAATCGATGTTCAATATTTCTGAATGAACGAACATCTGATGTTCAATATTTCTGAATGAACAAAAATCTGATGTTCAATATCTCTGAATGAACAAACATCTGATGTTCAATATTTCTGAATGAACAAATATCTGATGTTCAATATCTCTGAATGAACAAACATCTGATGTTCAATATTTCTGAATGAACAAAGATCTGATGATCAATATCTCTGAATGAACAAACATCTAATGTTCAATATTTCTGAATGAACAAACAATCGATGTTCAATATTTCTGAATGAACAAACATCTGATGTTCTTATTTGTGTTACAGCCATAGTATATTTAAAATGAGAGACAATGGTGAATAATTTATGGCAACATTTAAAATGTAAGTTTATTTTTAGGTGAAAATTCAAATTTTACAACATTTATTTCAACATTGTCCTTTTGGTTTCAGCCCTTGTGAATCTGGTTTCTTTTTAAATGAGAGATCAAGGGGGGAATTTGCATAGCACTCAAGGATCAGACTAGGAAACTAAAAGGTCTTCCAAATACGGATATAAAATACACAATTCTGTTCTTTGATGGTTTTATTTGACTGAAAGATTGGAGAAAAAACAAAACATTGAAATGAAATAATTATCCTTCTATTTACATAACTGACCTTTTATTGAGTTTACCTTTATAAAGATCTATATTAATCAAAGTATGATATTTGACTTAGTTACAGCTTTATAATACTTCAACACATCAGCTTAATTTCATGGTATTTAATGAAGCAATTCACTCTAGTATAGCTGAACTTTTCATTGTACCTTAAACAAGTATAAGACTGCCTAATAAGTAGTGAATCATTGCTAACCTTTGATTGTATAGTGATAAAAACAATTCAATTGTTAAATTGAAGTGTACACCTATTTCCAAACCAGCAATCCAGTTAACATTTGATTTTATTGACTTCTCAACAATCATGTAATTTACTTGTTCACTTCACAGGCACCTGTTTTAACTGCAGCAAGACTATCACTATCAACCTATATATAGTGGATCTTCCCAAAGATAAAGCCAGGTGCGTCTGGTATAGTTAGGCACATATTATATTCATGCAAATCCCAAGACAATTTCTACCACCAAAACTAGCATGAGTATTAAATTTAATTTACCCCTCTTATACTGAGCTATTGCCCTAAATTTGGCAGTCAGATTTGAATCTCTGTGTTTTAGGCAATGCATCATGGGTCTAGATATCATACAGTCAATGCCAAAGTGACAATAACTCCAACCCATTCTGGGTGAAGGTTTAGATTGAATGGCCTGACCTTACCACTAAAACTACTCTTAAGTTTTAAATTTTCAATTACATAAACTTCTTATCCTAGAATTATTTCACAGCATGCATAGAACAAAAATACATCATAAGCATGTTAATCACATGTAAGCAATAATACAAAACAATATCAATAAAGAACAAAATTCAACAAATGCATTGGTTGTGCATATTTACAATAATGATTCTACTAATAATATAACATTAGAGGGAAACTATCATCTATATATTTGTCCCATCAACTGATGGAACTCAATTTTGTGATGGCATTGTGTTTGTCAATTGTAATAACAACCCAAACAGGACCTCAGTCCAAGAAATTAATGAATTATAGGTAAACTGGATGCCAGATGTTCATTCTGAAAAGTGACATATACACCCAAATTTGATCTACATCAGTTAAAAATACAACCTTCTATATTCAATAAAAATGTAATGTGCCAAAAATTAAGTACAAACTATCTCATAAGCTCATTCTAAGATAATACATTCAAAAAGTCCTCCACTAGCAAGAAAAGCACAAAACTTAATAAAGTCAAGTCAAATTGATCTAAATAAGATAGTTGAGCATTTATCTTCTATTTACGATGTCAAAACTATGAGATCTTTTCCATGATACCCATGTTAATTTATTGCTCCAAAAAACATTAATACCATACACTCTTATCAAACGCAATGGTAGAAAATAATTAGCCAATAAAAAGGTACCAATTTTTCAGAATATGGTATCCATTGACTAGAAATTTCACAGAAAAGAGTATAAAGTAATTTATTATGAATAATTTACTATACAATGCTAGTACAAAATTAAGAATTTTTAAATAAAGAAAATTCCATATTAAGAATTTCATTAATAAATTTAGACAGTGGTTTAAAGAAATTTCATCAAAACCAGGAATCTAATTTAGATTGCTTTTGAAAACTGAAATAATTCAATTTGACCTATTTGAATCTTATTACGCAAAACTCAAGTTAAACTAAAAATAACAGATCTGAAAATAAACTTAAAATTTCAATTAAAATTGACAGTAAAAGTCTTTAAAATCAATAAATATGTTGAAAAGTTAATGAAAATGTAACACTCATTTATTAATGATAGTTGAAAATAGTTGAGTCTGATAAATACCAATTTATTCAAGGTGTTATGTCAATCAGGTTTTACTTTTCTCTAACACAGACATGAATCTTTTAAAACAAAACACAAGGTGTCTTAGTGAACCAGATGCTAACCTGAAGGGTTCGACCCTGGCAAAGGGTTGGGATGAATTTTTCAGCCTGGTTTCACCTTGTAAGTGAAGGAATTGTCATGAAAAGAGCGTGTAGGTAGTTAAATTGTTCTGATGGGACCATAAACCATGGCCCTGTTTGCCATAGCCTGTGCACATTTATGATCCCTTGACAGATGGAAATTGCACAAAGAGTAGGCTAATGCTGCAGTCTGGCAAAATTCTCTCATTGCACACTGCATTGCACTGCCCACCTTTTTCAGACCATAAGGTGCAGGAGAGTTTAACATAAAACCTATATTTCTGTTCTATATCTTGATTAATTAATGAGTCATTGAAAGCCTTTGCCTCAAAATACGATTCGATCATTTTCCAGTGATACTTACAGAATTAAAACAAAAGTTGACTTAAATAGGGACATAATTTATCGCTATACATATAATATACTAGACAATAAAACAAGGAAATATTCAATCACAATTACGCTTGCTAAATATAAGTACTTTATAAATAAAATATAACTTAATGAAAGTGATACACAGCATTATATTTATATCTATCTATTCTGTTTACAAGCTAACAAAATTGATGTTACCTTGGTTGCAAATTGATCCCCTTGATATTCTGATGCTGAGCACAGTATGAGCTAGTTTCTTAATCAGCTTAGAACAAATAGTCAACAGATATAAGATAACTCTGCAAATGTACCCTTGTTAAGTTAAATTGGGTAACTATTTGTTCTCAGCTAGTAAAGAAAATAAGAATAACTCATACTGTGCTCAGTCACCTCAGTCATTCTATTTCCATTGCATTATAAGATAACTTTGCAAATGTTTTCTTATTAAGTTAAATTGGGTAACTATTTGTTCTCAGCTAGTAAAGAAAATAAGAATAACTCATACTGTGCTCAGTCACCTCGGTCACTCCATTTCCATTGCATTATAAGAGAACTCTGCAAATATTACCTCAATCCATGAAATTGGGTAACAATTTGTTCAGCCCAAGATTTCATAGATATAATTATATACTATGGTGGACTACATCTTTGGTGTCTTGTACAAAGGAAGAGTATTTGTAACTTTTATCATAATTCTTGTTACAAAATTTCAAAACACATGCACCTTTACTGTAATTCTGGGAATAATGCTCAGCTGGCTTTGGTGTTTGTTGATCTGGTGTTAATGTGTACATATAACTGTTCAGAATTAATATCACAAACAACAATGAAATTTAGGATTATGGAAGACAATTTACAACATTTTATATAAGCTTGGTAAGCCACAAACATAAGATTTTATGATTGTAAAGGGAGTTTTTGATCTAAAATAGTTTTTGCAGAGAAAGCATTTACATATCAGCCTGGCAGAGCATGGATACTGATACAAGCAAAACAAAAGTCCACTTTCTTTATAGGTCTGAAACTATTTCTTTTGAAACAAAATACACTCTTGTTATGATCTTTGGAAAAAATCCTTGATGCCTGAAAGTGCCTTGAGTTATGTGCCTTTATCTGTCTGCCATTCATCTAACATAACATCTTCTGCCAATATCCAATTTGCACTTTAAGACAGACATAAAAGAACTCTTCATTTTAGAAATCATAAAAAGCATGGTTATTAATAAGAACACAATACGCCGTAGTAGTCGGTAGGTGGATTGTGTCCTAATTTTAAGAATATTGTACTTTAAGTGGTTAAAATTATTCAATTCAGATGACTGGTACAGTAACATAATTGCTGATTCTAGTGATCAGCTTTCAACCGAATTTAAATGTCACGAAAAGTGGTTTAAATGTTAAATTGACAATTACTTTTCAATCCCATCTGTCTGCCATTTTGTCTGATTGTCCTATTGGAATTGCACATTTGCCATTTTGACCAATTGGAATTCGACGAAAGACGAATTTATTTCGCATTTGTCTAAGGTAACACACATTTTAATATGATATAGTTTCCAAGACAATCTGGTCCTTATGATGAGGACTTATGTCTTGATTACATAGTTATACTGTAAAATATGCCTAGTTACTTCAATAACCATGGTAACCGCAACGCCCTTGGGACTGATGTTTCAGATTTTTTTTTTTAACAGTTCATCCACTTGACTGTCCACTACTGAAAGGGAGATCCCAACTTGAGCAGCATAATATGTGGACATAATGATTACATGAGAAAATGGAATAGGCATAACAAATTTATCGATAGCAATAACTAAATCAGATAACATAAACAAGATGGCGCCGGCACATCCACATAATTTTGTCCATGTCCACAGATCATCGAAGAATTGTACTCTGGCAACAGCTCGCCATGCCATTGTGCTGATCAATGCCACATAACATCCAACAATATAGCTTAATATATAATCATCAATTCCATCTTTAATGTATGAATACACAATACATCCCAACACTAAAAATACAGTTCCAGCATACGGATTAAATGGTCGCCAACCAAATGCTCGTGAATAATAAATTTGAGCAATGGCAAACATCAAAATGCCCACTTCGAAATAATACTTTTTGTAAACAAGAAAAGCATCACCGAGACAAGAGAAAAACAGTCCAATAAGAATGTATCTGGCGTAACGGTAATATTCGTTGAGACTCATTCCGTGTAGTAATACGAATAACATCAGTGAAATAATCGGCAGACATTTTACTATACAATAAAATATAGATGGATGTGACTCTTCACCAAATAATACAAAGAAGATAGAAACAGTCTTAAAAAATGGCACCAGTTTTGGACCCACACTCTTCAACTGAAAAATACAAAAGAAAACATATTATGTTTCATTATCTGTAACAAATAAGAAGGGTTTATTTGATGCACACTTCATAAATTCTGAACATGTTAGAGCATATTATTAACCCTGTATAATTTGGTAACAGCTGCTCTTGTATATTTTATGTAATGGTAGTAAGAAACTGAAAGAAATGGTTTTGAGATTTCTTAGACATTGGTATGCTGCAGGGCTGTTGATTATTTTCCCCCAATCGGTCACTTTTTAAACAATGTTTAGGGGTGATAAGACTAGGCACTACAAATCCAACTAATATCTGTAATTTAGTGTATATATACTATTGTGTAAGTTGGGTAAATATGGTTTTATTTACCTCACAGACCTATATTTGATCTCTGATGGAGCCTGTTTTCAATGGTACATTTCAGAACGGGTATGTCTGGCAAATATTGCCAAATCAACAGCGCTGTTATGCTGTATCTTAACATATATATATATTAATAAGTTATGTAGGTTATCAAAAGTAGGTTATTACTCAATAAATTGTAAGTTTAACCTGATTTCTGACCTTATAAAGCACTGATATTATTGACATAAATAACAAGAAATTACATGCTTGAATAAACCACAAATGAGTTTTTAATTTAAAGGTGAAACTTGAATATTCTACACCTGACAAAACATATTAGTCATGTACAGAAATATGTCCAATATACTTCTGTAAAGAGATTATATACATTCATTTATTCCAAATGCAACTCACTAGAACTAAGCCTAGATTCATGCATTACTTAATCACAGTAGGTAGCTTTAGCTAACATGTACAAGTCATTCATCAACAATTTATTGAAGTTTCAAAATTGATTATGGATTATAACTTTTCTTATAATACTAATCTGTTATGTCATTCCTGACTACAATATTTGATTGTCATGTATTAAAAATTCTGTTGAAATTGCAGTTCTGATTGGAACCATACGGCACTAAGTCTCCTATAAATAGCAGCTAATCAATAATGCTCAACATGTCAACTGTGATTTATTTTTTAAAGAAACAATTGGGCTTATAAAACAGTTATCAGCTACGGGACCTTTTCAATCAGCAGACCTATTTATAAGTCATAGTCACATGCTAAATGAAATTTCTAATATATGAAAAAAAGTGTAGGGTTCAAAGTCCACTAAAAATGAAGTTGAATTATTCCCCAATAAATTAGTCCGGATGGTAAAATCGTCAAAGTCACATGATATGAATAGAAAGAAACAAGTATTATGTAAAAGTATAAAGTCCTAACCAATAAAATTAGACAAAAGAATTTCTAACTACGGTAAATAAAGGTTTATCACATGAGTTTTTATCACTCCTCCGCACTTATTATCTATAGATAATACCACCTACAGCTATATCATCAAAATTATACTTTTCATAACCTTGTATAGGTTATACTGAGTTCACTTTCAGATTAGGCTTAATTAAAATAATCGAATTTGCCTGGGCCCCAATTTCAAACCAGCTATCAATTAAATAATGCTTAGTACTCTAGATGTACAGTATTCTTATATTGTCTAATGAATAAGCCTGTTTATCTCATACACGAAGACAAAGAATAACAATTTAGCCTAAGAATTCCAGCTATCCTCGGACAACATAATTAGCTCCATAGATGTTTCTTTATATTATAATATTCTCCTATGAGTTCTTTTCTAGATGAAAATCCAAAATACAGAAAGTTAACCCATTTCAAACCCTCTATCTATTAGAATAGAATGATCTCATTAAGCCATCTCAATTTGTACACAATGGTTTCTATAACTTGATGTTGTTTGGAATTGCCATTATGTAATGGTTATGCCAATTTTCATCATTCTGATAGAAAAACATAAATTGTGTACTGTACAAGCAATCATCATTTAAACACAGAATCATAGTGAAACTTATTTCATTAGTTAAAGGGGTAATAGGTCTAAGAATGAACGTAAAATTTGAAAGTTTTAAACTTCACCAAAAAGAGCTCTATTCATCAGTAAATATACCTGCTACAATAAATATCCAAAAAACTAAGTAATTATCCATAAAGATGCATTGGATTATTGAAAAACACTTAATAAATTGATTAAGCATTTTTCATAAATGACTTAGTTTTGTGTTTTCCAGATTTTAAGGGATTCTGTTACTTTATGACACCAGGTAAGTTCACTGATAAATATATAAACCATAGTTGAGAACTTAAATTTTATGTTCATGCAAATACGCAATATCCCTTTAATAATAAAATGAAGCCCTCGGGGAATATACTGGAAGTAAGATGTATAATACAAGGTATTGACATCATTATTCTGGTCTGACAGACTTCAGTTGTTTGATATACATTTAACAGATGTCTAATTAGGATGGGATGTTAGCAGACAATTCAATTTCAATATGTACATATGTTTGTAAATAACTATTGACTAGAACAATTTTAATATACATGTAGAAATATACATATTAAATTCATTTATCATATCATAGTTACTTTATCATACATTATTATGACTTCTCTTAATTTCATACACAGAAGTCATGATATTTTGCATATTTTTGTAGAAACTGTATAGCCAAGCCATTTCATGAGAATGTATAGACACCCACGAGAAAACACAGCAGAAGGTTGTTAATCTATAAAAAAGATTAGTCAAAGGTCATTACAAGGTGTGAATTCAGGTAATACCACATCTGGTTTATAGATTTCATCAGAAGAGTAGAAACACACACTAATGATATTTAGTGGCACTGGCAGTAAGCTTATTCTATAATTCATGATGATAATACATTGTAGGATCTTTTAAAGAAACTGTTCAAGAGAGTTTTTAGTGCATGGAGACTAACAATAGCATAAGCTTAGAAATAACCACAAATAGATTGAGTTATAAATAATGAAAAGTAAGAAATTGATGAGCTTAATGTATCTAACACAAAAGCCGCATTTCCACTTGGACAAAAAGCCGGCTTTAAGCTAGCTTTTCTGTGTTTCCACTTGCTAAATTGACGAACCACTACAGTTCGAAAACTGAAAAACTCCCTTTTTGCGTTCGGCAATTTATCGGGGCCAAATGAAAGCTAGCTTTAAAGCCGGCTTTTTAAAAAGGTGGAAATGCAAAAAGCCGGCGTTTTCTCTTTTGGCAATTGAGAAGTACTATTTTGACAGTTTCACGCGCAACATCAGTAGTCTTGTACATTGCGTCCTGTCAATAATGTGCCACTTTTTTTTATCGAGACTAAAGTGCTTTGGGAACCAGATAAACTCAGTGGAAACGTGTTTCGGCAATAAAGCTGGCTTTAAAGCTAGCTTTACTTCACAATTCTAAGCGGAAACGCAGTTATAGACTAGAACCCATCTCCTATATCATCACAGTTTTAATACCACAGGCAGTGAGTTTGAGAGTCTCTCATATGTTTGTCTTCAACCCCTAGATTACATGTACATACTTACAAAGATTAATAAGTTTATATAAGCTAAGTTGTAAACAATCATATTAGACTGACAATATGTTGTTTTAGATTTCAGTTCCATGTTAGTATGGTTTATTTATTCACCTGTCCTTTGTTTGCAGTAATATTAATACACAACCACATTTCAATGTGAGTAGTATAGGCCTACATTACCCCTGCTTTTATGAAAATTTTGGTTTTGTTTATCAGTAAGCTTATACTTCAGAACAAAATGTAATTTTTTGAATGTGGCAATCACTGATTTTAATGGTAATAATAATGATAAGGACTTATTCTTACTATAGAATTTTACATAAATTATCACAAAATGTCAGTAACTTGTTTCAGATCGTTTGAAAAGCCCACACATTTTTACTGATGACATGAGATTTACCTTGACTCTTCTTAATGAAAATGGAAACTGCATATCTGAATCAAGATTAGTCATATAGAAATCCTGGTCATAAATAAATGTTCCAGCTGTTACCATGGTACTGAACTTCACAAGTACTTTCAGTAGATCCTGAAGAAGTTATCCGGCTGTCAATGACTTTGTTCACTATAACTGGAGAGCACACTTTATAATATAAAATTTCACTTGCCAAAAGGGCAAACTTTAGTTTCATTATATTATAAGTGAGTCACTGGTAATATGTGTAAGTTTATGGCAAGGATGTTTTACAAGTCTGTGAAGTATCAATCACTAACTTTAAAAAGAATAAATTTAAGTTTCACATCCTAAAGAGAACCAATTTCCGTCCATGAATGATCTTTTATTTACCACCAACTTCCTGTGGTAACATCTGTCATATATACAATATTATGCATATTCATATGAAAACTACAATTATGACAACAGACAATAGAATTTACAGACATTTAATTGAGTGGAATATGAATTAAATGTTATATAATTTACGGTATTTTAAGCCCAATGAAAGCAAAACACTGAAACAAATGAAATCTGAAATCAAACTAAGGTTATATCAAAATCAGTGAATTTATGGATGAAACCAATTAGAACCAGAGAATAGAGAGCTCCTCTTTCAGAAATTTGCAGTGGTTCTGGGAATAAAACACTTGCTTCCTAACTCCCTTACCAGATTCAAGATTCACAGTGGATTGAAATAATACCCTCAGATTTTTAAGCCCTGTTTCCTTCTGTGTCCAAACTTATTAATGGGATAATAAACCATGGCCAGTGTGCTAAAGGCTGTGGAAGTGAAATTTCCTTCATTGCCCAATGCCCTCTTCATTAGCCTCATTTGGTGCAGACAAATTTGATGTCAAACTCCATTCACTCCAGTTTCTTTTATTAAATCTCAATGATGCATGTTATAACATTTGACGATGTTTGCATTGTCCCGGTCGATATATTACGTTATAGAAGTTACCTATAGACATAGACAGACTAGTATGTATGTTAATGAGAAATACCGATTATCAAATATGTAATATTCTTCCCGAGGGTATATCTCATCATAATAATTAAATACTATTATGTACCGGTACAGTTATTTACTGGCTTTAAAGATTGACTACCTGTTAACAGTCATGACTTCATTTTTGTGGAGTGACCTTTTCCTAAAACAAGCATCCATTCGAATGATTTATAGGCCTATTCCAGACCCAATAATATTTATATTGAACACTGCCCCTTAAATGAAATATCTTCTTGCAATAGAAAACATGTATTTCCAGAATAAACCTAAGTAGCTCATTTCCATAAGCACATTCAATGTCCTTCAAACAAGAATCCTTTCTATGGCTAAAAACTGGCATTGGAGTTTTGAGCTTTGACAGTCTCAACATACAGTATTTTCCAAACCAAGTTAGTCATCACCAATATATTCTAGAGTATGTAGATCCTTTAATACTTCACCAAATCATCATTGAAATGCAATTCAACAATCAATCTATTGTAGGCCATCTCTTGAAAATAACTAGATCAAATAATGACATTGATTTTTCACTTATAAATAACTCCAATTTGATTCTAATTAATGAAAATGAATATAACATTGAAACAAAGAATATTTCTGGCCAAACATTTGTAGCAGAAGACTGAAATGGAAGCTCAGTTGTGTTGATCATACAGAATGAAACTCGAGTTGTTTTATATCCTACAATGCAGTGAAAATATGCTTGCAAGGTTAAAAAAAAAAACACTTATGTTTAAGTCTTTATTTCTGATGCATGAAGGACATTTTTAACATTTTGAAAGACAATATCCATTTTTGACTGCATAGGATAATAGCCATGGTTTTGCTTTATGAATTATTATAGCCTATGAGCCTACTGAATAACTAAGCCTACTGAAACATAACCAACAGTACAGACAAACAATTTATGAAATTCTCATGGACATACACAAAATTATCAAAAGGTCTTTCATCTTTAGTTGACATTCTAATCTCACATATTGTCTAAATTTAGAACAATAAAATCTTATTTTATAACTAGGTCACATTATAATATTACGTTTCAACTACCTTCAGAAAAAATTTCAAAGTATTTCAGCATACAATTTATACTCAAAACGTTTTACGAATTTCGTTTCATGGTAAATCCTGAGGATACAATTAAGAGCACATCAGCAAATGGCCGAACAGACTGAGAAAATATGTCAAAAAAACTCATCATACAAAGAAAATGGATATTTCATTTTCAAGATATTCCCATCACCGTAGGTTTAATCTTTCGTCTAATCGTGCAGAACGAAAGAATGAAACCTCAGCAAGTTTTTGGAAAGAGAAAAAGTAAAAATTCTACTTACGACGTTCAAAGGTTTTGTCATCTTGAAATAATCTGTGCTACGTCTTCACTCAACTACACATTTCTTTCAGCTGGCTTGTTTACATCAGTGTACTATTTTTAGCTCAATGTGACGTCATGATTAAATTGTAACAGCAATGGCTATTGGACATTATCTGGGTAATATCATGATTCGACAAAACATACGGTACAAAACATTTAATGATTAAAGTAAACTAAGCTCTGGATTGATTTGACATACACCGACTTGATGATTTTAAGATTTGGCTAAAAGAGATCCGTTGCTGAAGAAAAAGTTTGCACATGTCAAATTGAAAAGAGATATATCACCTTATCGGAACTATTAGTTAGGCTAATTTTTGTATGGAAATACTTTATCATGCGAAATAAGATCTTTGACGATAGGAACTGGATCTAGTCGTGTTAGAGTGTATATGAAAGTACTGGCCAAGATCACAGAGTAATTAATTAAGCTTATTATTATTTATGTGGAAATTACTTTGTCATTAGTATGATTTTATTTGAAAAGACGCGCACTCACAGCCACATTCACAGACGAGGCACTCTGACATAAATTATAATAATATGCTGTAGACCTATGTTGAAATGACAACATTCCTTAAATAAATATTTCCTGAAATCTGAACTTATTTCATTTAATTAATATAATTCATATCACATGATACATTAAATTAAAGAAGTTTCTACTTTGAGGGATAAATGAGCATTGTTCAGTGGTTCAAGTCTACCATGAAAGAGAAAATATTTTCATTTTGTAAGCTACAACCAAACGTTTTGTGTTTACCTGGGGAAATGTATTTTGAAGTTAGATTATTAGCGTTTGACTACGTCTACAGGTGATGTTGAAACTGTTTCTATGGACATGATGAGAAGGTCATCAATGGAATGATCGGGAAGGTTGAAGTGATTCGCAAGTGATCTTTCCTTGCCATGCACTATATCATATCGTTGCCATTGAATCGCGTTGTTAGAGTATAGGACCAAATGATAAAGATAACCAAGAAACCTTTCCTAATAAAAGGCTTAAATGATAATGTTTAACCCACTTGTGTATCCCTTTTTAAAGTCTACTTCAAAGTATTGCGTCTGTTTGCAGTTTCAGACTTCAATCAATAGTTAGACTACAAATAGCTATGTGAGATGCATAATTCAACCCTAAAAATTCTTCCAAAGTTATGAGATTGGTGAAGGGAAATGGGGGGAGGGGACATATGAGTTTTGGTCTTCTAAGTCCACCATATTAAATCTGTGACATTCTCCGCCTACCCCACCCCCACCAATGATCCGGCACTGATTGATAGAAGTTGCTCGTAATAAATATAGTCTGAAGACTGTACTTGTGTATTTTTAAACAGATTGTACATCGAAATATTTTATATATCTTTTGTGGTCATGTACTTGACCACTGAGCATAGATCTTGAGTTTAATACACGTGTAGACCCTACTTGTGTATTTTTAAACAAATTGCATACGTTCAAATATTGTATATTTCTCTTGCGGTCTCTTACTCGAATCGCAGGAACATAATGGTTTGCATGAACCACGAATAGACTATGAATTTCTATATTTATAAACATTTTAATTTTAAATTTGATGCCTATTCTAATTGTGTGTGGTTACTGCATTTCTGTCATTTCATTATCTGTATGCACGGAAATTATTGTGCAGGCGTATAACAGGTCGGCTTGTCGATATACCACGCATGTCAAGTCAGTGACAAGACAACTGTCATCTGACCTACTTAACGGTACATCACTCTCTCGCTTCATTGATTACTCTCAATAGACGGCGCTACGAACCCAATATGGAAGGAAGTGTAGAGTAATGAAAGCATAATGTGATAAAAATTTTAATGTTATTTTACTGTTCCTGTTTTACTCGTCAAAATAATGGGCAGAGAACAAGATTTACTCGATGCGGCAAGGACTGGCAATGTGGCCAATATTGAGAAACTGTTGTCAAATCGTTCCAGGAAATCTTCAGGCGGTGGTGCTTTGACAACTGCCCTGGCAAGGTAAATGTTTATTATAGTAAAATGCTTTCTATTGTTTATTTTTCGGTAGAGTAAATTACCCTGGACAAGGAAATAATATTGTTTTCCCCTCATCATTATGTATTCTAACCACTCTCAAATAATAACTAATTTTTTGGTGCTTGCTGACATGTCATAATGACAAATCCGAAATTTGTGAGTTTGTCACTTACCTGTCTGTCACCTACTTTGTGTCATGTTTTATGGAATTCCCCGACAAGCCTGTATCCAACACCCACACCTTCCTGTTATCAAGGACATGTTTTGAAAAAAGGATTTGTAACTATTGCCTGTCTGACACAATGATTTATATAGCATGTTATAAATTAGAAATCTTCTGTAGGCCTATACATCATATATTTCTGTAGTTGTTTTCTTGGTCCATGGACATCCAAGGCATTTGGAAATGACAAGGTATAGGCCAAAGACAAGCTTATGCTTTGCTTATATGTTCATCTGATGCATGTCAATGGTTGTTTTCATTGACCAAATGAAGTTTTGATTATCTTGGGAAGGAATTTCATTGAAAAATAAGAAAAAAACCTTTTTTCCATTTTCAACAATCCATTACAAAACATAATTCATAAACAATCAACTTTTATAATATTAGACAGGGAATAATACACTCTATTGATACTAGAAACCTAACAATGTTATACATTGTTTTGTAATAGGAAATGCAATTTGTTTACTTTTCAAGTTTTATGATTCATTGTTTTTACACTGCCCACAACTTTTTGACTATCATATAATGATCATTTCTATTACACAGGCTTCACATGGCTTCACATTGCCTTACTAATATAATTAGGAAGCTAGTATTTCTTTCTTGATTAGGTTTACATATGATATTCTGTCATGACTATGGCCCAGTTCTGTAATGACTAGGTATATATTGAACAGTTTTGTAATGTCCAGGTTAATATTGCCCAGTTTTCTAATGACCAAGCTTATATTGTCCAGTTCCATAATGACCAAGTTTTTATTGCCCAGTTCTGTAATGATCAGGTTTATATTGCCAGGTTCTGTAATGACCAGGCTTATATTGCCCAGTTCTGTAATGACCAGGCTTATATTGCCCAGTTCTGTAATGACCAGGTTTATATTGCCCATTTCTGTAATGACCAGGTTAATATTGCCCATTTCTGTAATGACCAGGTTTATATTGCCCAGTTCTGTAATGATCAGGTTTATATTGCCCAGTTCTGTAATGACATAGTTTTTATTGACTAGTTCAGTTATGACATGGGATTATATTGACCAGTTCAGTAATGACCAGTTTTTGTATTGCCCAGTTCAGTAATAACCAGTATATTGTCTGGTCCAGTGATGATCTGCTGGCATAGTTTCAAACTCATCATTATATATCAATTAACATGACAATGATTTATTATTTTTTTTAGCTTATGGAATTTAAAAGCACTGAATATAAATTGTACAGATGCAAGTGGTGAAACTCCTTTACACTTAGCTGCTTTAAATGGCCATAGGTGAGTACGAATACCTAAACTTACAGCCTATTACAAGTTTTCAAACTTAAAAAACAAATTGTTAGTCTTAAAGGATAGTTATTCTACAGACATTAAATACTAATATTCAAATTATTGACAATATATTATTCTTAACTAGGTTTCAATCTGAAGGTTATTTATACAATGGTATTGTCTTTGAAATAGTATGTCAGTGCATGAATTAACACATGAGCAATCTTTCTGCTTGCATTAGTTCAAGGTTTTATAACAGACATCTAGTCGATCTTTCATTTTCACAATTTTGCATAAAATATCAAGTAGACAATATCTTTGAATAAAATGGTTTAAATTTTAATGGACACTGCCATTTTGACTTCCACTATCAGGCAATCACTCAAGAATAAGTAGATTTTGTTGATTTATATTGTTGTGCTCAGTAGACAGGTATCTCAAATGTTTCATCAAAGGCCATCCTGTCCACATGTACCTATGATTCAGAACACTCCAGTGCCCCTGAGATTTAAGTTTAACGATGCATTGTATCTAAATAGTATTGTTCAACTTTTTTTCAATGCCCACTCCAGGATTTATCAAGATTTTTATTAGATGACTAACTAGTTCATGTTCACCTTAGACTAAAGACCATATTTCAGTCTGAGACTACATTTTCTTGTACTAAGAGTGCTGTTGCAGACAATGATTCCCTACTTGACAGTCACTGACTGGGTTATTCAATTGCCATGGAAACTGAAATGACTAAAGTTTTCTATGCCTTTAATTTTACACTGTATGACATTGTTAAAGATGGACATTGGATGTGCAGTTTGCAATGGGGTAAATTTTGTCAGGACATTGGTACAAAATTCACACACACTGACTCACTGTAGAAATTTGTAGATATTCTTTGATAAAGAGTAGACCAAGTTCAATGGCATGAAGACCAATTTAAGATTATTTAAAGATGAGTTTGTTATCTATAAGTAGAGTAGGATATTAATCATTATCAATGTTTATTATATAATATTCATTAGTATTTATATTGATAATTAGCTAGAACATCATATCAACATGTATAATTAGATATCACCAAAATTAGGTGAACTTAACTCGAATTTCCTGAACTTATTTATTTTGTGGGAATGGAATTGATGAAGCAGTGTATGCCAATTTACATATAGGCCTATTGGGTTGACTTATATTTTGAAATAATTATGTCTTAGTTAAGGGTGTTAAAAATGAGAATTTAATGCATAGAGAAATCATAAGCCTAGGTTCAAAAGCAAGGACTATTCATTTCAAAGTCCCAACTGAGTAATGTTTTAGTAAGTTTGAATAAAGATATTAGTCTGCAGATAGTCAATAAAAAGATAATATTAGTAATAATGTGAGATAAATACTACAAAATTGGTATTGTTTATGAAAATTTCCAAATAAAATGAGAGTACGGTAATACAACTCCCACTACTAAATAGGGTTTCAATATTGACAAAAACCAACATTTTTAAATAAAAGGCTCATTTCTTCACTTGCACTTTAATTTATACTTTAAAAGGCTTATTTCAAAATTATTAGTCAAGAACAATGGATAGCTGAAATAGAATTCCATCAGCTGATGAGGTTAAAATAAGCTTTTTTCAGACAAATCTTAAATCTTTACAGTGCTAAAGATCTGAAATTCAACTGAATGGTTAATGACCCTTTTATTATGAAAGATTTCTGCTAAGCCATGATAGACTTTGAATGTCGAGAAGAAGGGATATGTCTCTATTGAAGTAGGATAACTGTACAAACTGTTGATAATCTACTTAATAAGTTACTAGAACTTTAATATCATCCTTATCTCACTAGAACTGATCTTAACATACATTGTTGATCAATCAATCATTCATAATAATCATTGTTTATCATTCAATCAACTTGATTGAATTATATTGTTTATCATTATTTATCATTCAATCAACTTGATGATATTATTATGACAAGACATGATTTGGACACCTTTTGAGTTTATATAATGAACAAGAATAATACCTAAAAGCATGCTCTAGGTATTGTTGGCAAACCATCTACACATGTTATTTTTTAACACATTTTTGTTGTTGTATTGTTATTGTTTGATTGAATCTCAACATGGCACATATTAGTATCTTTTGACAGAACTTCTTGTTTTTATTTTGATAGAATTCTTGTTTTTATTTTGATAGAACTTCTTTTTTTTTTATTTTGATAGAACTTCTTGTTTTTATTTTGATAGAATTTCTTGTTTTTATTTTGATAGAACTTCTTGTGTTTTTTGACTGAACTTCTTCATTTGTTGTTATTGTTTGACTGAACTTCTAATAGAGTGTTTTGAATTATATTTTGAAAGAATCTCTTCACATGTTATTATCATTTGACAGAACTTCTTATGTTTGATTTATATTCTAACAGAACCTTTCAATGTGTTGTTATTTTTTGGTAAGACTTTCTTGTTGTAATTTTGATTGAACTTATTGAGGTATTATTATTTGATGACTGAGGTGCTGGAAGTATCATCTTTAATTGTTATATTTGACAGAACAACTTTAATTGTTATATTTGACAGAACAACTTTAATTGTTATATTTGACAGAACATCTTTAATTGTTATATTCGACAGGACTTCTTGCATCAAGGTATTTTTATGTTCAACAGCTTACAACACACAAGGTCCAACTGTGTTTATGTTACAGTATTTTTCTATTATCAATATGTTATTAACAAATATAATCACACAGAGCTCTTCAATTGTGTCTTCCTTGTTTTTATCTTAAAGGGATAATAGGCGTAAGAATACACTTGTCCTACGGCTTATATTTGTGTTTAATATTGACTATTAGTTAAATAAGTATGCATCCCACACTTTACCAAATTTTAAAAAGCCACAATAAAAATATATTCGGAATTTAAAAAAAAAGTGAGCCAGCAACGATTCCATTCAGTTTGAGAATAAAAGCGTCTGGTAAATCAACGCTAAAACATCATTGTGCAATTCAACAGTAGGGGTCAAGGACGCGTGAAAACCCACATGTTAGAGTTTCTTCCCTTTATATTTTACAATTTGAAAATGGCTTGATGGATGGCTCAAGCGTTTTATGATTAACTACTTTATTTTGGGGATTTATCGGATTTTAGAGGGATTTTGATGTATAGGTATGACACCAGGTAAGTCCACTGATGGATATATACTGTTGTCTAAATTTGAGTGAACTTAAATTTTTATGTTCGTTCTAACGCCTATTATCCCTTTAAAGTGACACTGTGTTTTAGGACGGACAGAAAATTTATCAGTTAAGTTTTTCATTTATCAATTGCATTTTTATAGATAATAAGTTTTCTGGTATTTAACTGTTGCGTTATTCATAGTAGCAGGTTTATCTACTGTTGAACATATGCTCTTATTGTCTGTTTAAAATTTTATAATCATAAGACATAGTATTCCTTTAAAGAGAAATATAGTAAAGTGGTTTTGTAACTCTAATTGAATTTTCATACTCTTATTAAGTTTCTATAGATTTTATATTCTTGATGTTTCCTTCTTTCTGTAAGACTAGACAACCCCAGTATTGTACTGCTTTCAATATTAAATTGTCTTTGACAAAGCTTTGCTGCCAGTATTTCCTGACTTTATAAGAGTAAAGGTTATTTCTCATTGTCTAGACTAAAGCTATACAGTAGAAGACTCTAGACTCACTGTTCAATTTGATATTACTGATGGCATCTCTAAGCATACATAATGCAAATTTTTGTTACAGAATGCATTTATAATGTCTTTAATATCTATGTATTTCTTATATTGTGTCAGTATAAAACTACTAGGTTGGTGCTCAGTTTATAAAGCAAAGCTGTTGCTAATTTTTTACATTTGCTGTCTCCTTTGAAAAAAACACTACATGAAAGACTGCACAGATGAAATTTCTTGGTTAGTTTTTATGGAAGTGTCAAATAGCTATTATCATAAATATAACATTTTGTAAAACAAATGGTCATGTTATCAGTCACATTTTTTCCTCTAATTTTCTCAACTTCTTCCGTTTTGAATTTTCCAATTTGGATTTCTTACACTTGAAAATCTTTTCCTGCATACAAATAGACATTTAACCCTTTAACTGCCGAATATATTTTGAAAAAATTGACATTTTGTGTTACCCTTATTAAACAGCATTTCGCTCAAAAACTGCGGGATGTATGTGCTTAGTGTCATTGAATAAAATGTTCAGTGATTATTGTATGTTACCATGGATATATTAATTTTTGTGACGTCATCATATTGTGACGTCAGAATGCCGTCACATTGCCATCCTTATGTTCAAAATCTGAAATTAGTAGATTTTTTGTCAAAACATGGATTATTCATCAATTTTTATGTGTATGAATACTTTATTTTACAATGGCACTGTTTATTTGCAACTTGTGTAAAAGAAAAAAGGATCATATCATTGCAAGTAATAGAAGGGATAAAATATTTTATCATCAACACAATAACAGAAGTGAACTTCTTGTAAATCAGGTACAGGAATTTGAATACAACTTTCATCATATCATCATCAACAATTCCGAATCTGATGGCCAGTAGTCTTCAGATGGCAAAAATTCACCCTCAGAGTCACCATCAGCATAGTTATAACAGTTTCAACATTCAATTTTCGGGCCATTGTCAGGCCATTTTACATCAAACTACAACCAATTTCAATACAAATTTGATTGAAATACATGACAGCGAAATGTTTACATTGACAACTGCTATGTAGGCCACTTGCTGCGGTTCAATAACAATCATCGTAATTTTCGTATCTATCTATAGCGTAATGACGCCATGTTCAACCAAATTTTATGACGTCTCTCCAAGAAATTACCGATTTTCAATCAAAATGTTTAGAATTTTTAATAGAACAAACATGCATTTTTTTTGTTCACAAATTACAACGGATATAGAAACCATGTTTTAATCATATCATCAACGTCTTTATAGCCGTAGTTTCGTATTAATTTAAAGTGGCGGCCGTATGGGTAGAATGTCGCAATATTGCGACCGTGGCAGTTAAAGAGACATTTAAATCATTTTCACAGTCACCATTTCCTGAAAAATAGACCGGGAATTCCAGATATTAGCAGAATGCCACACTCTGAATTTAAACATGTTTAGCTTGGTATATATATTATTGAATTATAGATACTGTATCTAGCATTGTTACAGTGATCACCCTAGACTTTAAGTAGAAACTTGTTTCCACAGACAAAGCGACTGCCAACCAATTATTCTCCAGTATTGATCCATCTGTCAGAGTTTAACACTTATTTCTTGTAGGCCAACTCATAATGTGTCAAGTTTGAAAGAAATTACACTCTATCCCTTGCAAACACTTATCTTAAAGAAAGGATTTTACTACACATAAATTTAATAATTTATATTGTCTTCATGAGGTCAAATTACATGTATCTACTACTGGTTAGAGAAGATGTTGGCTTTATTGAAAAAAAAAATCCTTTTGCTGTTGTTGAGTAAGAAGCACTTGCTTCCATTGATTCATCCGATTATACTTTCAGTCTTTCTTTCTCTGAGGTTCTTCTGTAGAGTTCTTTCTTCTTCTGAGCTTCTTTTGTAGAGTTCTTTCTTCTTCTGAGGCTCTTCTGTAGATTCCCTTACTACATATTGTATTCATCAGGTCAAATTACATGTATCTACTACTGGTTAGAGATGATGTTCACTTTGTTTGAAAAAAAAATCCTTTCACTGAGTAAGAAGCACTTGGTTTCATCCGATTTTACTTTCAGTCTTGTTACACTGTTCTTCTTCTGTACAGTTCTTTCTTCATCTGAGGTTCTTCTGAAGAGTTCTTTCGTTCTTCTTTTGTAGAGTTTGTCTTAGGTTCTTCTGTAGAGTTTTTTCTTTTGTGGTCCTTCTTCAGAGTTCTTCTTCTTCTTCTGTAGAGTTCTTCTTCTGCAGAGCTCTTTCTTTCGTCTGTAGGTCTTATCTTCACTAGAATTAATACTAGATTTTGTATTGTTATCCAATCAGATTACTGTATTTCTTAAAATCACAATTGACTTGGAGATTAAGACCCCTGTATCAACAAAATAAAACAAACTCATTTTAATAACATAATGATCATTGTCTTGTTTTATTTTCAGAGAAATAGTTTCCATCCTATTACAGAGTGAATCAAATATATCTGCTGTTGATACTCGAGGTTGTACACCACTCCACCTAGCAGCATGGGGAGGTCACTCTGATATATGTTATATGTTATTGAACCCCTCTTCACAACTTACACTGTCTACCGTCAATATGCAGGTGAGTCCTCTTATTTCTAATTCCATACAACTCCATACTATTCCATACAACTCGATACAAATCTCATACAACTCCATACAACTCCATACAATGCCATACAACTCTATACAACTCCATACTATTCCATACAATTCCATACAATTCAATGACCTCATTTACCAATGAAAGGATTTGACAACAATTACAGAAACTTAATCAAATCCTTACCTTGTTGTGTAGACTGTATGAAGAAGATGGACCTGAGATGTGATTAACTTTTATGTAGACTTATTTTTTAAAAGAAAGGGATGAATTGGGAAGTAGCAAATTGCGACAGAGGAAGATATGGGAGGGAGCAGTATCAGTGGGTGACAAAGGGAAAAGAGCAAAATCAAAGAAGGTGCTAGATGGGAATGATTCTGAAGTGAATTGGGAAGAGGTAAAATAGGAGGGGGCTGATATGGGAAGACACTACACATTTCTCATTTGGGGCTCCCTGATCTTTGCTGTTCAAATGGTTGATGAAATGAAGGCATTAATCACAGCAAAAACAACAGAATTTGGCTGTTGAAAAGATAATATTGAACTATGTATGCAAAAACCAATCTTGTTATGGTAAATGATAATAATAAACTTCAAATTTTACATGAGTCAACATTAGGTTCAGTACAAAAGGACATGGTCCAATCTATCATGTGTATTAGATGGACTGATATTTATATGTCTTTGACACAGAATGGTGCTGATGTAAAACTATATAATTATGAGTTGTCATGAAATTTATGTTTGAGAAACCCTTTTCCTGCAATAACTAATACATGTATTGGTTTACAATGTTTATATTTATATATTATAATCACCAGTGTGATGAACAAGATCAATAGGTCTATTTCTAGATATCTTTTCAAAAGTTAATCTTAGTGAATAATTTGATAAACCCTATTACATATTATACTATTCAATAACAGTTATTATTAGTGAACTTAATAGTCTTTATAGTATCATATAAATACATGTTAGTCATAGTGTACTTAGACAATGTTTCATAGTCTATTATAAAAATATAGGGAATATTCCTCAATGGCCTCATTCTGTAGGCCAATATTTTTACCTTCATGATATGATTTTATATCCTGATGGATCAGGATATTCATGTGATATCGATGGGATTTAATGAAATATCTTTTTGTATGTTTTAACAATTCCCCCCCGACCTTGTATAAAAGCATCAAAATAAGCCTGTTTGTTACTGCCTTTAGAAAGGTATTTCTAAAACTTACCTATCAATTGTTTTATAATGACCTAGGTGATAAATTTATCAATTTTTTTATAATGACCTAGGTGATAAAATTTATCAATTGTTTTATAATGACCTAGGTGATAAAATTTATCAATTGTTTTATAATGACCTAGGTGATAAAATTTATCAATTGTTTTATAATGACCTAGGTGATAAAATTTATCAATTATTGTATAATGACCTAGGTGATAAAATTTATCAATTGTTTTATAATGACCTAGGTGATAAAATTTGTCAAATTTATTTAGATGGGATACACCTTTATTCTAGTTTTTAGATTGGAATTTCTCGATTATCATTCTTTAAAAGTATGGTTAAGAGGATAACTATATTTCTTGTTGTTTGGAGACACTGATAGCATCAATTTGCACCATTTCTATTTCCAATCAGATGTCTGTGTTTCCAGCAATCCTACCTGTCTGTATTGCTGTATAACAGTATTTCCACTAAAACTTGCATGTGTTTGATGAGGTCACTTATTACAATCTGCTTCATCATCAAATACTGGAATTACAGGAACCACAGCAATCTGACTGAAACTTGGAATGGTACTAATTGATGCTTGCCATACACATTCAAAATGGAGACAATGTATTTTCATTCCCTTTAAGAGTATTAATGATATCAAAATAGGATTTTATGATTAGGAAAGATGTCTGCTGGAAACTGTCAATTTATTCTTCTACTCTACTTTTATAGGTTGAATCATTTATTATCAGACTGGAGACTTGTAAATTACACTACTACAAGCTGTGTTCACATTGCAGAAAGAAAATAATGACATCTACAATATATACACTAGAGTGTTCATTGTCCGTTTATACCTAGCAAAGATAAAATATGCCTGTTAACCTTATATATAGAACAATCTGAGAAAATTGCTTCATTTGGAATTGTAAATAGGCAATGGTCTTGACACATTTTACAGTGGAGCTCTTCTTGAAGAAGTTAGAACTAGTCCTTTTAGTCATCAATCATCTATTGGATCAAAAGTTACCATATCATAGTCTGCTGCAAATTTTTTGTGGTGAAATTTGTTGAAGAAAACAATGAGTTTGGTTATATTTCTGAAATAGGCCAGTGTAAATACATCTTCAGATTCAAACACTTATTGTCAGACAGGTTCAATTTATTAGTATTCCTCGATGTAATAACATGACCAAGTTATTTATTATACTAGACGGTACTATGATATTCTGGCAAGTTTAGTATGCAAAAACTGAGTCATGAAGATCCTGACTTATCATGGAAATATTATCTCAGAAATATATTTCATACAATATTACTTTTCACATAATGTCTGTCCTCATTCCTGAACTCAATTAGTAGTAAAAGATTTTTAACCTTTTAACTTTGATAATTCTAGACACAGATTCTTGATTTGACAGCTGAAATTTTTACAGTTTACAATTCCTGATGATTTAGCTTTAATTTCCTGTTTCCGACACTAAGTTATGATGATCAAACGAATAACAAACCTGTCTCTTACTGTGTCTGAACAAGAATACAAAATTTTAGTTCTCAAGAACGGTCAATTTGCGTATATATTCATCAGGGAACTTACCTGCTGTCATAAAGTAACAGAAAATCTTAAAATCTGGAAAACTCACAAAACTAAGTCATTTTTAAAAATGCTTAATCAATTTATTAAGTGTTTTTCAATAATCAAATTCATCCTTATGGATAACTACCATTTTTTTTTATATTTATTTATTTTTTTATGTTAACTATGGCAGCAGGTATACTTACTGATGAATAGAGCTCTTATTGTCCAAGTTTAAAATTTTCAATACTTTATGTTCATTCTAAGACGCAGTATCCTTTTAAAAGAGTTAAGAGACAATGGTTTTGAAATTGACAGTACAACTTAAGAGCTGTAGTATATGAGATCAGTTGTGTATGAAAAGATTTTGAAGAAAGGTTGCACAATATTCTACAATATAATTGCTTTACGACTCATGGAAATATTTTACTATTTCTAAATTCCTAGAGAAAATCAAATCACATTGAACTGGATGATCAAGTCATACTGTGACCAGGTCATTCCAACCTACATAAATATTCCACTGATAATGTGATGCTGAAATAAGATTGAATATTGACAAGTTTGACAAATAGAGAATGAATAGCTGGATATTGAGATAAATGTAGTTATTTCCTTGCTATCTCTGTGGAATTGAGATATTGAATCAATTTGATAAATTTATTGTTAACTATCTGATAGAAATATCCATTAACCATAAAATTTGAATTTTGTATCTTGTCTGTTGTATTGTATATAAAAAATCCAATTTTAAAAGATTTGTGTTTGATGGTTTAAGAGATTTGAAAATGAAATGAATATGGAGTTTTACGTCCTAAGAGATTTGAATAAACTATTGCTTTGGAAATACTGATTACATCGATTTACACCATTTCAATTTTCAGTCAGATGCCTTTGTATCTTGTCTGTTGTATTTTGGTTATCACTAAAAATCCTAATTTTTAAAAAACTTATATTGGTTTGTTGGTTAAGAGATTTGAATAAACTATAATTTTAGAAATACTGATTACATAAATTTACACCATTTCAATTTTCAGTCCCGATGCCTATGTATCTTGTCTATTTGTTCATCTTCCTAGTGATGTTTTAATGTGGAATTGCCCAAGACCAAGGGATAATGATATTTAAATTTAAATTGGACTGACGCAATTCAATGCTATAAGAGTCATTGATATACATGAATAGATAAAATATATCTCTTTACAATCACTTGATTTCAAATTAGTTTTAATACTTACCTGATAACAGGTTTGTCTTAAAGCTGGTGTTTCTTCAACTGATTTTTTGGGGCATGATATTCCTAAATTTAACATGAATTAAATTCATATTTTATAAAAATACAATTATCTGATTGGATAACAAAACTAAACTTAAAATTAAGTTTAGTGATTGACCAATCAGATGACTGGAACTCTAAAATGATGAGTTGAGTTTTCAAGAATAAGGCCCCAGGTGTAAGCAGTGACAATGAAAATTAAATTGCTTGTGGCCTTACAACTGAAAATTTGTTCCTTACAGGTCTAGACCTAGTTACTTTCTTAAACAGGGTATGGTACTTAAAGCAGGAGAAATGTTACAAATTTACTATTTACATAAAAATTAGAACTTCCAAAGGACAATAAAGTTCAATTAACCAATTAACAGCATCAGTGATTGTGTATCATAGGTATCATCACTGGTATCTACACTGTGACCGAACCTAGTTCTGCCATGATAGTGAATGGAATTGCCAAACTAGATATCTAATGACGTTCGTTTAGTATATAAATAATTTATGTTTTTCAGAATGGTGATGGAGACACCCCTTTACATTGTGCTGCTCAACATGGCCATTCTTCAACAGTTGCTATTCTACTTCAGGTAAGCTAATTCAACTAAAAGATAACTAAAAGTAACTGGGTTTCAGGCAAATATCAGCTACATGGAATAACAAAATAATTTGAAACATTGAAAAACATGCGGTCAATGAAGAACACCAGCAACTAGCTGTTGCATGTAGGGCATTTTGTATCGCAATGATACACTTCCATCCTTTGAAATGCCAAAAGGTCTTTTCAGCTCTCTAGGATAGTATATGATGGAAAAAATCATGGCACCACTGCTTCCTATCATATTAAACAGTAATTATTTCTGGATCAAAGTTGGGTAACAATATAATATTGTTATTACGTCTATAAAAGAAATCAATGGACAGTCTGCTACTGGCAGTGTGTTTATAGATTAGATTGAAGATAATCTATAAAGTTTGTCAACATTGCACATCATGTAGTCAGCTTCATCACAAATATTGACTTATTTCCTAGCCTGTTGCACACCTGCTGGTCCTTTCAGTAATTCTCAACAGTTGCTGTAAAATGGAATCAGTTTCTCAGTAATAATTGAAAGATCGTACTGTGTATTCTGGGAATTGTCTTTAATTTGATTTTGTGATTTAATCAATAATTTGTCAAATGAGCTGAACACTTGAATTATGAAATTTAATAACCTTAAGATGTCAGAAGCTGAAAGGGTTGATATACGCCCACATTATTATTTTTTTTATTAAGAGAGTCTACATTTTCATCTGATTTTAATGTAATTCTGTGTGACACAAACGTCCTTGATGTACTGAAAATTTATGAGAGAAGTGGGCGTATCTTGCTTGGCAACCACTTGTTTTTTATGTCAGAAACGTCAAAATTTCAAGTAAAATGTTTATATATGTAGGCCTTCTGGAAAGAACTTGCAGTTTAATTATAGTTCACTATAATATTGCTTAGTTTAATTCAAAGTTATAACATTATTAAGTTTCAGTTCTCTGGTCTATTTTATCTCTTTAACATTATAGTAATCACTTGTTAACACTTTTCTTCTGTCTTGTATTTGGTCATTAGTAAAGTGCAGTCCCTTCTACTATTGCCCACCCACCCGTTACCCCTTCATTTTGGTGTTTAATATCTCAAATAGATGGATTGTTATTTGTTTAAGAAAATTGTCATTGTTTTCTGTAATTACAATTTTCTGAGATTTTTATTAATAATTTGCAACATGTTTTTTTTTTCCAATTTCAGAATAAGGCTGATCCTTCAATTCGTAACCTTGGTGATTTAACTCCTCTAGAGTTAGCTGCTCAATATGGCCGCCTTGATGTGGTTCATCACCTGATAAATACTCATCCTGGATTGGTCCATCATATAGTACCAACACATACCCCGTTACACCTAGCTTCTCGGAATGGTCACAAAGCTATTGTGGAATATTTACTCAATTCTGGTATTCAAGTTAATTTAAAGGTATATTTCCTCTTCATTTACAATTTAGCACCTTAAAGTGATCAATACATTCGTCTAGATAGCATTCTCACATTAAGCAACTTTTGATTATAATGAAATGGAAATGTATTGAATAGAAATTTTATAATTATGAGTTTGCATTTCATAACATTACTGTTTAAAGTAAAAAATGCTAACAGTTGAATTTGATCTCCATTTATAACATATTTATGATCATCATGTCCAAACCACACCCTCCTTTCATCATACTTCCTCAAACTGTTAGTTATACGTAATAGTAAGACCATGTCAAAACCTGTTTTCAGAACATTTTGATTTTTATTAGGTATACCACAAATTGGTAATGAAAATGATTTTATTACCATATTTTTTCCACAATTATACTATATCAGAGACATGTGAAAACTAAATTCCAATGAAAGTTAACACCCATATGAATGATATTTAGTTGTTAGTGATCACTCTTGCATAGATATTGAATTAATGGATTAATTTCTAATATTTAACTAGACTTTGTATAGATTTTTGGTTTATTATACCTTTTGAAACAAAATTGACTAATTAAAAGGAAGGTGTGTGTGCCAGCATCATGATAACTGGACTAAACTTATGCTTTCAATGTTCAACAAATTGTAGGTTTTTGTAAAGTTGTTTTATAAATGTCCTTATAAATTTCTCAATATGTTTGGATCCACGGTGGCTCAGTGAATTAAAGGCTAGCTTGCTTTACCTGAATGACCAGGGTTCAATCCTGACAATCTTTGCGTTGAAATTCGGATTTCAGTGATGCAGTCCGAGGGGCTGAAGACTGTGTGTTACAGACTGCGCATGTTGGAAATTGCAAAAAGATTAGGCTAAAAATGTTTTCCATGCACAATGCATGGCATTTCCCTTTTCATTAGCCCACTAGGTTTTCAAATTTTTTATTATTTCTGTTAAAATATTATGGTGTATCCTACTCCTACTGAAAAAGATACAAGCAAAAAGTTTGACATTAATGTAAAGCCGATTTGACTCACACTTTCAACAAATGCCCATTTATAATAAAAGAAGTTTAAGAGTGACTTAACTGTTTATTTTATGATCTTTGTCATAGAATAAAGTGTCATCTTACTCCTTTTAATATACAACAATATAACAGTGATACAGCATTACTAATGCGAATAAATGCACATGACTGTATTATTATACATGTCAGATAGGATGTCATCATAAGTCTGGCACACACTCCCCCCGCAAACTTTAAATGGACTTCTGATTAAATTTTCTTCAAAATGAATACAGAAATTATTGCATGAAAATCCAAAATGTTGTTAAAATTTGAATTGAATCAGGCATAGAGAAATACAAGCATGATATACCAATTCCTATGAAAGAAAACTCACTTTTACAAATCTAAACAGTTAACTGGAAGAGATAAATCAATAATGTTTTCTGCTGTATGTAGTAAATTTGCTAATTTTGACAGTGCTCGATGCACGATGTAGTTGATAATATGATATGAAATGTTTGATACTAACTGCTTGTTTTATTCCTTCTCCCCTCCTACATCACTACAGACTGATGCTGGTACAGCATTGCATGAAGCTGCTACATATTGTAAAGTTGATGTCATACAGTTATTGTTAGAAAGAGGTAGGTATGATAAGGATACCTGATATTCCATGGGGTAGCAAATGTTCTTTGTAAACACAATCTGATGAAAGAAGTATTGACTCAAATGCAGATCTAGAAATTCATTTTGATTTACATGTTCATCAGTGATTTATTCATGCCATTTATGATCTGACAAAATACACTCCTAACTCATGTTCAGTGTGATTTTAAATGAATCATTTAGAACATGTCATAATTTATGCTATAACAGATAAACTTGAATGTGTAATATTAAATACTAAGAAAGCTGTATACTGCAGGGCTGTTGATTTATTTTTTTCCCAACCGGACATTTTTATATACTATACTGTATGTATGTTTTTCTCAATTTGACACACATCTTGAAATTGCCAATTGGTCAAAGTTTAGTGTATTAACAACTATTATTTTACAAGGATAACAACTTAGGTTCACTAGTCCACCGTGACAGGGAAAGAGAAAGAGCATAGACTGTTGTACTGTAGTTCAAGAGATAAATACCGAAACTAAATATTGAAAGGAAATGACTATTAGTTACTATATCTGAAGTTTATCATACACCATAAAGCTACTCATATACACGGTATGGTACCAGGTTCAATGTCCAGTCCTAGATCTGGTACATGATGATTGATACAGTAGAAAATAGCAGAAGCGAATAATGTCCATAACCTAACTCTGTATATTTTCTTCTTCTTTTTCTACTGAATCGATAATCCTTGTTTTTGTCTATTCTCACCTTGACAACATGTCACTTGCTACTCTTTCAGGTATTGATATAACAATACGTGATAAGGAAACCTTAACAGCTGAAGATATTTTAAAAACTTTACCCTCTCAGAAAGCTCACCAAGCTCGACAGCTCATAGAAAGTAGGTATATTTCTATCTGAATGTTTGTCCCAATCTTATATTATGAAATGACCAATTGAAGTTAATAAAAGTGATTCAAACTTAAATTCAACAGGCTGTGCTTGTGATTCCGAAATTAAAAGGGTAAATCAATTGTTTAAATGACTGAATGCCTAGATTTAGACTTTTAAAATATAAATTTTTCAAATTCAAGCTCAATTGTTTCTATTTTTTTACAGATTATAGTTCGAATCATTTGAGTGCATTTACCACAGTACATACACCAGACAGTGATGCTGCTTTCTCTGGTACAGAAACTCCACAAACATCGCCTATAAAAAGACCTTCACCTCTCCAACAATCTAGTATTTATCAGCCTGTAGAAGATCTTTATGCCAAACCATTTAAAGATACAGAAGATGTCAATGATGATTCAGATTCTGATAGGTAAGTTGTTGGTATAACAGAAGGTTCAGCTGACATTCCCAGACTAGTAAAGTTACATACATCATCAGAAGAAAATTCATAATCAACATAATTTTATAACATAGCTATACTTTCCTGTATTCAATAATCTTTCTTTTTTCACAGATATTTAGGCGCCGAATCTCCCCCACCACCAGTTCCTCCGAGGATACCATCAATCAAATCAGCTAAATCGCCATTGTCTGTTTCTACTTCTACTGTAGATACCTGTAGTAGAACTAGTGAGTATATTTAAAATACATTCTGGTATGGAAACACTCAGGATCTGCATCAGCAACTCAGACAATTGATCATTTAAATTATCGCTACATATTTCAACCATTGTCAGTGACTCAATGTTATTTAGTTATTCTGGTAAACAAGGTCCTGTGTGCCAAAAGGCTGTCTACATTAAATATCCCTTCAAAGTAAGAAATGAAAACTGTATACACAATCTTAATTCTGCTGTAATATGTCAATATTTGCATATGATAATGGCATTTTCCAGCTTAATTGCCCCAAAAATGGTAAAACTACTTCAATTCGTAACCGCACTTACTGATTGATGAAAGAAATTTCCCTCATTGCACACTGCATGGCCTTGCCATTTTTATTAGCCCATGTGCAGAAAAAGAGGACATTGAAATGTGAAAATTCAATTATTTCTTTCAAATCTAGTAACATTAGTCTATCCTATTTCAGGAGTATATAAATCATTTGTAGATTATGTAAAGCAAAATTCATACTATACCATTCCAATTTCTATTGTTTCAGGTAGTTACGATACTCTTCCTGCTCCATCAGCACCCAAATCAGGTTATATACCGATGGGAGTTGTCTTTCCTGATGGTCCCCAACCTGGCATGAAAGTGGTAGGTAAAAACTTAAATATTCTTCACTGCTGACAATCCTGGGAGAGCCAAGGTGGATCAATTAGTTTTTAGATGCTTGCTACGTAACAAGAGGTTCAGGATTCAATCCTGACAAATATGGAGACTATGTATGCAAAATTCAAAACCTGTACCCTTGTCAGTGATGTAGTTTGAAGGTGCTGATAAAGCGTCTTGTTGTTAGCCTAAAAAGTAAAACTCCATCCATGTCACTTTCATTTTACAATCCTTATGCCTGTTTTGTTAAACTGAACAAACAAGGATTTTAATATTCCATGGGAAATTAATGTATCACATGGAATTACTTTTCAGGAACACCCAAAGAAACCTCCAAGACATAAAAAATCCACAAGTCCAAATCCAGACACAATGAGTGCCAAATCCATCTCTCCTTCTTTAAAATCAGATGAACTCTCTGTATCTACTACAGATTCTTTGGAAAGAAGTGCTGAATCAGAACTGAAAATGTCAAACTATATCTTGAAAGACCCATCGATTGACAAATCTGACACGCAGGACCTCTACGCCAATGCTGACATTATTGCAAAAAGTTTATCAACCGACAAGTTATCAAACAATAACAAACAAATGAGTAGTGCTAATGATACTCGAAAAAACTTTCCAAATTATTGCAATGTGACAATCAGTGGCTCAGATAAACTGGACATTTCTGATTGCCCAGATTCTTCTAAAGAAGCTCAAAAGACAGTTGCATCAAATACCTCAGACCCCCAAAATCTTGATAAATCCTTACAGTCAGAAGACAAACTGTGTTCAGGTGTGAATAAATCCTTAAAAGATGACGAGCCTTCTCTTACAAGCTCTAATTCTGAGCCTAAAACAGAAGTGGAGGCATCTGACAAATCCACTGCTGCAGAAGTACCATCTGAAGACGCTCTACCAACACAGATCCCATCAACCATTAACGATACAGATCTGACCAAAGAAATTGACACAACTGTGATACAAGCTGACAATGATCAATTAAACAATGGTAAGATATTTTCTTCATAAGTTTGATTTCTTTATAATGACAGGTTTGTCAATTTCTGATGTTGATTTGAATCCATTATCTTGAGATGTACTAGAAACTAGGAATTTTACTTTTTATATATGCCTTTTCTATTGTCTCAATGAAAGACAAGATGTCATTTTTACATTCATACTTAGATAAATCTGGACACACGTGCATTTGAAGGCTAAAATATGACAGTGTGCCGTTAATGCTTTAACTTATTAGCTCAGCTGAATATCCGTTTCTCTGATTTTAAATTACTATTGGTCAAACAGATGGCGAAACTGTCCCTTTAAGGTGATCCTAATTTTAATTACAAATCTGTCTTGTGTATGATATGCCTGGATTTAATATTAGACCTATATTAAAGTGTTTACAATATGGCCATTAGGAATTTCACTGTCTCTGAGCTTTTACAGAAAACACTGATTAAAGAAACTCAGTTGCTGGCTGACATCAAACTGTGTGCCTGTGTTTAATATGAGAAATGTGGTGTTGATTTTTCTTAATATTCTCTTAAGCCATGACAGATAGCCAAATATGGTCATATCTGCAACATCAAATTCAGGCCATTGTATATTACAAGAGTCAATTTTAGGTCAAGATATGTACTTCCTACTTTGTCACAAAATGGAATGACTGTTCTACTTCTTGATGAAAACTGTGCCTTTCATGTTTCATGTTACACTGATATCACAAAAGTCAGTTAAAACACTATCCATTTATCTTTTCATGGTGTTCTAATTGTAGGTTCATTTTTATACGCCCACATTATAATGTGGTCGTATATTGTCGTCAGCCCTGTCCGTCCGTCCACAATTGCTTGTGAACGCAATAGGGGCTACAGTTTTCATCGGATTTAAATGAAACTTTCTGTGATCAGTAATATTGATGAGATCTCGGACAAGTTCGAATTGACGATTTTTGGATGAACGGTTTTTGAGTTATTGCACTTGACTTAGCCAAAACGCGTCAAAATTGGCTTGTGAACGCGATAGAGACTACAGTTTTCATCAGATTTGAATGAAACTTGCTGTGATCATTTATAATGATGAGATCTTGAACAAGTTTGAAAGTGGCGATTTTTCCATGAATGGTTTTTGAGTTATTGCACTTGACTTAGCCAAAACGCGTCAAAATTGACTTGTGAACGCGATAGACAATACAGTTTTCATCATCTTTAAAGATTGGGCTTATATTGACTAGTTTGGATTAACCATACAATTTTTGTGAAACATATATTTTAAAGTGGGCGTATCTTGCTAGGCAACCACTTGTGAAATGTTTGTGAAACATCAATAAATAACAAGAGTAGAGGAAATAAAAAGAAAAAAAAGGCTTCATGTAAAAAAAACATTTGTATCAGGGCTTTCTGAATGTTACTTTCCTTTTCCTTGTCAGGTGTCATTACTTGAATAATGATTTTCAATATTGTCATAGTTGGTCAAAGAGGAAATTTGGTTGTTTTCATTTCAGAACAAATTACTGATAAAAACAGTGGTAAACCATCGACTCTAGAATTAGATATCACTAATAAACGAATTAGTATATTGACTAGTAGTGAGATACCAGTATCACCTACTGGATATAAACAACCCCCAACTCCAGATCAACCCCCACCCTCACCCAGTACAGCTTTATTAGGAATACAACAAAAAATTAACCCTCAGGTAAGAACAGATTTTATTTTACTTATCACACAAAAATCAGAGTTGTTATATACCAGCCTTTTAAATGTCTAGAAATAGGGTCAGACGGACTCAAAGGGGAGGCAACTGTCAAGGCTAAATTAGAAATGTTAAACTCTCTGTATGTGTTATGATACAGGCAATAATAGAGCGCAAGGTTCTTAGCAGAGAATTTTGGAAAAATTGAATTGATTTTGTGCCTTCTGATGCATATTTTGGGGCAAAAACACTCAAATATCATATTTTCAATTTTGTTTAAAATACAGTAGGTGTTCAAATGTTGTTCAGTGCAAAAGGGATATTAGTAGGCCCTATTATTTTTCTTTTATATTTTAATTCATACAAAAACAATTGAAACTTAATTCTTTATTGTGGCCAGCAGGCCTTCAGTATTCATCAGATAAAATAATTCAAAAGTTCTGGAAAATATGTGAACTTTATTGATCTAAATTTGAATTTCCAGGAGAAAAGGAAATCCAAAGACATGGAAACAATAACTGATGTGGCTATGATCAACCCTGCAACTCTTACAGACATTCCAGAACTAAACAAAGAACAGACAACTCCAAATAACAATCACAAGGAAGTTGGATTTTCTAGTGTTGATTGTGATCAAACTATAGAAATTACTTCTACTGGTGATAAAATTGTGATAAAAACCTATGACACTTGTGATAAACCAATGAAGGGAAAGAACTCTTTACCCATAGAACCAGACCACTATAAATTAACTAAGGGAGATAATTTAAGTGAATTATTAGTAAAGGATGATAGTAAGGTGACCATGAGGCGCCAAGTTAGTAACACTAGTACCTGTAGTTCTGATAGTGAACTGGAACTCAATGTTTTTGCAGGTAAGTCTTTTAGATATATTTTTTCCATAAACATATAGAACACACCCATTCAAAACATGTGTATTGTATGCTGAAGTTCAGATATTTTGGGCATCGATCTGTTTTGCGATTTATCTTGAAATTTTTTTTGTCTTTGTTCATTTTCTATTCAAGAGAGTATTACATTGCATGTCACAAATCATCTTCACAATGTCAAGCTGTTACCAACTTCATGCTTATACCTTGACTGCAAAAGTCAACTTTCTTGTATTAATGAAGTTTATGAATGAAGCTTTTTGATTGGATGGCTTTATTCACTAACATACATTCCATGATACACAAATCGTGGCTATCGCAGTCAAGGTATAAATAGGTGGTTCATGATATCTTGACATTGTGAAGATGGTCACATATAAGTTATGTGATTCACAATACAACATTGAAATACATCAGAAATAATAGTTTTAAGGAATGAAAGATTGAATTTAAGCACACAAACATATAAAAACAAATATTTCCATCAATTTCTAGGATAATGATGTAAGAGCATTGTAGAGGCATTCCAGAGTCATTTCCTTTTAGTTGTATGCATATTATATAAAATTTCATGATTTTTAAAAAAAAATTGGGTAATCATCATAGTCAACTGAAGGGAGCAATGGAGTGGGCAGCCCTTTTGTCATTCAATTAAAAACTTACATCTGGCCTATCTATTACTGAGCACTAGATAAAGTAATTTCAAATTTAGGTAATTTATACTTATCATCCTTAGTAACAGTGTTTTTATATCAATAGGATGATATGAAAGATTCTGTTTAAAGTTTGTTGAATCTATTGACAAATCCTTTTATTGGTAATCCAAAATATTTAATAGGGTGGTTGATTTATCTATGGTGTATGAAAAGTGTTAACCTTTAACCTTTTTGCGAAGACCAATCACAACTCTGTACAACATTCAATGCTTGTTTTTTGCTTCACACTTGCCCCTAGCTTCCTGCATCCACCATTTTTTTTTTTTGCCCAATGCTCTTTTAACAGCATACAGATGTGTTCTCATTTGAACAAAACCTTTTGAATTTATCTAGGAAATGTGGACATTCTCTCTTCTACGGAAGCAATGGCCTAGGTCACAAATAGAGAGCATGCATTTAATGAAATAATGTTACTGAAATGTATCCATAGAAATCTACTTGTAAAAAGTTTAATAGGATAAACAAAGAATAAAACTGAGAAAACAATAGAAATATTTTTAACTTTATTGACTCATGTCATTTATTAAAATAAGACCAAATTTTTGTGTGCTTTTTTTATAAGGTCTTATTTCTAATGCAATCATGAAACACACAAAAGTTTGGTCTCAGTTTAATGAGACTGTGGCCTATGTCAAATAAGTGGACTTTAATGCCCATTTGATAATGTTTATGTGAATGCTTAGCCTCAAGTATATGTAATGTTTATATGTATTGTAGAATTGTTATTTTTCTTTTATTTCTTGCTTACTTTCCTTAAAATGGATGTAGGCGATCCCTCGTCATGTAAGTTTTTTTACATAAAAAACTTCAAACCCTTTTTCTGTTCTGTCTTCTATCTTCTGTCATCTGTCTTTTTACCATCTTTTTACTGTCTGTCTTCTAACTGTCTTCTTGTAAGGAAGAGTACTATATAGTGATATTTGTGAAATTATTTTAGATATCTTCTAAAGTCACAAATGCGATTTCATTCATTTTGAATGAGAAATTTGAAAATTTGAATGCGAATTCTGAAAATTTGAATGAGAATTCTGAAATTTTGAATACTGAAAATTTGAAAGAGAATTCTTAAATTTTGAATTTGGATGTGAATTCTGAATTATTTATTGATTATTTTTAGATTGGAATTCTTATAAATGTTGATTGCATATTCTTTTTTTATTGATTGAGAATTCCTTTTTGTTGAAATAGAATTCTTACTCTATTGATCTAGGAATTGTAAATGGATGCATGAGTATTTGGTACCCCTTTAAGTGATGCAAGTCTTATGATATATTTTCTTCAAATAGTAAGCAACATTTCTTTAGCTTTTGTTGAGGATAGCACTTTTTTAAACTTTGTGATGCTTTCGCTCTTCTAAGGTTGCTGTGTTTTTATATTTATAAATATTCTTTTCAATGCAGTTATTTTATTTCTATGCATGCTCAAGCACGCTAAGTTTTATTTTTGCAGATTATTTTTTAAGGTGTCTATTTTGTTCCAATGCTATGCTATATCTATTATTTAATATATTGTGATCATGCCCATTAGAAATATAATAATTTCCAGACGTGCCTGCTGAGAACATCTTAACTAGGATTAATTTGGTTAGTTAACTTGAATCTTTTGACTGAAACTTTCTATTGGTTTAATGTGATGTATATCCAAGTCACTTAGATGTCTGTTCTCCCAAATTTCCTTCAAATTGATTAAAACCAGTATATTTATTTGCCAGTCGTGTCTGAATTTAATCCATAATTGAATTTTGAAAGTTCGCTTTTTTTATTACCATGGTATAGTTCTTTAAAAAAAAATCATTTTTGATACTTCAGCAATTATCTGACATTTAAACATAATTACTTAAGACTTAGCTTAAATGTCTGGTAAAAATATAGAGGATAGAATCCCTGATATAAAGTGTTTAGTTAGACCAGATGTGACAGTGGTTGTAAACAAACCTTTAGTGACTCATAAAAACACAGAATGAATGTAAAAAGTGTCGTCTGCTAACTAGACAATAGGCAGACATATTAGATGAAGTGAAATAATTGATGTTCTGTTTCTTTGTCTAATCGCTATACTTTATTAGGTCATTACTAGAACTTGGGAAATCTATGTGATTGTTACTAACGCAAGGCCATTTTCTTCTTTTAAATATCGCTGTTCTACTATATCTGAATTGGATTTATTTCTGAAGTTTGGTGAGTTTGTAATGTGTTTAATTTTGAATATGCCAGTAAAACATGAATTTCCACTGAAAGTAAAGGAACACATTTTCTACTCATTTGACCAATAATACCTAGTTTGAAGGGTATTTGTAGGGAGTATGTATATTTCGTTCTGTTCTAGTAGTATTGCAACTTTGTACTTTCAAACACATTTATTTAAGGTCCAAATCCACTGTGTATGGCGAACTATTGCCTTTAAGCTAGCCTTCATGTCACTCCACTAGGTGACACTTTATCAAGGGTTAAATGAAAGTATAGTTTATGTAAGCTTCACTGTTTTTTTTTAAAGGAAAATATATATTTGACTTTTGCTTGTATGTTCTTGATATGATATCCTGTATTGCCTGTAAAGCCGATTCCAGTTCTATCAACAGAGTGTTTGGCTGTCATTTTAGAAACCTTTACCAGGGAATCAAGTAACAAGTAAATTAAACACGGACAAAAGCATTTGTCAATCTGCAAAAGTTTTAGAGCAATAGCAGAACTATCAGTTAGGCTGTTTGGGACATCAGTTAAGACTTGAAGTATTTAAACAACATTCTTATATTAATTTTTATTGTGCATCATAATTTCCCTGCTGACTAGGGCAAGAATAGGTGATGGGAGGTTACCAGTCAATGAATCAATTGTTCAATATTAAATTACTTGGTTCACAAAAAGCTTAATTGGAGATGTAACAGCATTTACTTAAACTTCATCAAGACCAGATAGTATCAACACAAGCTGGTGCAAAGTTGTGTCTAAATTTAGATATTTTCATCATTAATTAATGAATCAATATAAGTTATTATATAAATAGTACTGGTAAAGAAAAATGATTCTTGTTATTACCGTGACCTAGGATTAGATTAACTATTGATTTGTAGCTGAAAACAATCTGATTATTGTTGGTGGTCATGTCGTATGTTTCATGAAATTTCTAAAGATCTTTTTGTTAAAGATCCTTTTACAAGTTTTTGCCATACCTCTTAACATTGATCTTTCACAGATTATCCGTACCAAATTACAGCTGAGTCGACTGGAATTATGAGTGAAGATGAGTGATTCAAGGTCATCGGACTTTCTCGTGTCGATTGAGATCGAAACCAACAGCCACTATTTGCTTGACTTAACCAAGCAAATGACATCATAGAAAGAACCAGCACTCTAATTAACCGTGCTTAGAACCTCAAAATTTATTGGGATCCTGTATTCAGCCTTAGATTGATCATGCTCCATTGCTTAAGAAAATGAAGATTATCTCTGTACAAGATGTCCAAGTCACTCAGATTATCTGATATAAATATTTATGCAATTTTGAGGTACAAATATAATTTCTAAAACTTTTTCCCAAAATATCTTGCGTGTTATATAAGTTAAATTCTTATGAACATAATCTTATATAAATTTAACTGGAAAATATGCATAATAACTGACACATGACCTGTAAAACTGTCAATAAGGTGGTTATTGTTAATATAGCTACAAAAAATCATAAGGATAATTTATTGTGCATAGTCAGTTATTGTGACATATTTATAGATTTGAATATTGATAAAACACAGTGACATTTGTTCATAGACTAGTCTTTAAATTTTGAGGATTTTTCAGAGGAGAAGTAATTCTGTAAACTTTCGAACCCAAGCTGTATCAGTAGATGTAACATGGACAGATCAGTTAAGTAGTACCGGTAACATAAATGTCAAAAATAATTACCATTAAGGCAGGTTTTTCAAATATTTGAATGCCTTAGTGAGTTGCTAGCTTAGAATTGCAGCAATTGCTAAGGTAGGACCATGGCAGTGATGAAGGTGGAAAAGAGCAACATCACACAAGATGTCTGCTTTACTATTTTTCATCGCATTTAACTCTATCTGTAGCAGATTCAAGAAGTGTTCAAGATAAAGATTGCTTTACTTATCATACTTATCATTTCACAGTTTATATTGCTGGTAAAGTCCAGTTGATATCCTTATCCTTCAACCATAATGCTAGAAAATAAGAGTCTTTGGAGGGAATTTTGTCAGGTGTTGAAAACAAATGAATGTTGATATGAACAGTCTATTTCTGTCATGATAATGACTTGGCTGCACTTTCTTAGTTTAGCATTCCTTCTGTCTGGAGATGTTCTGGTTTTCTCATCTATTTACCTTTCTAAAATGACTTCAGGTTTAGTAATTGATAGGTACAATAACTAGACACAATTTTAGAGATAACTATAACTTTATTAAAATAACTTGCGACGTTTCATCATCATTCCTTAATAAAAGTCCAAACTTGGTTATAAAATTCCATAAAATTGTTTCCAGTGATTGGCAGAAATTGTTGAAAGCTTGATCCAAGAATGAGATCTGTTAAATCTGAGTCTGCCATAGTTTCATTTGGTCTCCTGAAAACAAAAACTCATCATGTGTAGTTTCATTTGGTCTCCTGAAATCAAGGATCATCATGTGTAGTTTCATTTGGTCTCCTGAAATCATAGAATCATCATGTGTAGTTTCATTTGGTCTCCCGAAATCATAGAATCATCATGTGTAGTTTGATTTGGTCTCCTGAAATCATAGAATCATCATGTGTAGTTTCATTTGGTCTCCCGAAATCATAGAATCATCATGTGTAGTTTGATTTGGTCTCCCGAAATCATAGAATCATCATGTGTAGTTTCATTTGGTCTCTCCAAATCATAGAATCATCATGTGTAGTTTCATTTGGTCTCCCGAAATCATTGAATCATCATGTGTAGTTTAATTTGGTCTCCTGAAATCATAGAATCGTCATGTGTAGTTTCATTTGGTCTCCCCAAATCATAGAACATATCAAATCTTGTCTAATGATAATTAAAAAAATATTGCCATTGTGAATGGAAGGCAGATGTTAAATTAACTGTAAATATAATGTTAAAAAGATAGTATCTCCTTATATTACATATTAATATACCAATATTATATATTATCTTTAACCTTTCATATATACTTATATCTTTATATGTTAGACATGCCATTTCAACTTTACTACTGTAGATAATCTATAAGTTGCAATATGGCCTGATTTATATAGTTGTATTGAAGGATTAATTCTACCACTGACATGAATGGAAAAAGTCTTTGGACTATTTATAAAACTCAAATTTTGTGGAGCAAATGAAGAAGGAATATTGTCACCTATTTTGATGACTGGCATACAATATTCATAGAACATTAAAAGTACAAATTTGATTGTGGAACAACTGACATATCAAAGCTCTGTTTGCCAGATTTTTGCCATACAAAATTTGTAATACCACAAACAGTCCTTTTGACAGTCTGTGTTGATTCAGAGACACATGTATGTCCAGAGCCTTGTTTAACAGATCTTTTGATAGAATATGAAAAGGGATAAAGTTGAAGGTTAAACAATGAAATATACCATTTACTCCCTCAGATCATAGAGTCATATGAAGTTGTCATGTCTTTTCTGCTTGAAAACATATATTCTAACCAAAGCAAACAGACGGAACAAAGGTTTGGAAATGAATGAAATTCCTAACTCAGTATGTTAAATATGGATAATATACATTGTAAACATGTTAATATCTACTTTTAACAACCATTCTTATTATTTTTATACCATTCTATATAGATCAAATATTGTCTACTAGAATTTAATGTCTTCCATACATCTTTCAATTGTTTGAATATCCAGACATTGATTTTAGGCAAAGAAAATATAAAATATGGACATGGAAATTAAATCTTTGTGCAAATATTTTTCTACAAGGAGATGTCTGAAACTGCTCATATAGAAGTCATTGAACTTTTCTTCTTTCTTTTTCTTGTCATTTCTTTTAAGTGTGAACAATGAAGTTATTGACTGAAACCTTTAAAGAGATTGTAAAGAGTTTTTTTTATTTGTGTCAAGCACACTGTTAGCATTGATTTGCACCATTCCAATTTTCTATCAGACATCTGTGTTTATGGCAATGACTGACTGACTGACTGGTAGGTATGGTGTCCGCTTCGGTAATCAAAACAATATCGCGGACGTTGAGTAAGGAGCGACCTGCTCCTATGGCTTCTTCTATATCTTTACTCATCGTTCTTCTTCTGTATCTTCCTTTTTCATTCTTCTTCTGTATCTTGATTCTTCATTCTTCTTCTGTAACTGTCTTCTTTCTTCTTATAGAGAGCAATGTTAATGGCAATGCCACTGTCTTGTACTTGTACTCCCCACTCATGCTGCTATTGTCGATTATACAGAAGCATTCAAGCAATCATCATTATCAAATATTTTAGAAATTAAATTATTGGAGAAATTTTACGAAACTAAGTGCAGAAATACATGAGATAAATGCGGTTTGGGAGAATCTTAAAAATGTCTTAATGAGACAGAGTCTGTTTTAAATGTTACTGATTCCTTGTATATATCAGAATGTGTTGACAGAAGTCTGAACTTTAAACCTATTTACATCAATTAGCACCTTTAATTACCTGATTTTTATCTCAAGTTTCTCTCATTCATGCCACAAACTGTCAAATATTAAAAAGATGATTCTATTACATCCTGGTTTGTGTGCAGATTTCAAATTTACCTATCTGAAAATCTTTTTGAGTTAAAACCTAAACAACGGGCTTCTCAATTTCTGCAACAATCTGATGATTTGCAGAGTCATATGAATAACACCAGTGACTAAACATATCTATTTATTATCTTTGGAATATAGAGTTTAATAATTTAAGGGAATGGGGGATGAAAAATTTCAACTATTGAACATTAAAGATTAGTTATTTCGAAAACAAACATGAAGTACTAGATCTGTAGTTGATTTAGAACAAGACATCACCTATTCTCTTAAGCAGTCGAGTTTGATTTTCAACTTACTCATCAAGATTTACCATTATGCCTTAAAGTCAATTTGATGGCAGCGAAGAGATGAAGGTCAAGGTTATATATTACTATAACCATTGATTATTATTACCAATGATAAAAGCCTGGTTGTGACTTTAGTTTGAACTTCTCTGGTACTCTTTATTGAATTCCAAGAGAGTTGGACACCAGATTTTTATTCAAAAAAATTATACAGGTTACTTAATTTAAACAATTCTAGGGTAACTAAGTTGACTTATGACCTTTAGAATGTGTGAAGAAACCATGTAGTCAATATTTGAGGTAAGATTTGGCAGTCAAAGTTAAATTCTGTGATTTCAGTCCATCAATATAGACTGTTAAAGTATAAAAATGTAGGAATTATTTGTTTTCACTTTTGGTTGTTAATTTGACTTTGATTTAAGCTGGGTTGATAAAGGGTTTAGACCACAGACATCCAATATAAACATTCAATTCAAAATTGTGTCCAAATGAAAGCACTCCTTTTTTAGTCCCGTGTGATACAGGCTGTGTGAGTTAAAGATCCCTCGACAGATGGAAATTGCAAAAAGAGTAGGCAACTGCTGATGTCCTGGCAAAATTTCTCTCTTTGAATGGAGTTGCCCGTCAACCTTAGCCCTTAAGGTGCAGAAGTTTTTTTTATTTATTTTAAAATGTTGATAGCTGTTTTATAATATGATTGTTACCAATATGGCTTCCTGAGTTTATATTCACACAAATTATATTCTATTATTTGTTTGCTGATGCTTACAACCAATAAAATGATTATGACTATTGAGAAAAATCCATAATTAATTAGAGATTTTATTCATCAGTCAGTCACTTAATGAGGTAATCTAGTCTCAAGAGAAGTAACTAACAGTAAAAACAACAATATTTCCTATTTAAAGTTTCAAAAATAAGGTAAAATCAAAACTTAACTTCAAGGGATTCTTAGATGGTTTTCTAAATTTTCTATGTATATCTGAGACAGTGATAGCATCAATTTGCACATTTTAATTTTCAATGAGACATCTCTGGTTTCCTACAATACCTCTAAAACTAAATGTTTAATACACTTAATGCAGAATATGCTTGTATATGACTTTTCATTATTACTGATTACTGAATTTCAGGAACCATGTTAACAATTATGAAAAAGTCTATACAAGCCCTTTAAGGTTTTCATCTCACTGACTAGTTCTTATACTCAATTTTGACATTGTTTATCTTTGTATGATCAAGTTCTGACAGTTTTGCCTGTGTTAGATTAAAGCACAACTGCACAAAACCATTTTTTTGCTCTTAAGCCTTTCATTATCCAATCAGCCGATTGAAATTAATTAATTATGATAGTACAATTACTATAATGTCAGTAGAATAGTACTGAAGTTATAAGTGTAATTTGCTTCCTGCTTATTAAATATAATGATTAATAGTAATAACAGTAGACCTACTAATCAAATTATTGACTACAACTAACCGGTTTACAAACATCAATGTCAGTTTCAAATTTCTTGAAAAGATAGTAACATAGACTTAGTGAAGGATTTAAAAGCATTATGTACCGTCCAACTTAAGTTTGTATTTAGATGTGTTTTTGCTTTTAGGCTTCAAGATCTAGGATTGGGTGTGCAATTTTACATTCAGATTTTTGTTTTTCATTATTTCACATTCAAAATTGGAGATGGTTGTTGTAACTTATATCCATTTTGTTTAGCTTGTGTACTGAACTGATAATTGGATGTTCATATTGAAGACTGGAATCTTTGCCAATCATGATTTTAAAAAGAAGTTTAGACTGAAGTTTCAAACTGAAGTGAATCTGTATACAGCAGTTACAGATTTTCACTTGAACATTTGAATAACAGCTACTCCAAGAACTACAGACATAGGATCTCTACAGTTTAAGAAATTGTATTGGTCCAAGATAGATTCATGGTTGAAGATCTTTATAGAGATCTTCTTAGGATTTATTTTGAAATTGTGACAAGGATGGATATTGATTAAAAAACAGGAAGGAAGATATAAATTATTGATATTATAGCAGAAGTTAATTTGAATTGTGACAAGGATATATATTGTATCATAAATATTGTCAAAAAAAGGGAAGGAATACATTAATTGAAGATATTATAGAAGCAGTTAATCAAAAGGTTAAAACAGGCAAGTTTCCAGTTAAAAATAATTTTCTTCAATTTTTTTTTTCATCCGATTAGCTCTCAAATATTTTTTCACTATGTAATTTTGCCTTTATTTTCATGGAGGTTATTTATATGTATTGAACAGATCATTTGCTGTGCTTATTATGTCATGTAAAAGCAGAAATCTCAGAAGCACCATACTAAATGCACAGATAGTGCTTTTTCAAAACAACTCTGGCTTTTGTATGGCTAAATTTCTCCTTTTCTGTAAACCTTGTTGTGTTTGTTAGAATTTGGACTAAGATTAAAATAAGTACCATCAGGATTTATATATATAAAACAAGTTCTCTGTGATGATACAAACATTAAAACTGATTCATTTGTTCATATTGTTACAAAGTTGAAATGATGGGAAAAGTAAGAAGTTATAGAAAGCAAGATTTCTGTGAAATTTCTGGTTAATTAGAATAAAGAATATATGTAATATAAGTAAACATAGCACACTATATGTCATTTATTAAGAAAATACAGCTGTCCTCTATTGAGCCTGGGAACTAACTTGACTGACTTGTCAGATACCTTAAATATGTTTACATCCCTTGAAAACATGTTAACATAATATTTTATCATAATTAGTTTACATGGTTCAATTTGACATCTTGGCATATACAACCATCTCGAGTCGACTTAAACAGTAAACACTGACCAAGGCATTAAATATGCATTTTTTCTTAGTCACTTGATGGCTTGAACATGATTTCACATGAGCTAAGTTGAGAAAAGATGCAACAGTAGTGTATTATGGTGAAGTTTTTATTATTGTCATGAAAGTTGTTTCTGTCAAAGTCATGAGAAACATGGATTGATATTTGATGCGAATTGGAAATGAATAAGTTTACTTCCAGAGCCCAGGCTTCCAAGAGTGTTTTGTAAGGTGCAGAAGAATAGGACGTAAAACTCCATCCCTTTCAATTCTAACAGTGTTTTCCCTGTGTAGAATTTCACCTGTTTGAAAACTGTTAAGGTGACAGTTAATGTTCGCTAACTAGCAGAAGCTGGTATCTCAGCAACTAGTTGGATCTGGATCAATTGGACGGTTTGGTGTTGTTAGTTTTGTAGACGAGAAAGCTTCAAATCTGGTTGGGAAGAATGTCATGGTAGTTTAACTTGGTACTTGTGGTGTGACATGTTCGTCATTCTTACAATGACACTCAATGACACTGGCCAACTCATTGAAACCTCATTGAATTATTAAAAATATTTAAGCAATAATGAAGTCAAGAGAAATAATGTCAAGCTGATATTAGTATTATATACTGTAAACATACAAACAGGAAGCTATTAATCTCCAGTTTGATTCTCATCCAAAATGGTTGGTTGCCAATCACCATGTTTTTAACTGATCTACAACTTTATTTCTAATTAACATTTTCTACTCAATTAATTTGAAAATTAATCTACACTTAGTAAACTTGATAAATTTCTAGTGTGTGTATTATTACTACCATATGTTTGGTATTAAGACATTCCAGGAATTTTAAATGTTAGCATGTTTATTGATAATTTGTTCACATTATTAGTTCTCTTTACACCTGTCCTTAAGTGTTCAGCTACTAAGGCTGCAATAAGGCATTCCTTTCACATTTGGACAAGGCTGCAACAAAGTGTTCATTCCAGGTTTGGACAAGGCTGCAACAAAGTATTCAATTCAGGTTTGGACAAGGCTGCAACAAAGTGTTATCCAGTTTGGACAAGCTCATAAAGTTTCAATCCAGGTTTGGACAAGGCTACAATAAAGTGTTCAATCCAGGTTTGGACAATGCTACGATAAAGAGTTCATTCCAGGTTTGGACAAGGCTGTAATAAAGCGTTCATTCCAGATTTGGTTTGGACAAGGCTACAATAAAGCGTTCAACCAGGTTTAGACAAGACTGCAATAAAGTGTTCAATCCAGGTTTGGACAAGGCTGTGACAAAGTGTTCATTCCAGGTTTGGACAAGGCTGCGACAAAGTGTTCATTCCAGGTTTGGACAAGCTGGACAAGTGTTAATTCCAGGTTTGGACAAGGCTGCGACGAAGTGTTCATTCAAGGTTTGGACAAAGCTGCAACAAAGTGTTCATTCTAGGTTTGGAATAGGTTGCGACAGAGTGTTCATTCCAGGTTGGGACAAGGCTGTGACAAAGTGTTCAACCCAGGTTTTGACAAGGCTACAATAAAGCCTTTTTTCCAGGTTTGATTTGGACAAGGCTGCAATAAAGCGTTCATTCCAGAATTGGACAAGGCTACAATAAAGCCTTCTTTCCTGGTTTGGTTTGGACAAGGCTACAATAAAGCCTTCTTTCCAGGTTTGGTTTGGACAAGGCTGCAATAAAGCGTTCATTCCAGGATTGGACAAGGCTGCAATAAAGCGTTCATTCCAGGATTGGACAAGGCTACAATAAAGCCTTCTTTCCTGGTTTGGTTTGGACAAGGCTACAATATTTAAAGCGTTCATCCCAGGTTTGGACTAGGATTTTGCTGGTTCTTAACATCCTTTTTTTGTTGAGCAGTACTGGTATGATACGTATCTCAATACTAATTGCATTCTCAAACTACCTAATTTTAATGAACTGATGGATATTGTCAAATATCAATACAAGACCTTGTGCTACAATATGTATTGAATCATAATACATAGATTCACTGATATATTGTGTCAGCACTATAGCCAACTTGACTCCGAATAACAGTGGTTATTTCGTGGCAAATAAAATTTGTCACGCTTTGTTTTCGTTCGGATTATTTTTTTTTTTTTTTTTTTTTTTTTTTTTTTTTTTTTTTTTTTTTTTTTGGGAAGCTCGCTAGCCCAAACGGAAAAAGATAGACTATTTTTGTTTTCACCAATGGTTTTTATATGGGCTGGAATCAAAAATGAATATCTAACATAATATTTTCGCTAACCCGAAAGTGGCTAATTGCATAATATGCAAATAAGATTTCAAGCTAGCTCGGGCCCTAATAGTCGGATCGGTCTGAAATTTACAGGATATAGATAGATAGGCAGCGCAATTAAAACTACATCATCAAAATTTTTTGATCACTTCCGGTTTGGGCGTGGGGACTTCCGGTTTTTTTCGTCTCATATCGGGCGACCCTGCTTCCCATGTAATTCAAGAATCTAAACAAAAAAAGTATATTTAAGCTATACTAAATGATTTTAATCCCCTGAGATGAAGAAAAATTAAATTGAATGTTGCGCATGCGCAGTTTTCAAAAATGGCAAATTTTCTAAAAAATTTAATAAGTCCGCCAATTATTGACCGATTTTTATGATTTTGGTGTCTATCAAAACCTTGATACTTTATCTAAAAAATGTTGGGAACAGAATTTTGATTTTCGAATTTGAATTTTTTTTTATGCCCGTTCGAATTTTTCAAAAAGTTAAAACTCTATATCTCGTGACCTTGACCTTCAATGACCTTGACATTTGAGATGTAGAATGTCCTTGACCTCAGCTGTCTATAGATGTGCTGATATTGCATGACAAATATTAACTTCCGGTTTTATAGCCCACCGAAATCTGACTATTTTGCAATTTTGGACGGTTATATTACACTTTCGGGCTCTAATGTTCGGATCGATCTGAAATTTACAGGATATAGATAAATACGCAACACAATTAAAAATATATCATCAAAATTTTTTGATCACTTCCGGTTTGGGCGTGGGGAATTCCGGTTTTTTATCTCATTTCAGGCGACCCTACATCCCGTGTAATTCAAGAATGTAAGCAAAAACAGTATATATTAGCTATACAAAATAATTTGTATCCCCCGAGAAGAAAAAAATTCCAATTGCTAGATGCGCATGCGCCATTTTTCCGAGAATGGCAAATTTTCTTTAAAATTTAATTAGTCCGTCATTTATTATTTATGCCCGTTTGAATTTTTTAAAAATTTGAAATTCTAAATCTTGTGACCTTCACCTTCAATGACCTTGAAATTTTCCATATAGAATGGCCTTGACATCAGCTGTCTATAGATCTAACAATATTGTTACGCTTGTTCCACAATTGGAGGCTGAAAAGTACCGGAATTGAAAGCTAGCAGGTTAGAAGTTTCAAAATGTTCGAAATCCATGGGATAACGCATAGTTGCCACGCTCGGAGCTGTTCACAGTTCTAGTTTTTCATTGTTAATGGAAAGATATAGTCTTAATTTTCAATCCAAAAATAACTTTGAAAATGGCAAAACATTTTAGCCTTTGATATGCAGATCAGTAACATCTTTGAGTTCACAGAAACATGAATATGCATATCTAATTGAACCAGTCAATATGGAAAAGTCAATAGATATAATCTGTATTTATGTTGACCGAAGTTAGTAGAGTACCAATTCTAATGGCACCATGTCAATAATTCTCTGATTGATGATTCTATAAATAGTTCAAATCATTGATATCCAATGAATAGGCTCTCGTTAATCTTGGAATCGTGTCTATGGATTGTTTGTATTCTGACCTGAAATATATGGTTCAGTTGCTGTACAAATGATTTGATTTGTATTTTGAATTACCATTTAGTTTTTCTATTTTATTTCTTATAGAGATGTGTTTTTACTGTTATTTGAGTTCTCAGAACATAACTAACCAATCCTAGTTAAAGAATAGACAAACCTTGCCTCCTGAGAAAGTAGCAAACCAAAACATGGATTGATAATTTGCATTCAAGCAAACGGTTATAGTTATTCTGATTTTCAAAAAGGCTGACTGATAGCCATGGTATATTTCCATATAAAAATGGGTATAAAAATACATTTGCTTCAGGGCAAGATAAATATTTCTTCAGAATTTTGTTAAATTTAAACAGTGTTTGATCTGGTTGAATAGAGTAATTGATAATATAGGATTGCAGGCAATGTTTGTTTGTCGTCTGCTGCTTACTGATATTGGAATCATAATAAATCTTACAGACTAGATATAGAATATGATATGTACAGGACATGATATATACATGATAGACATGATATTTTACAGAATATATCACCATTACACAAGTATAACAATTACTAGGTTTTCTATCCTTTACTTCTGCATAATTTTCACATATTTTTGTTTTATTATACATACGTTTCATATTGGATCTAGTTTGGGACTTACCAATCTAATTCAAATTCAACTACAATTCTGTTAAATCTAAGAAGTTGTCTACCCAAAAGTCATGTTATTCAATCGTTTGCTAACAGTGTAATTTAAAATAATTAGGTTTCGGTTTCCTTCAAGCCTGATTATACATTGAGTTTTTTTGCTTCAGTTGACAGAGAATATATGAAAAATAATTAAATTGAGATTTATTTCATAAGTTTTTAATTGATGTTACATCATGCATGAGAACATAACCAGTTTATAAATAGGAAACGTGATGACGCACTTTCAATTTGTACTCTTTATATATTTGCCATATATTATTCAAGCCAACTTGAGCACTGAACTCTGTTTCTGAAATGTTATTGTTATCCCTTTTGCTATAAGCTGAAAAACTTTCCCTTAACTCTCAGGCTTGCTATAAATAAGATAGACTATCTGGATCGAGAAAAAAGACTACTTATAATTGAGGAATTATCTAGCAAACAAATTGATAAAGCCTGTCTGGTAAATGACCTTCATCTGGCCAGGTAGTTTTGGAAATAGGGCTTGACTTTTCGAAACTTTCTAGGTCAATGAGCAAAAGTAAAGCCCATCATAAACCATCTGAGCTGTTAGCTGAGCAGCATTCTTGCTACTATTTTACTGCATTTAAGTCGCTTTTCTGAAGCCAATCTGTATGACAACCAAAACAACCTAAGAACATTCGGACTGAATTTTAAACGTATGGCCCCATTCTGCAGAACACCACATTATCCATCAATGTGTTCCTATGGGTTAAAATTATTTTTTCTAGTTCAGTTGGCAGCTTGACCTCTACGTTTCGAGCTTCTGGAAAATACAGGATTGTAAACAGGATAGATTTTTTCCACAATGCCCCACGAGGCTGAATTCTTACTAAAATTTCAGAAGAGACAGGGCAACAGCTGAGCTCCGTACCTCTTGAGCCAGGCAGTCTGCTAGTTCCTCTGGTCTTTGGCAGGCTTAAGAGAACTTACTGAACTTGTTAAAAATATGTATGTTTAAATGATTATCTGAAAGTACAAAGTAGATTACATACTCAATAGAGCAAGTTAACAGAGTTAAAATTAGTTGTCATAAATCATAGGGTTTGACATAATTATATTATCATACTCCTCCTAACCTCATTTATAATATTCTATGTTATAATATTGTTGTTGGACTTGTTTGAAAGTCATATTGGTATGTTTTTACATTTATTCTTTTAGAATTTATTACCTTTTCTTTAACTTAGCGGATAAAACTTGTAATTTTCTTGGTTACTTTAAGGAAATTCAAGGCCTTTACATAATACAAGCATTTCTATATTCCATGGTACAAATTGGAATCTATTGGAGACCATTTTACTTACACTGAATCTACTAGGAAGTAGGTTACTGATCAAATTCCAAGTTCAAATTCATTCTGACAACTGATGAAATTTAATTTTTCAATTTGCTGTAAATACTGCCTGAAATAAATGTCATGGTACCAGACATTATTTTGTTAACATGAAGTGAAGTTAAGTTGGAATCCTGGTTCTGTTTTCTAAATCTCTGATTCTAGGAGATTACCATCTCTTCTAAAAATATTACATACATGCTATACAGCTGGCAGACGCTAACAAATCATTTACATGTTTGGTTCTAATTCAATCACAAGAATCAATGAAAAAGCTATTTTGAAATTCTTGAATATATTTTGGTATGTATAATCTTCTTTATTACATTTCTAAAGGATTTTTTTGGATGAAATTAGTTAATTTGTCTGCAATAGTTCATTGGAATTCTGAATTCTGGTAACTTTATAAGAATAAAAATTGATTAGTCCTCTCTATATAATGGACTGCAATCTCATACTGCTGACACTTGAAACTCTAAAGTCTTATCAGGCTAGCTAGTCTTGGAAATGGGACAGTAGGTAAGCGATGAAAGAGAATGGAAGTGAATTTTTTTCGATGTAATCATTATATGTCTTTTTGTTTAGCTTTTTTTTTTAAGTATGTGCCTTTTTCAAAAACCTGAGTGAAATTTTAATTTTGACATAAGATGTTGACGAAAAATAAAAGTCGGTCACAGAAAATTCTCATTGCACACTGCATCGCAATGCCCATTCGCCCAAAGTAGGATGCGTAAACTCATTTATGGTGTTACTAACATGGATACAATTTGATCCTGTGTTAAAGAAAGCATACATTAACAAATAGTGTTTTAAGTAGCAGACACAGTTTTTAGTAGCAGACTATTACAGTATTTGTGTTGTTGTGTGTTCTGTACCTTAGTCAACTCTGACGAGCCTATTTAGATCTCTATACTTGAGGCATTAGGTTTGTTATTATCAGTTGTGTTTATTTTATTATCACTTCATTTAGTGGTCAGTTACATGTCTACTGGTTGCCAGTGTTTGTATGTTCGGTCTTTTCATGTTCAATCAAGGATATATAGTGTGTGAAATGTAGGATAACTTTGTTAACGGTTTGTGGCATTTCTTATTATTTCTGCTACTTTCGTGAGATAGAAATTGTTTGTCTATCGAAGAAAATGTTTAGCTTGCATCATTTTGTATTCCCTATTATTCACCATTCTTGAAAGTCTTGGCCAAATTATGATTTCATAACTTGCAAAAACCATTAGGCTTAAATGTTCTTGTAACAATGCTGTGTAAGTTTTTCGACAGTAACTAGAGAATTTACTGTGTTTATTTTCTGTATATTGAATTGTGAATTGATAGTGTTTGAAATATAGGATAACTTATGTAAAAGTAATTTAAATTTCTAGTATTTTTTCACCAAAATCCTTGAATACATATACTGGTTACTTGATAGTGATTCATTGAATCAACCCAGAATATGTGAGCCAAGTTTCAGTCTATATTTCTATTTTAGTGTACTTGGTTAAAGAAATTAATCAATTAGTTGACATAATTTTGGTGGTTAACACTAAAACCATGCATGATACCCTCCTAGAGTGTGTAAAATATACATGTAGTTTCTGGGTAAACACACACTAGAAACAACAGAGCAAATGTGTGTGGACTTGAGTTACATATATATGGAAGAACAGCATGATATGGTGTGGCAGAATCCTTTTCCTTTTGATTTGAAAACTAATAAGGGTTTAATTTGAGCATTATCACATTGTAATTTGCCAGTCAAAATCTTTTAGGACTAGTCAAAATTAGGCTTCATCTATAATAATCCATTCAAATTGTATTTTTTTCGTGAGAATTGTTATTGAGAATCAAAATGTACCTAGACTGGTCAAAAATAAATTTACAAATCTAAATTTAACCCCTCCTTTGACCTATTTTTCTGTAGTTGTAGCCTACTTGTCAAATTTGGAGACTGCTTCCCATATTAGAACTTAAATAAAACAAACTAAAAGACAGTAAAAAGTTTGATATATGGAATGACTTCTATCAGTTGATGGTCAGTTAAGTTTCAGCTCACCATGAGCTTTGATAGCCTGAAGATCTAGCATATATCATATGTATATATACTAAGTGTTTAAAATGTAAGCTAATATTTTGTTGATAAGAGATAATTAAATACTTGAACTTGGTGTGAAGTTGAGATAAATTTATGAAGTAATTTCAAACCCACTTTAGAGTTGATATAAGTAAGTAAGTGTTTACTTATATAATGTCATCATAATACAACAATGTATACATATATCTAATACAGAAACTTCACTTATACAAATACACTGTATAAACACCTGATATCAGCACTTTTAATTTGTAACATTCTAGCATTGTAGCATTGTCTGCTCATTGTAGCATTGTTGGCTTATTGTAGCATTGTCTGCTGTTATATTTGTAAAACAGATTGTTTTAATCAGTGATTCAGTGGACATTATCTATTGATTTTATACGATAGTCAGATAAGACCAAACTGACTCTTTCTACAAACACCTGGCTTTGGCAAGAATTCTATCAATTATTAAATTCAATAACTATAAAATGCTTATCGAAGATTATTGTATTATTCAACAACATTAAGCTTACAAATTAAGAGATAAGATTTAGCAAGAACATTGAATAAAAAGCCATAAGCATGTGTTGTGAGTACCAAACAAAATTAAAGCGATAGATTTGCCACTTTCTGGAAGTCTTGTAGCTCTCAAACATGGATATTTATGGGCACACATGGATTTGAAATTTAGCCTAGTTAAATAATTCCCCAAAGATATATTATAATATAGTATTTGTGTTATTATTAAAAGGAGAATATAGGTTTACTATTATATTATCAATTTAATAGTATATTATTATACAAGTAATCGCTTGAATAACCTTAAGGCCTGATATTACTGGTGAATAATTAAATTGTTATATTTGAGTGATATTGCCCTGTAAAAAATAATGATATACACCTATGTGAAGCCTACAGAGCATGTTATATATTTAATATACATCCTTATCTATCATATTAATATATTTCAATAAATGTTTGAATTGAATAATAGACTACAGACTGTATGTAGAAATTCTGTTCACAGAAATCAAAAATGCGTAGGCAGATTAGAATGTCCTGGTTATATTTTCCACAGGGCGCTGTTGCTTGGTTGTCATATGTACTTTCTGAATCCAATTTACCTATCCTTTATCAGTGTTTGGTTAAATCATATTCTTCTGGAAAGAAATATTGTTTAGGACAGTAGGTTAGTCTATTCAATTACTTGATTGCTATGGGTTGCTTTGGGTTCAAATTAGTGCTTGGTATCGCCAATATGTATCACGATATGATATGTCATGATACAACATGTATCACGATATGACATGTATCCCGATATAATATGAGGTTAATGGGATAAAAACATTTGATCTTCCAATAGTTTCCATCAGTTTCAATTAAGTCAGTTTAAAAAATTTCTGATTTTATTTTCAAAATCCCCACTTTGTCTTTTATGAAATGAATGGTATTGTCAAGTATCAATGAAAAAACCCTTTGGGAAAAATTTTTAAGCATGCCACATCACAATACATTGATTCAAAGAAAGAAAAAGTCAGTGTCAAAGAGTAACCTCCATCTACATAACTATTGTTACCTTGTCTCCTACAGTAGCATTAATAACTTCAGTACTTAAGCTGATGTAGGCTGCAATCAAACTGCAATATTTGACAAGTTAAGTTGAACTTCTGACTATTAATATGGATGAATGAACTTGTTTAATGCTTGATGATATTTTCAAATCTTTTAAAGACTAGCACTGTCATTAACAAGAATTCGTATTCCTATTACCATATTCCTGGGAGTATTCAGTCTTGCTCCATATTTCTCTAGAGTTTTGTTGTTTAAAATAGAATCAATATATTTGTATGAAGTGAGAATATATCATATCCATTTCTATGATCAATGAATCACAAAAACAAAGATGGCCAAGCAATTTTAAAAATATTTCCATCATAATTTGGCATATCTTCCAAATGGTCACTTATTTCTTGTCGTCATTGATGCTGGTTAAAAGGATTGGAAGAAGTACCTGAAGTGCTGAGTTTTAAAAATATGTTGCTTTGTTTTTGAATGGTAATTTTTAAAGATCTGTGCACATCTGGCAATTAGGACAGAGTATGATACTGATAGTTGCTGAGTAGGAAGTCAAATGTCATATTGACATAATTCAACTGAGGTTGGGTGGCTGAATTAGTATGTGTTGGTCACCATATTCCCATAACTATTGCCTTAATCTAATATTTGTATCAAAATATGATTCTAAAAGTGACTGACTAGTTATTCACCAGTTGACTCAAGAAGTAGAGTTTACAATGAAAAGCTAGATGTTAAGCCTAAGGAGAGAAAAGATATAAGACAGAGAAAGAAAAATTGCCCAGGTCTGAAGGTTACAATACTATCAGTTATAGTGTGGTAGAATTATCAGCCAAAAAAAACACAAGTATTGGCATCATCTGTGTAGTTATAATGTTAAAAGAGGGAAATTCCCATGTGGTTACCAATATTTATAATGATCAGATATAAAGAGGTAGTACAGGTGGTACAAAACTTGACATTGGTCTATTTGCTAGCATTCGGATTCAATATGATAAGCTATATTTATGCAAGTCTTGGATATATTGAGACTCAATAAATACGTATTTCGACTTTGGCGAAAACGTATTGTAATCGTTCGGATTATTTTTTTTTTTTTCTTTTTGCGATTCTTGGATGAGTTTCCAGACAAACTGGTAAAAGGTGCAGAAATTCTAAATCTACAGTTGATCTTAGAATGATTTCTATTATCAAATAAAACAAAACCGGAAGTTCTATCTCTGACCGGAAGTGAGAACCGGAAGTTGAGATTTTTTTGCTTTAGCAAGTTTATTTTCAGTTGGAATTGGACCGGATTTTCAGATTTGTAAACTTCAATGTATTTGTCAACTAACAATTATAGGTTTTATGCAATTAGGTTAAATATTTTACCCACGATTTACAATTCAATATTCAAGGGTCATCGCCAAAAATTTCAGACCGTGATTTCTCGTATAATATAAATGGTAAAATTTTGAAACTTTACCAGTTGATAGGCAATATGATTATAATTTTTGAAAAAATGTGAAAAAAAAAATTCCACTTCTGGTTTAGCCTCAAATGACGTAATTACGCAACTTCCGGTCTATAACTGCTAGGTGAAAAGTGAAAACTGTTTTATAAATAACTTGTCAATAGTAATTGATTTGACCTAAATAATCAGGTCAAGCTGCCATATCGGCCGCCATTTTGAATTTTCGTTACAATTCTTAAATCCGAAATTCAGACACTACTGATAGACCGATTTAGATGAAATTTAGCACATAGATACATTGGATCATTATCTACCTTTTCTTTGAGACCGATTTTCAAATTTCGTATTTTCTTTCGAATAATTTTAATTTCGATTTTTTCAAAATTAGGTCACTTTAACGACTACAGAAGGTGTGACCCACTTAATCTATGACCTTGAAAATTAGGTCAAATAATATTCAATATATTGTCTACGAGTAGATATTTTTTAATTTGAAACTTTTTAATTTGGTTTAATTGAGTCTTTGTTAATCAATGGACGTACCTGGTGTCAAAACTCTATAACATAATCCCTCTCTGACCAAATAAATTAATAAAACTAGGTAATAAAGAAAGTAATTTTGAAAGCAGCTTCTTTCAATGATTACTTAGTTTAATGGATATATCGGGTTATATAGAGATTCTTTTTTTTAGTCAAGTTCAACTGGTGAATAGATATGCTTATTGACTAGCTTAAAACTAAATTTGAGTACACATCGCATGAAAGGGAGACAGTTTTAGTTTTCAGGATAAAAATCCAACACCCAGTGTTTATAAGATTGCAGCTATTTTAATAAAGATGAATATTTCCATTTTTGAATCAAGACAAATCCATGTATATGTAGTCCTATAGATCATTATAAACCCAAACTTAGTCTAACCTCATGGTTTAAAAATGTATTTAGAAGATTTCCTCTTGACTTAGATTGTTATTGGGAGTGATTTATGTAAGAAATTTCTATTTGAAGAAGAAAAAGTTAATGACTTCATCTTATGCTGTATAAAAATCTATATTGGAGTCAGGCTTTTTTTCAATGTAGAGAATTTTTTTGGTTTCTTGATTCTGAAAATAGTTTAAGAAGAATGTTGATGTTTATGAGAATCCCAAGAAGGATACATAAATCACTGTCTTTCACAAAGTGTATGGGGCCATGGCTGAATAATGGTTCCAATAAGGTTTCAGTTATTCAGTTGAAGAGGCTATTATTCTGACCACGTAGGTATATGACCTTTAGTTTTATTGTTATATTTAAGCAAAAGTATATGTACTGAATAGGGAACATTGACATTGCTCTATGTACAGAAAATATAAAAGTGATCCAAATATCGTTTATATTTAAGCAATAGTCAATGTACTGAATAAGGAACAGACATTGCTTTGTGTTTTACAAGCATGAAATTTTCACAAATTTTTCCCTTAGTCATTCCTTGGCTAAATGATTCACAGAAAAACATGAAACTCTATTTCCTTGTGATGTCACGATAACTTTATGTTATCACGTACCTTATCAGTTGTCAATGAGGCGTTAGAAGTTAAACCATTGAATGCTATGTTAACAGTATGATCATAGATACCCGGTATCAGAAAACAGCATCAGTTGACTTTATTGTCAACAAAAAGCGTATGACTTAATATATGCTTTATTTGAAATTGTACTGAACATGCCAAAATCAATCCTGAAATAACAAATGATAGGCAGTATGTAATAAATAGAAATGAAGGAATGGAGTTTTACGTTCTACTCCTCTGCACCTAAAGGGCTAATGAAAATGGGCAAAGCCATACAATGCACAGCAAGGGAAATTTTTGCCAGTACAGATTACTGTTTTTTGCAATTTCCAACTGTCCAGGGATCTTTAACGTGCACTGCCTGTAGCACACGAGCCTCAGTTTATTGTATCATTTAAACGACTAGTCGCTTTTTCCATGTAAGTCCCTCCGATCTGCATTACTGACAAGGTTGACCTTTGCAGGTATTGAATTTTGGACACTGAGGTCATCTAACTGACTGAGCCACCATGGCTCCAAGGGAGTATGTAATGAACAGATGTAGTTATAAGATATTATCATCTCTCAGAATGTTTTTATTGTACATCTGATACCATTATATCTTCTCTATATTACATGTCAAACATTGGTGTAGATTATCTGCTGTTTTTATAGTTTAATTCAGATGAAAAGATAAAAACAGATGCTGCAGCTAGTAAAACTTTTATTCAAGCATCAAATTTTCAGCTGTTCAAACATTTTCTGACAAAATACTGCATATAACATTCTTTCTGTACTTCAGAAATTGAAGAGTCTGATATGTAGGCTTATAATACTTGGATATCTTGGTGATTTTAAAGTGCTTGCATGTTCACTTGCAATCAAAAGCATCTAAAAAGTATTTTTGGTAACTGCAGACCTGAATGAAAGATTGATGTCAAACATAGGCAGATGGAGAGCCATACATGTGTAATCTACCAATGTTATTCTGGTTTCTGCAGCCTTTGCATGCTGTCTCCGAACTTACCAATAATTTTCACAAACTACTGTTTTCAATGTCCAAATTCTTTGCCATGAATCAATATTATAGTAACAGCAATCAACTGAATGCTCATGGATTCCAGTAGCAGTGTTGGTTTCATCTAAAGTATAAAAACAGTAATAGATTGCGACCATAACATTAGCCTAGCATTGGGAAAGATTTGTTTTGTTGTTGTAAAAGGTTCCAGTCTACTTCCATCCATTCATATAGATATTGATAATTCTACTCTTTATACATACATACAAGTTCATTTACTCTACTAATCAATATTTTACTATCTACTAATACTGCTCTTAAACTTTTCTGTGTCAGCAAATTTAGAATTGTGTCTGCAACTTTTATTTAAGTGGTCATTTTGAATAATATCAATATATTATATCGTTGGCTTCTGTACAAATGAGTATATTTGGATCTGCACCTGTCAATAAAATTGTTGTGGTATATTTAAGAGTAGCATTAAAGGTGTGTTCAAAATTGTCATTGGAGTTTGTATAGATATTCAGTAAGTGAATGCTTTGTAAATGTAGAAAAAGTTTGCAAGGAATCAAGATGGTGGACATAACACATGCACAGATGATTTTGTAATCTGTGTTCCTTTACATTGTGAGTAGTTGTGCACCTGCACCTTAATAAATGTCATTTTCAACTGAGTAGAATAATCAGAAACATACCCAGACAATATTTGTATGGCAAGCAAGGTACTAATCACTAAACACATTAAGACCCATTTCAATTTGCTTGCTGTTAAGCAAGATCTACATTGTTAGTTATAAATGTTAAATAGCAATACATTTCAAATAAAAGTACAGTATAAATTGATCACGATCACGATGTACGTGCAGTTTCTCTGTTATTTCTAGAATTTCACAACCAGAAAAAGACATGGTATGTTTCCACTCTTCTGCATGATTGAATTTCATGTTGAAGTTTTCATAGCAGAACCTAACTGTTGCAGCACATTGCAATGATCATATATCATGATAAGATGTCTGTTAAAACTGTTTTGATCATTGAGAATGCTGGTAGATATGTTGGTATAATGAGTTCTGCTCTTGTTGATATTTGGTAGTTAAATTTGTTAATGGAGTTCTGACATTGTTAAAGTATCATCCTACGATGTGATCTACCTTTAATTGCTCTATGGTATTGTTTATTTTTATGAGTATAATAATAATACATGTTATATTTGGCTTCCATATGTGAACGTTAAGTTTCCTTGATGCTTGGAAATCGAAAAATTATTGATGTTATTGATTTCCCTCATTGCACACTGCATGGTGTTGGTAGTCATCAATCTGGAGTGTTAATTATAAATAATATTGCCACTTCTCATATATCATTAGTTAGATTTTAGAAAGATGTCAGATAAGGTTAACTCAGTTATTTGTTTTTTATTTCCAAATCTTATTAGCTGTAGTCAAAATACAAATAATTAGAACAGATTTCAAAAATAACATCTTAGAAATGTTCTACAAACACTGATTACACCAGGTCTACTTGGCGCCAGAAACATTTTCAGGAATATCTCTATTGTCTACTGTCTGGAATCTGTGATAATTTTGTTTCTTACAATAACTTAGTTTTAATGATTAAATGATGAAGTACATTTACATTACACTTGTAAATTTATCAATTCACTTTTCAAATAAAATACACTAATTCTAAAACTCAGCAGGATGGTAGATTTTGATATGTATTTACATGAATATAGGTAATCTGTCTGAATTTCTAACTATATCTGTTTTTTTATTTAAATGCTATGCATTTTTAAGGAAAAAGACAATTTTGTAAAATCATCAGAAATTCACATTTGAAAATTGGCAAATATTCTAGGAAATTTTTGAACCTCTTAAGAATAATTCCTGTGCAATATTTTGTTTAAATGTTTACGAACTAATGAACAAAGATGGAATTGACTGAACCGAAGAAAATATGATGTGGGTATAGTAGTCCCTCCTAAAAACAGATTGGTAAGACTGGTTCTTGAAAACAAGTCAGTGTGTGATAGTAAACAAAGATAGTTAATAGAAATATTTATAGTTGAGGGAGAGGGTTAAAGACATAAGGAATGTTTTCTAGCATATTTCTAAACCTTTACACCTGATAATTATACCTTCGCCCTCATTACTACTGACTATATTATTATTATTAACAAGAAGGTTATACATAGTATTATTATAGACCTTTCTCAACCTTTACCCCTGATAATTATACCTTCGCCCTCTTACTACTGCTATATTATTATTATTAACAAGAAGGTTATACATAGTATTATTATAGACCTTTCTCAACCTTTCACCTGATAATTATACCTTCGCCCTCATTACTACTGTCTATATTATTATTATTAACAAGAAGGTTATACATAGTATTATTATAGACCTTTCTCAACCTTTACACCTGATAATTATACCTTCGCCCTCATTACTACTGACTATATTATTATTATTAACAAGAAGGTTATACATAGTATTATTATAGACCTTTCTCAACCTTTACACCTGATAATTATACCTTTGCCCTCGATTCTACTGTCTATATTATTATTATTAACAAGAAGGTTATACATAGGATTTTGTATCATAGACCTTATTCCACAATTATGGGATACCTGGCATAAACTGAAGTAACTATATTCCAGATCCCATGTAGATGAATAATAGGTACCTCATTTACAGACAGGAAAAACTGAAAAGTTAAAAAAATTATAGAAATGGAAAAGTGATAATTGTGAAGGAATTGAATGTTTTTTGTACAGTTACTTCTTAAGATTTTCTACATTTATTCAAAACCCAAATCAACCCCTGAAAATAGTGAACCATGGCCTTTAAGAACTTCATAAGTTTTAGAATTATTGGTGTTAACATGTGTATATGATCAACAGTTTAATTCAAATATCCGGTACTAGTTGTATTTTAATAAAAATGCACTTATCTCATTCACAAATCAAGTGCAATTTCAACATGGTGCACTTCAAATTCAACTTCAGAAATTGAACAAGTACTTATATCTTGCATCTGTTTTCTTACATTTTATATTGAAGTGAGGAATACAATTATTTCTAGTCATGTTAAGTAATTACCTTATTTTATTATTTCTTGCTTCATTCTTTATTTGGCCTAGGATCAAATTACTGTGTTTTTCTTAAAGTTTCTAAAAAATCATAAATAAGTTAGAAAATCATGCTAATAATGAAGGGTGTGTTCTGTTTTAAAATGGGTAATTTTTTCAAAAATTCTATAAAAGCTTTGTAGAGAAGAGCAAGTTATTATACACCAGTGAAATATTGTTAAACAGTGTTTTATACATGTAACAGACATTATAGAAATTGATTCAAACAATATTTGATTTCTAATATATAGTTTGTTTAATAGCATAAATAAGGTTTGCGAGACAAACCGAGGATTATGCTAATCTGCCACCAAATACAATGTATTTAAATATAGAAAATATAATGAATAAATTACACAACAAAAAAATAAGTTAGAGAATAAATAAATAAATTAGAATATTAATATAATATGGTATCTTTAAGAGAGAAATTGTTAACATTATGCTTCAAACCAAGCTACTTTTTCAGCATTAACTTGATATCTCTATACGTTTGAAGTTGATATTAGTACTGAATAACAGTATATATGATGTATATAGTATATGGATTTTGCTTATGCCATTCAATTGGTAAAAATGTTGTATTAGAATAAATTATAGATATAAGATGGTTGTTTATGTGAAAGCTTGCCTATTAGAAAGCTCACTTTTCTGTAAAGGTATTTTGGTCATATCAAGTTCTGATTGCATGTCATTGAATTCCAAGTACAAGGTAACAAATCAAAGCATGGTGCCTTAAATGTGTGTATAGTTTGAGAAAGGTGCATGTATTTGTGCTCATTCTGGAACATTTTTTATTAGATAGAATAGGATGTACGTTATTAAAACAGTACAAGCCAAAAGAACAATTAGTTCCTTATACTGCTACTATAATATAGAGGACTGTCAATGGTTATCTTTTCTCCCAATGTAAGCTTATGAAAACAAACTATTTTTACCTTCTTTTGCTGTTTGTTATTATTGTAAAATGTACTTATTGTGTGGCATAATGGATAATATACATACAAATATTGAAATAGATTTCTTTTACCTAAAATAAACAGTTTTTACAACTGAGGTCCTGAGTGAGAAAACAATCCTAATTGAATCCTAATTAAGTCAATTAAGTAAAAAGCTAATTAATTAACCCTTTCAATGTCAAGATATATTGTGAGGAGAAATGCCCAAATTGAACATAACATTATTTGAGGGAGTTGTGCCAGAATGATTCAATATCAACTGAACTGTGTAAATGAAGTACAGATAGCTAGAAGGTTTTCTAAATGTATATCTTACAAATCTCCCAAGAGAATATCCAAATCAAGACAAAAATCTAAGCAACTATCACAATTGTGGAGAAAGATATCTCAGAAGACAAGTGTTCAAGTTCACCCATATACACATTCAATGAAACTGAATACAAATAAATTATGTAATTCAACTTATCAAGGTCAGTTGAAGTGGTACTCCTTCTGAGTTGTGTATACTTCAAATGAATTTCGAAGTTATCAAGTTTTTTTAGCTGTGCTTTTGAACAATTTATATTCAAATGCTGGATGCCTAGATTTGTGAAATGTATACCGGTAACACTTAATTCTTTATAAACATATACACTTAGGCACCTGCTATATTTAATTTCAATAAAAATTATAGATTGTGGTTTTAGAATATTGCTTATTGAATAACTTGTGTTTGGTTAATTTCTTGGTACTTAAATAATTGCCGATTAGCTTGGAAATGTGTTGCATGGATTTGTTTTCTTCTTAGCTGATGCTTTCCACATTTTTTTGAGATTAAACCAATATACATGTATGTACTATGAAATGGCATAATTTTCAGAAAAACTAAGCAACGTACCTTAATACTGTTGGGTGTTGTTAACACAGATTTTGGTTCACAAAACTAAATAATATACTTAATTTCTGTATTTGTTATATTTTCAGGTTTATTAAGAGGTTCAGCACCAGGTGGTTCTCGTAGCGTTGTATCACAAATATGTGAAAATGTAGTTGTCAAACGTATCAAATCCAACAGACGTTCGGCTCCATCTTCATTTTTCACTTTTGACCCCTTGATGGAGAAGGAAGAAGAGAAAGAGATTGATACTGAAGAAGTCATAGCCGCCATTGATGCTCTGGAAACTAAACACAATACATCCAACATCAAGTCTTCTAAATCTGATGATTCTTCTGTGTTTGATGATGCTGAAGAATGGAATAAGGTAGTTTGTTTATGTTTTGTTCCTAAAAGGCATTCAAGAGGTTTTCTGGCTGTTGAACAAGGCTGTTAACATACCTGACATCCATTTTGTTTTAGTAATTCCAGGATTTTTCTTCATTCTTTGAAAAACCATTTAACTTGAGTGTCTATGACAAGAACCATCACTTGATCATATAAAACAAATAGTCAAATCTTAACTCAAGTCCTTAAGTATTTATGATCTCCAATGTCTGATGGTCCATCTGTTCACACCCTGGAAAGCACTGTTTTGGACAGATTTTATTCAAACCTAGTTGTGTTCTTTTAAAGGTATTAAATTTTTAGCCAACACTCTTGAAAGTACAAGATTGGATTTTGATGACATTGATCATTATCAGATAAAAAGGTGATAAATAAGTGGTTGGAAATTGCTTTCCTTGTAAACCATCTGTGAAAGAAATCCACAAATTGAAATATTTAATGTGCATGGATTTTCAGATTGAAGAAATTGTGAGCAGTTATGGCGGCAGATTTAGTCTCCATGGCGATTATGCCATGTTTGAGGCTCACATGGACAGACTTCTGTCTGATAAAGGTATTAAGTGCCTGCCCTTGTGAATGCCTCTCTAGAATGCCAATCCTTACTTTTCAGTGCCTGCATTCTAGATATACATTATGTATTGTTTATGTTGTCCAATACTTGTAGTTTGAAAGCATGATCAATTACTATAAACCAACTTTCATTCAATATTTTTGAAATGATCCCATTCTACACAGCATGTATATCATACAAAAAACATTCCACAATCCACAGACAAATGTTTTCTTTTTATAAATACACATCTGCAAGTAGCATTTTGTTTAAAGGGAAATAACTCATATGACATATTTTAGTTCTGCAGGTCAAATTTGAATGCATGTGCATGAATGAATGTATCTCCTTGTTTGTAGATTGCAGCAACTTTAGCTACATTTGGTGCAGGACTAGCTCGTGAATCTGTCTTTGTTAAAGAATATGAGGCTGATTTTGCAAGATTAATAGCAGGTAGTTCCTTCTCCTTTTGCATCTCCTATTCTTCCATTGCATGTAGACAACGTGGTATCCAGTTAAAACGGTAACATGTCAAAACGGTAACAAATTTTATTAGTTAAAACGGTAACAACTCCACCAAAACGGTAACAAAAATTTTCGGTTAAAACGGTAACAACTCCCCCAAAACGGTAACAGATATTTTGGTGAATAAAAATAATTTATTTTGTACATTTCTTTAATATAAACATTTCGTAGTAGTAAAAATAACAATGGATTGTGAAAATGTATGCAGAGGTCTACTATGTACGCACCTCGTCCGACGAAGAATAAGTTGACAAAACAGACAAACCTTAATTTTTAGTGCTAAAACCGTTTATTCTAAGATATTGTCTCTATCGTACTGAGGCCTGCATGTAAACTATTTATGTATTTCTTTAATGTATGGGCTCTTTGTAATCTGTACAAAAAAAGAAGGTTGGGTAAATAATTTCTGAACTGTCAGAAGTGTTCAAAGACATCACGTGAGCAGTGCATTACGAGTATCTGTGAGGTGGTTGCGTCGATTTTTGCTCCTGGGCGACACCTCCACTATTATTTCAATGGCAAACGACTAAAAGAGGGCATCGAACGGCCTCAAATCAATATTTCATAAGTCGGGCATCGGACAAGTACTTTATTTCTGTTTGTCATTAATTAAAAATATTATGTATCGCGTTTTAATTATGGTCATGATTACTAATAATGATAGTTGTCAGGAAATCTGTTAGCTTATTATGTCGGTATACCGTATATTACTTTGATCAATTGGCAAAGATTGTTTGAGTTCCTTTTCAATCACTGATTTTAAGTTAATACTATCTTGATTAATAAAGATCACATTAATTATAGGATTTATTTCGTTACCGTTTTAACCAAAAATATCTGTTACCGTTTTAGCGGAGTTGTTACCGTTTTAACCAAATTTCCGTTACCGTTTTGGTGAAGTTGTTACCGTTTTGACTAATAAAATTTGTTACCGTTTTGACATGTTACCGTTGTTTATGAAATTACACACAATGCATGTTCTTATATATGCATTTTAATGTGCAAGCTTAGGCTTCAAAAAGGTTTGAATTCTATGTAGGCTTATATTGATGTGGTATAATATGATATATATTGTGGGTACAGCTTGGAACTAAGTATATGCTACATGGTCATTTTCATAGCAAGATAACGGTACTGTTCTAAAGCTGGTAAATGCTAAAATATTTTCACAGGTTTATTTTTATATACAGTTAGGACTGGGCTGGGTAAAAAAATCAAAATAGGAATTGAAAAATTTAAAATACAAAGATAACCTAAGGAATTTAAAAATTACATGTACATTTCTTTTAAAATATTTATTGATTATTGATAAATTGTCTGTTGTAAATTAGTGATATTATTTTGCTGGTATTTGTATGTGGTAATATCTGGAAGAATTTTAATAATAGTCTGAAAGGTTTTTGATTTTTAACATACAAGTCTCAACCTTAGTAAACACTGCCATAATCCTGTATCAGTGCTGTCTCTGTAAAGTAAATTATTATTTTCAACGATTCTAATCCTTAAGTCATTGGCCGTGTTTGAATACTGTTTTTGATACTAACTTCTTAATTTTGTTAATCAAATATTTCTAAAACTATCTCCTTTCAAAGCTCACATTATGAAATTCTACTTAAGCAAGAAATATGGGTAAGGATTCATTTGTTTGATAATCTAACAGTTGTGATAATTCAACCAACAAGATTAAAATGTTTATATTATATAGGTAGTAACAGTATACATGGTGTTGGTGAATGGTTAGAAATAATAGGTTTAGGACAGTATGAAAACACTCTAATAGCTAATGGATTTGATGATACAGATTTTTTAGTAAGTCATATTGCTGGTTTTTTATAACAGGAGCAGAAAATTTACATTTGTAACTCTCCACATTGAAGTTTTTATGAAATGGAAGACCAATTTCTCTGAAAATAAGTCAGTATTAAAGAAGTGAAGCAATGTTAAAAATGTTAGATTCATTACTTTATAAAGGCAGGAGTACCCTCGTCGAAGTGTTATTTTGATAAAGTCATTGTTATACATATAATTGTGTCCATATATAAAAAAGCTTCTTATTGAATTTCAGGGCTCTAATATATTAGAAGATAGCGAAATTGAAGGAATAGGTATAAAAGACGTTGTACATAGAAAGAGAATTTTGGAATCATCTAGGTTATTGCCTCCTTTAAAACCAATAGGTAAGTTGCAACAGATTACCCTTCCGTTTGTAAACTTGAAACTATCATATAGTTGAGCTTTATATTACTTCATAATTCTTAGAACTTTGTTTGATTTTTTGATTAAATTCTGGGGTTTTGTTTTCAGACCAGAATAAATTGCCCTCGTCAGTAGAAGATTGGTTGAAATCATTACGATTAGAACATTACTATGATACATTCAAAACACATGGGTATGATTCTATGGAAAGAGTAGTCAAATTATGGGAGCTGGAACTCTCTACAGTAAGTGTCCTTTGGGAAGGGTTTCCCACCTTTCTCAGTAATTTTGCTTATCATGAGGATTACAACTTTGGGCCCGTTTTTTGTTGATGTGGGTGAGTTCGATGAAATTGGGGCCCTCCTTTGTGTGAATATGAAAATTAGAATTCTAAAGAACTTGTACATATTATTAGCTTTGTATGAAGCCAATCTTTTTGATTTTGTAAAAGGTCACTTCCAATTTATCAATCCGAGGTGAACTGAAAGATGGCTTAATTCTCATTGCACAGACCCAGCCAACCTTTGACCCACCCTAAAGATAGGGCTTGTTATTGACAAAAAAGAAATCTTCCCTCAAACTCAATTTAAAAAGTGTTTGGTTCAATACCATGCTTTTTCTATTGTAGGTATTAGATATAAGTTCTGTTGGTCACAGACGACGTATTTTAGCATCATTAGGTGATAGACCAGCTGTAGATAAAAAGGAAACCACTCTTCAAACACCAGTAAGTTTTTAAATCTTATGTTCTTGGCTTGATATTATATTGGTACTAAATTTTCTTTTAAAGCTTATCCTTCTATTCACAAAAATGCAATTTACGATTATATGAGTTTTCCAGTCATCTGATGGATTTTCAGTTTAACTCTATCCAATCAGATTACTGTATTTTAAATATGGATGGATTATAGTTAACTTTTCCCCCTCTTTAGCTTGTCCTTGGCAACACACTTTCCTATTGGCAATACGTTGAAGTGTTAGCTATATTCTAATGTTTTGTATGCCTTTGAAATAAGTACATTACAATGCCACTATCAGTGCTTATAGAAGATTATCCACTAGTGGCTTTCAATCCATTTTATAGTCAAGGATAGTCTGAGAATGCTTGGACAAAGCCTTTTTGAAACATAGCTTTTATCCCTTAGTACATGTAGTTGATATTTTTTTTTCTCTGTAGATGTTGATCATTGATCATACAGAAGTGAGCTCACCTTTTGAACATATTGACCTTTATAAAGATTATACAGGGGTCAAATCACGCCTCTCAGACGATGGAGAAGATACACCTTCCCAGAATTCATTGGTTTTGACAGATGGTCAAGACAGTGATGAAAGTTCAAAACAGGTATTTAGAAATGCTTTCAATCTCTGGAGTGCTGAAAAGTAGGACGTAAAACTCCATTAACTTCATTTCATTTCAATCTCTGGAATATACGATGATTCACATCTTTAGAAAAGGAGGTTGTTTTATCAAGTGCTGTGGAAGTTAGGAAATGCGTTTAGTTAGGTGATCTTGCTTATCTGGCAGACAGGGTTCAATCCCAATATATCAAGATATAGTTTCAAGATATAGTTTGTTCCTATGGATATTTCAATCAGGTTCCCCCCCCCCCCTTTACAATATCTTTAAAAAATGAAGGAAAATCTTCTATCCATTCAGTTAAGAAGGGTCAGGTTTGCCTTGTTTGGGGGAAGATATGGGTCTTGAATATATGTAATATCCTTCAGGAGAAAATACAAACACAAAATTGCTTCAATAATACATCAAACTAGGAATTTTACTGTTTATATTTCTATAGATTATGTCTTTTCTATATAATATAAGTCTCAAAAAAAGATAGGCTATTGCCTAATTGCTTCTGTTATGTTGCCTTTAACATCAACCTGGTTAGCAACTCCATTTCATATTTTCAGAGTCAAAGTATTAAAGACAGCACAATTCACATTCGCCCACCTCATCTAGCTCATACTACTGGTTCTATCAGACACTGGAGACATCGACCTGAAGTATTAATCAAAGGTTGTTGTAATTATACCTCACAGGTAAATACAAGGACAGAATTGTCTCATACCCCTACTTGAATATCTAACAGTGAATTTAAGCTACCTCTATCAATAACAATATTGAGTAACATTAAGCCAATTTAGGAACTACATGTGAGCATGCGACATACGCTAATTCCCTGGATAAACAGTCTATGGGAAAGAATTTTATACTAAGGTTTTACAAGATTGCAAATGTCAAACTCGTGATACATTCTGTGAACTGAGAAAACATGCTTCCAACAACGTTCTAAATGAAAAAAATTGAAAACTGTGTTGTTTACCCTTTATATTCGCTTTAGGCCATAGACTGCCATTTTTAATACCGTTGTTTATCCCAAGGGAAAGAAGGAAAGATGAGTTGTGATTATATATCTTTGAACTTGCTTATTGTCAATGATAAGGGGAAAATGCATTTTGCACAGTATCAGAATTAACATCTTGTAATAAAGTTGTCCTCCCTATAAACAATATCCCTTTTTAGCAGATCCCTTTTTGTCTGCATTAACTGTGTATAATTTTTACCCTTTTTTTATTGACAGTACTTAGGCTCAACACTTGTTAAGGATTTAAATGGACCCGAATCTACTCAAGCAGGAATAGCCAAGTTAAAGGTAGTTTGATTATTATCTTTAAACTAAATAATATTAATATAAGGTGATATTTATTACTGCCTTGGTTGCCATGTTGGATATTATTAGTGGATGGGCTGGTTTGATAAAGTTGATCCTCCATGGATATGGGATTATAATTCCCTTTTTAGCAGATCCATCTTTGTAGCATGAAATGATATATAACTTTACACATTGCTATATGAAGATTTTCCCCTTGGCTATGTTACCTTTAGTTTCAATGTGGTCTGCCTCTAGCTTTGTTGAATTAGAGTTATTTCCCCTACATCATTTTTGATGCATTATTCTTTTATCTGATAGCAAAGACTGAGAAGGAAATTGAAGGTAACTTGGAGTGTACCTTGAATGTTGTCAATTTTTTTTTAATGGCTAATTCACAGTAAATGGAAAAATTCAAATTTGACCCCTAATTTATTGTATGGCTATTTTGGAGAGTATATTGGCGTCATCCATGTTAAGGCTATTCTGTTCATTCAAAATTTTGACCAAACTTGGTTTGAGTGTTTTTAATCACTCAAGGATTCACCCTATTTAAAATAAAAAAATATTTGAGTTATTGCACTTGTTCTTTCTATGTCAGATTTTGACAAATATTGTTCATTATCAATCAAGAAGTGTATGACTACTGGAAATTGTCACTGCACACATATATATTTCATTCAAAATCATTGCTGTTTGCGGGCCTATATTATCTTGCCTTGCAAGCTATTTTTCTGACATTTAGTGTGAAAAGCCATTTATAGTTTTCAACTTCTTGTTTACTGGCATTGTTTTTCATTTGATATCGTAGTTTAAATATATTTTGTTTTATTATGGTTTTTTTCTGTAAAGTTTTTTTTATATGTAAGAGAGTGGTTAAATCATTTATGATTTTTATTATGGTGTTGATATACATTATCAAAACCCATTGTTCATTCACATTTGCTTTTGATTAAAATCTGATCATAAGATGATGTTTTATTTAGTTATGACTCTAGCTACAAATTGGGTGATCTTCTGTTTAGTTCTAATATTTTGCATGATATGATTTAATATTATTAACAGATTTTCAAGTGTATTAATGCAGATTCGACACATCTCCACACGCAGATGTGCATGAACATTTGATTCCAATAAGGAACTTTCTACACAATAACTAAGAGCATTCTTCTACTGTACTGAAAGGCGCTATATGAAAACACTTATGATTATTTATTTCTCCAATTAATTGTTTTTTTGAAAAACCAAATATGGCTTTTGTAGATGTCTTAAGCTGGGAATAGACAAATTATTGTGATGGGTGTCCAGTCCAGGCTAATTACTGTAGTAGAAAATTGTGAAAGTGAATTCATAGAGTAGCCTATGGATGCAGACACGATTTACTTCTACTGTGTCAATAGTCCCATGTCTGGTCCAGGCATCATACCTATGTTCAAAATCATATTTTCTGCCTAAGGTTTTTTTATTAAGCTTCCATTTGAGAGTGAGCCAAGTTAAAATGTTGATCTGCCTCATTCATTGTGCAAAAATCAGATAAAAAATGTGGGAAAGAAGTGTATTGTAACAATATGTTATTTTGAAGATTGACTGCTAGAAGTGGTTAACAAACATGGTCATTTACAGTCCATCTGAGTTGTGTCAACATTGATGACAGACTAGCGTACATGATTAATAATCATTCTTTCAACTTTTTCATCAATTTTTTCTCTTAATTACTCTTTTTCTTATAAACTTGGCGAGCATTTCAAGTTGAAAATTGCCATTGTTAGACCACCAAAATGGACATCTCTTTAAACAATAGCTTCATGCAACATTGAAAGCAAGTGTCAAATATTTTCCACCATCATGGCCTCGATAAGAGAAAAAACACTCAAATAAAGATGGATTATTAAGCTCATTTTTCTTCTGATTTGAACCTAGTTGGAAAGGATCTGACACAACTCGTGTCCACTTGGTTAAACAATAAGTATGGAACTATCATTATTCACACCATGCCCGAGTCATTCATTTCCTTTTGCGACACATCAAAAATAAGACAGAGACTGGAAATTTACGTAAAAGTGATCAGTGATGATGGATAAGTTGAGTGAAATCAATTAGAAATGAGACCTTATGTTTGGGATGAAAAATGTTAAGTTTGCATCATTGCCTTTCAGATTTATTATTTTAGACCGATTGCAGTTATCGCAGTGAAAAATGTGTCCCATGCCCAATCATGCGAAAATCTTAAAGAAACTACTCACGGTTGAACGGGTCTCAAATCTTTTGCTACTAAATCTATGACTGAATCAAAAATTAATAATAAAACTAGCACGTTACAAAATGAGTTCTTTTTCCCTTCACGGCCCTCATTTTTCTCACTTCTAAGAAAGCTTTTTCAATCTTATTGTTGGCGTTAATTTATCAATTCATGATAGGACTAAAGATTTTTGACAAAGACCAGTTCAAAACCATTTATCATGGCAACCCTTTTTTGTGTAAAAAAATAAAAAATATGGCAAAAAATTGCCTTTCTTAAAGAACTCTTATGTCATAATGACAATCCACTTGCTTTGATGTTTTTGACTAATGTATTTTCATGTTTTGAAATATGATTGGAAATACCTTAGAGATTTTAAGGATGTTTGGTACTTGGTTATCAGTGCAGTAAAAATTATGGTCAATTTTTGCCACCTTTCAACTCGTATTATTTTTTAAATAAATTATATGAATTTAATGAATCTAGTTTCAAAGCATGTTATTGGATTTCTAAAAACTAAAACAATTAATTTGTTAAAATAAAAAGGGGAAGGGGTGAATTTTGCAATTTTTTATTTTACTCTTTTGTGCATTATCATTGTATATGTACATCTGATATATTATAACTGTGAAGCAAATACATCTTAATGTATACACAAATAGTTGTTATTGATGTGAATATTGAATTTGTTTAGCACTACATAAATATAATGTTTTATTAGAAAGTTATTTCAACATTAGTTGATATGTATATTTCTCCTTCAGAAATCCAGTGATGTCATTGCCAAGATTCCAACCATAATGTTATCAATATCATATCGTGGTGTCAAATTTATTGATGCCAAATCTAAGGTAAGTTTCAAAGAACCACTTTTTGATATTCATTTTAGACCAAAAGGATTTACTGATTTCAATATAATTTTCTTCAAATTCTGAGTAGGTTTCATTGATTGATCAAAATCTTGAATTGTTATCGAAACTTCTCATTTATCTTGAAATTTTTTATCCAAGGTACATCAACTCGTATCAAACATTTACCTTTTGGTGATCATTCAGCAATTTGTAAAGCACTTTCCATTCTTAAATCAATTGTAAACTTAACTTTAGTGTCAACAAACTTTTGAATAGTTGCAATAACTCTATGATCTTTTTCTTCTTTCAGAAAGTCATCTGTGATCATGAAATTGCCAATATATTTTGTGCATGTCAAGATGCTGAACATTTGAATTTCTTTGCATATATAACTAAAGACAGAGAAACAGCTAGGCATTATTGTCATGTATTTAGTGTTCGAAGTTTGGTAAGTATCATTAAAATTTCTGTATTAGAGTGGCCATATAATATTTGTCTTTCTAGTGTCAAAGATCCAATGTTAATTTATTGTTATTACTATATATGAATCTATTGCTGCAAACAACTTCCTGAATGTGTTGGTTCCATTATTGATGACTAAAATCAGGGCAACTAATATTAAATGACAAAATTAAATGTGACAGAATCACAAGATAGTTTCATCACTTGAGCAATGAACAAAATTGTCATTGTTTTGAACAAAACAAGCAGAGGGGACAAGCTTATGCCAAGGAAAATTTTGAATCTTTTCACAGCATATTCTTAAGGAACACCACCTGTAGGATGACCAAAAAATTTGAAATTTTTAAACTTGACCAAAACTTTTCTTTGATCATCAGTGGACCTCCCTGTGGTCAAACCTATACAAGAAATTTACCTGCTTGTTCTGATAGATTACAAGTAATTATTTAAAAACACTTCGTACGTTTTAAACATGTAATTTTAACTTGCTAAGACAGAAGATATACCAGACAAAGGTAAATTTACTATGTTAATTGTGAGGCCAGCCAGTGTAAAATGAGGTGTTAATCAGAAAATTACAGAAGACATCAATTTTACATGAACTTGGAGTGTTTTCTCATGAACCTTCTTCAGCAGTCAGAGAGTCGTAAATTTTGAAAATAAATGGTAAACATCTCAGTTTTACCTATACACACAGGGTGAGAAACATGTTAAAAAACTTGTTAACAAATTTAATGTCGCCACTTTGACTTCAGAAAGTAATTTTGTCAGAAAATTAATGTTTTTCTGTCAAACTTTAAACTGAAGAAATAATGACCTTGTCACGTTGACTGCTGCATCACTGATGTGTTTCATAAATTTGAAAATGTAATTTTTTGTAAGCAAGGATGAAAAAGAAAAACTTATAGGAACTATTTCCTCCTATATTATATTGTAAACCATAGAATTTATTATTTATTATTATCATTTATTTTACTTATATACTACTTTGTCTTGTCTGGAATTTATATTGTCTTGTCATATCCTTGACTAAAGAACTGCAGTTAAAATTATCACTTTGAGTATGCACTTCCTTTAAATTAGTGTTCTTTTAGCCTGTTTACAATCTGTTCTTTTAGCCTGTTTTACAAGCTCCACTCCACTGTATAGGGCTAGCTACTTAAGATGAAAATGTTTTTGAAAAAAAAATGAGAAAGCTTGACTAGATATCTTCCCAAATACAGACCTTAATTTTCCAAGGTCAGCTCCTAGATTTAGCTAAAAGTTTATAATAGCAAAGTGTTTTTAGACATCTTTGATTGACATAGTCCTTTCAGATTGAAAAAGGTTGATAAACTTTTTAAATTTCAAGTACATAATCGGAAACAATATGGAAATTACCTGCACAGTATGCTTTATTTACCTCCTTATTCAAGAGAGAGTAATTTTATGCCGTCTGTCTGTCAAGTAATGTTTTGATAAACATATTAGATTTGGGATAGGTAATTGACTAAACTAATAGACAATCATGTAATAACAATTAAAACAGCCCCAAGCAACAAGTGTCAGGAGTATGTTCACTGTTTTACTATATCACCATTCCCCAACATGGTATCATTGAACACATCATAATATCACTTCATTTACCCACAATGCTTCACTGCCTAGCAACAATGTTTAATGTTTGGGTGTAATAGACACCATGTTGTCATAAAATTGATGAAAAAAAATCTGTCTTATTGTTTGAAACAGCAGGGTTGTGGAATTTATTCATGACCTTCAATCAAAGTTGAAAATACATTTTAATATTTTTTTCTATATGATGCACACACACCTTTCTGAGGTCTGTTGTTTGAGTGTTTGACCAGTCAGTGACATTTCTGACAAAAATCACAATGGAGTCAAATTACAGTAAAAAAATAGAATGGGTTATGAAATTCCGCCTGATTTGACTCAACTCCGCCTTATGTTATTGAAAACTACTGGCCTGCAGCAGAACTGCAGAAAACAATACTAACAAAAACAAGATGGCCGTCCAAATCTTCAGATTATCTGCTGCAACATATACACATAGCATATGTCAGAGTAACTTACCAATCAGATGTAAGGTCATTAAAGGATGAGGGATTGGGTTTACATCTCACAATGTCCTTCATTTACTAAATTTCTAAAGGACCTTGAATGTGACACTAATTCTAATATTGTTCAGACAATAAAAGATAAATTAAACATTTGGCTAAAATCACAGATCAGATGTCTTGGTTCAAATTCAATTTGATGACAAAGCTATTATCTTACATTTTTGACAAATTTGAAGACAAATTTGGATACTTAAGAAATTGATGGGTATCATTTTTGTTATCTTAGCAACTCCTTGAATTTCAGTTTCAGTTATAAGGGTACAGAAAGAACCGGGGGAAGAAGAGGTTGAAATACTTGCTCATGTCAGGTCAAATAGGTCAAAATAATTTAGACATCACACTTGATTAACTTGAAGAAATCTGATTTGTATGTTAAGGTTGATTTTAGATACGTTAAGGCACAATGACTGTCCTAAAAGGATGATTATAAAGTGATATTTTGATTTGTATAGCTATGCAATTTGTAAAGACTAATTGTCCTACTGTGGTAGAAGTAGCTATGAAGGCGAGGGCTTCTGATTTATCCTAAACACCTGATACCACTTGGTGACTTGGTTGATCATCTTGGTGACTTGGTTGATCATCTTGTTGACTTGGTTGAACATCTTGGAATCTCCTAAGTACATATATGTACTGTCAATTATATGAGTATATAGAAGCTATCAAGTGCCTGAGGATGAAATATTACCCAGACTGTTTTCCTTCCTCCGTACCTAATGGAAATAATGTGATATTCCACAATGAGATAAGAACATTAGGACATGAAAAATCACCAACAACATTGAGATCAAACCAGTTGAATTTAACTAACTAATTTTGCAACACACTTAAAAGCGTTTCAATTATTACAATAATTGAATGATTATGACTCAATTTTATGGCTTAATGCCCTTAACAGATTATAGAGGGATTCTGTTACCGCATAATTCTGAATATAGTGTATAATGCACATCCAGGAAGTTGGGGAAAATTCCTTCACCCATATATAGTGTGCACCCCTTTTTGCGGCAAAATAGGACTTTAAGTTGGCATCTTACAGACCTAGTATATAGTTTTGATAGTCCACTGATGAACAAAGAGCCTTTTGTTTACAAGTTTCGATTCTTGGTCCTCCTAAGAAGTAGTATAATAGTCTAAAATCTAAATGTAAATTATATGTCTGTATGTCTCACAGTAAAATGATTTACATACTAAGTAACAGTTGGAGAAAATGATGAATTTGAAGTTTTTACTGAACAAACTGCTGATAAGACCAATTTTCACACTTGATAGAAAATGGTAATTTGGTGTGAAATGAGAAGTATAAGATTTGTTGTGGGTGATATATTGTTATAGTGATTTTAGTCCTAGTTGAAAACCTCAATCACGTAGTAATATCAGGTGTTCATGGTATCAGTAAAACAATAAACATGTTGGCTTACATGTCCTAGATTTAGTGGACATTACTTATGCACAGTTCAGTTCAGGTACTCAATCACATACTAGCATCATGTATTAAAATATAATACTAAAAAAAAACCATTCCAATTTGACAATGGACTGACACCCATCATCTAAGATTTCAATTAATCATTCTGTAACCAGCAGGATTGTAATATAATTTTTCATGTAACTTTTATCACCTGTCCCAGATGGTCTGAAGACTAAAGATTGATGAGTGACCAGTGTCCACTCTCTTCTACCTCACTGACCACAACAAGACATCATTAGAGTGGACAGGACAACCAAAACACCTCTAGGCCAGTTTTAATTAATTCCCCTACACCAATAAAACTCAATGTCCGCTATATTGACCAGTAACAAGCGGTCATTCTCTTCCATAACAAAAGTGGACGATGGACAAGCAGATGTATAGGGCTGATGAATCAAACAATGACCTCAATTATCTCCCTTCTAATCATGGCTGTCGTAATGGGAAACTCATGACGTGGCTTAGATTCATACCATTGACAAAATAGATGAGGTCAAAGGTTAATATTGATGACCAAATTAAGAGAGATGAGTTTAAACCAGTATTGTTGAAGGTCAATAGCAATCTTGCAAAATGTTACCACAAATTCACAAATTATGACAAAGTGAAGTGGTCACTGTTGCTATACAACAGGCTGTTGAAAACAGGACACTTGATACCGAAGGGTACTTAAAGTATTATCAGATAACCTTGTTTTGATGAATAAATTGTCAGTACTTGAAATGCAAGTGTATTACGTACTTACAATGATCTGTTTTGGTTTTTGATAAAGTTCCAATTATTGTCTTGTATAAATGCAATTATTAGTGAAAACAGCATCAACTTTGATCAAGGAATGACTTGTCTTCAAGTTAGAATTGTTATCATGTTGATGACATTGCATTGACTTGTTTTGTCATTCATTTTCATCAGTTATCCAGCATTGCTTGTTTTAGTCCTTGTCTTGCGGACTGTGCTTTGGATACGTTTCCTCCTTGTGTTTATGTTTTACTGTTTCACTCTTTAAGACTGACAATGCTTTTGAGGACACTCATATGGAGTTTTCACTGGATCAGGCCTTTGGATTCAATGTGGGCATAGTGTTTCTTGTACATAAATACTGCTCAATATGTCCTAAGACAAAATATTGGAAACCTAACCTCTATTACCAAGTGTAAAATGGCTTCCCATGGGAAACCTTTGTCAAGAAAAAGGCATATTTCTTCAAATCATACATGATGTTCGATTCTATTTTCAGGAATTAGCTGGAGAGATCATACTGACATTAGGTGAAGCATTCGAAATAGCCTATCAAATGGCATTAAAGGAGAAGGCAGAAGAAGATGCATTTGAATTTGAGTTAAAGTTAAGTCAGAGTGATGTAGATGATTCTACTAGTATATCTTCTAAAGCTTCTATCAGTACTGTTTGATGTATGGTGAGTAAAATTAACTATACAGTTTATATGGAGAAGCAATTATTATACCATGAACTTGCTCAAAAGGGTAGACCTATATAATATACACAAGTTTAAAATGGTATTTCCAGTTGCTTGTTTTTAGTTAAATCTTAAGGGATTACATGGGATTTGATATAGAAAAGGTTAAAGTTGCTTTGAGGATCAGATCAGTTATTTTAGTTAATCTGGCACTGCTGCGAAGACTGCACTTATTTATTTCAAATATTGTATTTTGGAAATAACACAACATTCTGTAAGGACAAAATTTGTGACGTAACTTTAAAACTAAATATAGAGACATCGGTTTGTGATGTACTTAATTCATAGACATATAATTTTGTGACAGAACTTTTGACAGAAATCTTGCCGTGGAACAAAATATTATAATAATTTCAAGCCAGTGTCAAACATATTAGTTGTCGATTTAAGCTGTTACTGGTATATTATAATATATAATTTTTAGTACCAAAATGAACAAAACTACAAATATTTTCCTCATTATATTAGATTAAGCAGTTGAACTGTTTGCCTATCGCAGACCTATAGATGTGTCAAATAGGTGATTTATTTCCAATAGAAATTAATTTCCATAATTGAAAAATTAGCACAGATGATCTTTTCTAATTACATGCTGGTCCTCACAAAAACAAACCAAGACATCACTTCATTAAATTGCCTGGAGTATAAACAAATTCATTTCTCAAAAACCTGGCCGATGATTCTATCTTTATTAATTATCATATTTCTTTTAAGTGCCTGAGACTATTTGAATAGTTGCAATGTTAGATGGCAAAGCAATGTTCTGATTGTTATTTACAAAACTAATTTGGCAGGACTGATAGGGGGTGATAGGGGCATGCGATAAATTTTTCTAAGACATATTGAATACTATCATAATGCAGCTTAAGTTGGTTATTGTTTTTGTCAAATGGTCCCCATATGGTAGAATGTTATTTCAGCAGTCCAGCAGAAAATTTTACTTCTGTTCTGCAGAAAATTTTTTTTCCAAGAGTTCTGAGAGAGAAAAGAAAAAAGCTGCTCTTCCATGTTGCAAGCTAATTCTTCACTTTTTAATTGTTTCATTTTGAAATTCTGGTACCAATTATATTTATTATGTCAAGACAAGAAATCATATTGTCTAAGTAACAATTATGCCTAATTCTTTCTCCCTTGACAATCCTTCAATCTCTGTGGACTCATAAATCTTCTACTACTGTCCAATAAAAATATGCTCATCACTGTTCAACATGATGATTATCTCCCTTAATTGATAATCTTCTCATATTAAAAACAAGAAAAGTCTTAGGAAAAGAGTTAATCACTTCCATTTGGGATTACAATCAAAAAAGGGTATTTTTTGTCAAATATTACAATAATGATGTTGACAAACAATTTTCTCTATGACTTGTCCAACAATGACCATGTGGTTGACTTCAATACCCCATTGTGTACAGTCATCCATTAACGCCTGTCGAGTGCTTTTCATTTGTCTCTTGCTATTCAACCAAAGAATTGTCCGTTTGCTTTTGTTGTTATTTAATGAAGGTGATCAACACAGACTTTTGAAAAGTAAAGAAAAGAAAAATGTCGTTGAACTACGCTTAACGACTCTTGCCTTTATCCTGTTTGAAGTATGCGGGTTGAGTTCTCAATACAGCAGCGAATGTAGCTCATAAATTTACGACAAATTACATCTTAAATTAAAGTTGAAAATAAAGAAGTTGTTAAATGTGACCTGGTGAGGACAGTGATTGTGGAATAAAGATGCAGAAGACAATGAAAGGTTGCCAGGAATCAAAATAATTTGGTCTCTCAGTGACTCAGGGTTAAAACAGTTCCTGTAACTATGATGAAGAAATTTGCCTAGTGATAATTCTGTGATATTGTTTTAGATCTCAGGTTGTTCCATGAAGTCATCATCTGATTTTTGACCAGAGTTTGACTGAAATTAAGGTTTATGTTGAATTGTACTCTTTGTCAGTGTTAGTAATCCACAGTTCTCTAACCTCACAAAATAAAGTAAATTTATCACTATTGCATGTATTTACACCTTAAAACCAAACCATATAATCAGAAAGTGTAAGGTTAAGAGGATTTTGATTTCCTCCATTCTTGGCTTCCTTTCTGTTTTTTTGTCTATTAGATCTTCAGTGTCGATTTTGTTTGGTCTGATTCAGATATGGTTATTGAATGGTGTATTTCACTATTTTTCTGTAGATAACAAAGTATTTAAATGCAGACCTAGAATATGAGTTCTAAAAAATTTCATCAGATCATAGTTGTGTGGTTATAGAAACCAGTAGAATAAATATATGTTTTTTTTTTGTAAACAATATTTTATTCAAAAGAAAAGGATCGGAGAACAGGCAGAGCCTATATCACTCCTCTCCCTAAATATATGATATAAAGATCTATTTAATAAGTCCATTAAAATCTGTTTCTAAGTACCATTTGTTTAATAGTTTTGTATTTTGTGCCTAAGAAGAGAGGGATGTGTTTGTTATATTTTCATCAAATGTTATTTACCAACACTCTGCTTATGTCTTATTTCAGGTTCTCAACTACTTTTTTGTTGTTAAACTAACTGGTGATATTTCAAGTTCTGCACCACTGCTGATATTTTCAACACCTCAATTTTACCAGTCACATATATTGTTTGATTCTGAAGATTTAGCTTATATAACCATTTTTTAAGTAGTTCATTTGAAGTAGAAAAGGTACAAATATGTGTGATATTATTAGTTTTTGAAGAATATCAAAACCTTATCAGAATCAAACATATTTTGTTAATACATCACTTTATTTCTAATATAAATAATAATTTTGTTATGTTATTGTAAATATTAGCTATTCTGCTCAATTGTGTGTTCATTATTTTAGGCCTTATTTCTGGGAGCTTAAATTATAAGGAAATACAGTAATCTGATTGATGAATCTTGAAAACATTTGAAATTTATATTGCTATTCATCAGGGATTGGTTTTTCCATACAGAAACTAATCCCTATCTAGCATTTTTGAAAAAAGTATCTGAAATATCTACCTTGCAACTTAATAATGTTTAGTAATTCATGATAGACAGAATAATAAATATATATTTATATTTTAAAGCAAGTTCAATAATCAAACATATAATCATATAACACTTTGTTATATTTCAATAATATATTTACAAGTGTTTCTTGCACAATTTTGTTTTTTTTATTCTTTTGATAATTGTTTTTTTCTCGTGTACATTTTTTATATAAGATAATTTATTGACTAGCAAACTGTCTTTGCAAATGATAAATTGTATATATATTGTATAATATTTGTATATATTTTGAAATTTTTAAGAGTATGCAATTTTTTCAGCTTTAGCTTAGTATTGTTAAGTTTTATTTTGTAGATTAAAGGAAATGTAAGGACTAATTTGTGTTTTTGAAGGTTGCAATTTGGATGTTTTCTCTTCTGAAAAACTTGATTCCACTTTGTAATTGGGTTTTCACTTTTTTAAGAAAGTTCTCTCAGTTCAGTTATTTTTTAAAAATATTTAACAACCATGCTTAAACAAAAATAAAAACAAATATTTTCAAAAAATTTAACGAATGTCAGTAAGTAAAGCAAAGAAATGAGGAAGCAAGTCCTACTGTAACTGTTTATAGAAATAAGTCTTTGTATTTCCTTTGATAAATTTTCAAATTTATTGTACTTTAGCAATTTTTATGCATTAGTTTTTGATATTAATCACCTAAGTTACATGTATATTATTTTTATTATGAATATTTTTTTTACTAATGTTAAGATTCATTCAAGAACTGTGCTATGATGAAATTGATGGCTTTTATTACACTTTATATAGAAAGCTTACATATTCACTACCTCTTGCAGATTCTAGGCCAACCAAAACATTTAAATTTTTCAACTTGGCCAAAGTCTTTGTTCATCATAGCACTTAACTGGTGTCAAAACTATACAACAGAATATCTCTATAATCTAATAAATTCATAAAACTAAATAATAATCCAAACTTAGTAATTTTGAATTCTTGTTAGAAGTGTTTCCAATAACTACTTATAGTTCTATAAATATATCTGTTATATAGAGATTCTATTCTGATATATACTCTTTTGAGAATCTTTAATTTCATGTTCTTTCTAAGGTAAAGTATTCCTTTCAAGAATGAAAGCAATTCAAAATTATAGTTTGACACAATTGGGCATGATTTGAGCCATGACTTTGAGGTCCTACACTGAAATAAATTAAATTAGACTTCACATAACAGCTTTCTTGCCCTTCAAACTCCACAAAGATGGTTTATTTTAATAGGTTAAATCCAAATCAGATGTAGACAAATATGTAATCTCCACCATGCATTTTTGCTTATGGGGCATTTTTTGTTTCACTCTTACACAACTAGCAACCTCATTGATGTTTTAATCCAAATTTTTTTTCCTTCCTTTCTGGATCTCTTTTTTTGATCTGCTATACCCCCTTTATTATATTATCATTCCTTACAATAAATGCCAAATGTTCTTGTGTTTTGTGTACCCATTGCTTAGAATGCTTGGCACTTACTACATGTAAGTACTGTGTACTGTAAGTTTGCCTCTGATTATTCGTTCTGAATGTAAACATTGTATGAAGTAATGTCTTGTAAAGCAATTTTCACTATTTTTGCAGTATCTGCATACAACTTGCTTGTCAAATTGTACTCCATCCATTTATTGTACAGTGAAGTTATTGCTTGTAAATCTGTACAGTGAAGTTGTTGCTTGTAAGTTTGTACATCATATATAATGTACAGTGAAGTTATTGCTTGTAAATCTGTACAGTATTGTTGCTTGTAAGTCGGTACATCATCCATATAATGTACAGTTAAGTAATTGCTTGTAAATCTGTACATCATCCATATATTGTACAGTGAAGTTGTTGCTTGTAAAACTGTACACCATCCATACATTGCGCAGTGGAGTCATTGCTTTCGTCAGCTGTACACTTGCTTTTAATAGCTGTACATGTAATGGATGTGCACCTAAGTAAATGTATATTTACCGCTTTCAATGGCAGAATGTTTAAATCAAATTACGTGTAAAAAATCAAATTGTCTTATTTTTAAGTACTAACATTGATTACTGAAAATAACTGGTACTACCTACTGGCTAGTTTTGTATTACACCAAACTGGATTGTATAACTGAATGATTGTATAACTGAAAAACTTATTTTCAAAGTGGTTAGAGATAAAACCAGCCTTTCTATAAGAGCTTCTAATAAATTATAATAACATAATTTTCTAGGATATTTAGTATTAATATGTTAACTCTTAACCTAATGAGCAATGTGGATCAAAATAAAAATGAAAGTTTTACTTGTTCCTAAAGGGATACTGTTTCTTAGAATGAACATAAAATATAAAATGGGCCATATATTCGTCAATACATATACTTGCTGCCATAAATAACATAACAGAATCCATTTATATTCCAATAAATCCAAAAAGTAAGTAATTATCCATTATAATGCAATTGATAATCCTTTTTAATGGTTAGGTCAGGTAAGTTAAGTTTGAGAACTTAAATTTTATGTCGATTCTAAGGAGCAGTATAACTTTCATTAAATTTTTTCCTTTTTTATTTTCTCATAAATTGATCAATCTGATTTTCAAGGTGCTTAGTTTGAATTGTGATTTTTAGCATGAACATTCTTTAACATTCACTTTGGTTCATATTTGTTTATTTTCAAATGCAACCAATATCAAAAGAAAAGTGCTATCTTAAATCAATTGAATGGAAAAAGGTAAAGCGTATCAAAGATGACTCTTTTGCTACATGTATGATAGTGCTTTAGAGTGCTTTAGCATACAATGATCTATCTATTTACGTGACTGTTTTATAACGATATATGAATTGTGATCAAAACTTCTAACGAAATTTATAGAAATGAAATAAAATTTAAATATATTGTTTATTTTTTTATACCCATTTCGTTCAAGAACGAGGGGCTGATGCGTTTCGAAAGAATAAAAAATGTTTGTGGCACGGACCTCGTCAAGTTTTTATAATCTCCGTGAAAATATCCAGAGTAAGGAAAGTAGAGTCCTATCACATTCCATTAAAATGAGATGTCTGAAAGTTACTGCATTTAAACTGGTCATTCAATTGTGAATGATTTGAAACGGCAGAAGGCACGTGCATTTCAAGAGATATTCGACCTCTCACGTTCGGTGGCGAGGAATAAGGCGAGTTTGCAACAGAGATGTCAATCATAACTTACGTCATTCAAATGAAAAATGACAGGTCACACGTCTTGTCGTCACGAGATTGACTAAATTAGTACTATAATAAGGACTAATCTGTGTAACAAATTAATAACGATACTAAAATCGAGAAGTCACCAACCAATTCATTTGTATCGTGTAATTAAAACATTAGCGACCAATGTATCAAAATAATCTAAATCTGTAGTCTCTTTTAACCAGTGTTTATCATCTGCTCACGAATCTTGTACATTTCAACTCATATGGTTGCAAACGGATAACCCTATAAAAGTTAAAATATTTTTTATGTGAATGCAGATAAGTTGACTGCAATAGTGTATTTGGATGAACGTTTTTTGTTTTGTTTTTTTGCGTGTGGGCGTAAGTTGTTATGTCCTGCGTGATCTCTGGGATGTGGTGCAATAATAGGGCAAGTATTCACATTAACTTGGCGTAAATTGGCCTTAACCTGTTTTAATAAATATTTTTTATTGTAAGCAGGAACATTAAAAACTACGTGAAACTGAATAGGGTATAGTAATATCTACCACAACACTTCAAATAATAAAATATATCAATTTCAAAATCGTACTTCATGCGTATCATAAGCTGAGGAGATGAGTTTGGAAATCACATTAAGTACAATAGAGTTAACGCCCTTTACTCCGCCTATATCAGATTAAATAAATTCCGATGGTTATGGTCATGGTTATGAACAAAGTCCCTAACAGTAAACCGTATTTCAGTATTTCTTGCTTATTAATGTATATTGTGTTTATATACTTTTTATGCGTAAACATCAAAATAAACATTAAGATTTGCCGTCTAGTAGGACAACAATTATATGAAAGTCTGACTATAGACAGAACCATTTTAAAACTTCGAAATTTAAATATGGAAATTAATGAGTATTGTTACAAGTTACCAGGTTACAAGTGTTTAGTTTCAAATATTTGTGGAGCTGCAAGTTGCGTAAAGTAGAAACATTTATTCGTTGCCAAAATCTTCCATCTCTGCAATTCTCATTTCTTCTTCAACATCTAAAATATCTGGAGTTCTTCCGGTTGATGTCAAACTTTTAAGTTTCAAGTCTAAGAATCCTAACCATCTATCGATGCTGAAAAAACAATAGTGTGTTTGGACCAAGTCATCGTCTGAAACATTATTAAACAACCCCTTATGGGAAAGAAACATGTAAGATTTGAACTGCATTTAAAAGCATAGAGCACATATAAAAAGCGCACAAAAATCAACAAAAAGGTACATAACGTTTCATCATAAACTGCCGTCATCAGATGAAATAAAGAATTGGGTTGGTTGGTAGGTAGATGCCAAGTTAACGTTCGCTTTCAGCGAAGAAGAATGCGTAAACAAACTACTATATAGAATCGTTGCATCTGATGACGTTACGTGTAAATTATATTGAATCGGTAAGACATTTCTATTAAAGAAGTGTGTTATACCATAAATTATTCACTTGTGTTATGTAGTCATATTAATGGCGTTGTATTTTTCAATGTGCTATGCTGAAGACGGATCAAAAAAAAAAAAAAAATGAAAGTGAATTTTTATACTGACTCCCAAATCTGAAATATTCATATTTATTCCCAAGATATTACCCAAATCTGTAATATACATATTTACTTCCAAGGGATTATCCAAATCTGTAATATTCATATTTACTCCCAAGGGATTACCCAAATCTGAAATATTCATATTACTCCCAAGGGATTACCTAAATCTGTAATATTCATATTACTCCCAAGGGATTACCCAAATCTGTAATATTCATATTACTCCCAAGGGATTATCCAAATCTGTAATATTCATATTACTCCCAAGGGATTACCTAAATCTGTAATATTCATATTACTCCCAAGGGATTACGTAAATCTGTAATATTCATATTACTCCCAAGGGATTACCCAAATCTGAAATATTCATATTTACTTCCAAGGGATTATCCAAATCTGTAATATTCATATTTACTCCCTAGGGATTATCCGAATCTGTAATATTCATATTACTCCCTAGGGATTACCTAAATCTGTAATATTCATATTACTCCCTAGGGATTGCCCAAATCTGTAAAATTCATAGTTACTTTTCCTTATACCGACAAACCACTTAATGGGTATATTGTCATCCAATGTTTATCTGGTGGCACAACTTTAATAATCGCACTCTTGTGAACTTGAGCTCCATGCCGAAACATGGAAGTTTGAATTAGAAATACATTAAGTGATAATAGATGTGAACTTAATAAAGCGTATTGACAAGCGAACATTTAATATAACTTTCAATTTGCTGAATATAAGAGGGCATTATGTGCCTATTGTAAACAATCACTTTCACACTATTTCTTGGTATATGAAGCAGAAGGAAAATCTTTTCTCAAATTAAGGAATTAGTTAAATATTAAAATAAAGGAAGAATGTAGTTAAAAGGAAGATGAAATTGACCGTGGAGACTCCAATAGCCCTGTCGAGATTAATGTTAATGCATGTACGATCAAGTTCGTCCCTCTCATTTGCATGGATATTGGTAGTAAAAAAAGCAAGCTTTAAAACCGATAAAACAATATTAGTAACTAAGGTAGATACAGCCAGGTGGAATTAATTGCCCTTTGTTAAACAATTCAAAATATAAATTCGGCTACTGTCTGTTTTGTGTGTCAGATTGCCAACTGACACCGGATCAAAATTAGTAACATTAACTTTTTTCCTTAATTCCATCTGTCAAAGTGTCTTCTAAATAAAATACATTATCTTGCTGTTTTGTCTTATCCCTTTTTTCTCTAAATTCAACATCCATCCATTGTTAGTTAAATCTGACCATTGCCTGCCTTTCAAATGTCCAGTTGAAGTATTTGAAAAAGAATGAAACAATAAGTGAAGTCACCGTCTCAAATCGTATTCATTGCGTTATACACCAAATTTTCCAGCCACTGATTCTGTGTGCGATGACGCGAACAAGACCATTCCACATTCTAAAGCTGGGATATTTATACACCATATAAAAACGTCATCACCAACAATTGCAATCGAGATTTAATGAAATTTAACCCGATTTTCGCATATGTCGATTTCTCAAAGATGAACAACGTTTGTCTTGCGGATATTATTAGAATGAAATGGTACACTAACAGCGAATTGTATCAAATTTTGTATATTTCAATGGCTTGGAAAATCGTGTTTGTTTTCCACATTATATGTTTAAATTTGCGGGAAATATTTGATTTGCGTATTTGTTTATCTTTGTTTAAGTTTGCGAGAAAATTACCCAAAGTTGAGTGTATTCTACGTGGTAGCAGTTCGTAAAGGTTTCTTGACAACAGCTTTTTTTAAATTTAAGAATACATATACCAATAGCACAGAATTGAGCATAAACACCTTCAGAGAATTTAAATTTTCGTGATCTCTGTAAATTCAAATCAAATTTTCTGGTACCAAAAGTACCTATACAGTGTAGCATAAAAAATAACCAATTCGGTTTTGTTTGTCACATGCCTGAGGCTGAGGGTCCCGTACATATTTCTACCTTGTTTCCTTCACAAAATCAGATTTTGAGGCAAAAGAAATATAATTTGTTTAAAATCGTTCGAGTCATTATTATAACCTCAAAATAGGACAAAATCTGTACTCATCGTCCCAAAAAGTCATAAACCTATTATTTATTTTATACGATTACATTTATTATATGAAAACATTTCAATAAAAGTCATAGAGGTGTAAACTTTATATATTTTCTTATAAATATGGTATTAAATGTGCCTATTTAACGTCAGATATAAAATTCACGTTCAATCATTCCTTTCTGCTTCATTTCATAACAGTTATCTCCTCTTAGTCATAAACAAAGTCTGCTGGAAATAGCTCGCGCCGTTAACCACTAAAAGTTTCACTAAAATTTCGACAGAATCGCAAAACTTTAATATTACTGAAGGTTTTGTATCAAATGTTGGTTTCTAAAGCCTCTCTTTTTTCATACCATTTCATTGTACAACTATTGTCGTCTGCTGAATGGACCGAACAGATTGGCGGGGTTTTCGAATCTCGATATGGCAGAAGTGTCAGACTAAATAGTACACAATTACAAATTCAAAAGTATTCGAATGACCAAGATTTAGAAATTAATGCGAGCTATTAAATGTACTTTTTGACTATTTTGAACTTTAAGTGTATTGCTTAAAAAATTTGACAGATTTTACAAGTTAGTTGGCCAACAAAGCAAACTACGGTGCCCTTTAACCAAACAGTTCTGTTCAAAACTTACGCCATTTGTTCAACCCTATTACCACAAAATGGATAACGTAGCCTAAAATTATACCAGACTTTGTAAAATAATGCATTTTTAGAAAGAAAAGTCATAAAATTCAAAATATTATTCAGAAAATTAACCAAAATAGGTTGAATTGAAAAGCAAAAGTAGAAACCAACAGACCTTGCCAGAAGGCCCATATATTTCCAATATTCAAGCCAAAGAATAAATTTCGTAAAAACGACAGAAATGCATGTCACACCTGCCTCAAAAAAGTGTATTTGGCTTCCAAGATGAGAAAATTTGGCGTTCGTGGAAAAAAATATGGAACCAGCTGAAATTGGAAACAAACATACAGGTTCTAAGCAACAATATAACTAAATCAAAACTTATTCAAACTGCTGTGAATGGAACAATTTGAACTTGTCTCTTGATGGTTCAACATTAAAAAGACAAAAAGAATTAAAAAATGTCCAATCTGTCAAGATAATTCCAAATAATAAACTATTGGTGATTATTTCTTGATATGCTCAAAGCTTTTGATTTGAAAAATCGAGGCAAAGCTCTCGATATTTCTGCCACATCTCGAGTAACAATCGTTTCCTCTAATTAACTTTTAGATTTTAAATCCGCGAAGACAATATTAAAATTGAAATGATTTGTGCTGTTTTGAATTGATTTAATGTTGCTGCTGATATTTCGGCGAGCCACACAAAAGTCATTTAAAGCTAAAAAAGTTCCTTATTTGCATCACGTGACTTATTTCCCTTGAATAATAGACGGCGGTTGGTGGCGCTATAATCTTTTTACCAAACACGAAATTTAATTTGGAGATGGGACAGATAAAATAAGCTGTATTCCCCATGGTGTACGCTTAATATTTTTAATATATTTGATATGAGCTAATGATTGCATACGTCATCATTTTCCAGCTACAATACAAAAAAGTCATCAAATTTGAAAATGAGCGAGAATTTTCAAACTTTTTACACCAAATATTATCTTTATTTTTTATTTTTTGTTATCTTTTCACACTGGGAGAACAGGTCGGCAATTCATCTTATAGATTATGGCTGGATTGTCGCTGATCCTGAACACAGTATATGCCGCTGACAACATCCAATTATTGTTAAGAACTTTTAAGTAGTCGATTTAGTTTAAATTAGCGATTGGACAGATTATTACTGATGTCTACCAACCTTTCAGACTGCAAGTGAATTTATAGATTCCTTAAGTCTGAGGTTTATTAAATAGTTATGGAGACAAAACTTCGAATTGCTTCTTATAATACTGTTGCTAGTCCTATATTTCCCTTTTCTTTCGTAACTTAGTCATTAGTTACAACCTATACTCCCTTAAACAAACCTATAACACAAAAAGCGAGAGGCAAATATCATCATGCTTCGAATGTCGCTCAGTGATCTCACGTCAAGCTGAACAATCATCCCGCAACCAAAAGTGATCTCTCCTTGTTTTATGGAGTATAAATGGAGACTGCACGTGCACTGTGCACCCAATATCAGGACGAAGGGTTATTTAGGACAATATTTTAAATTATTTTTGATTATTGATAGGGGTCGAAATTAATACTCCTTTAAATTCCATGTTTGATGTTAAATTAAACAAATTTAACAGAAACCATAATTCTGTATGATAATTATTTAGCAAATTTTATAAGGCTTTGAATACGAAGTAACTTGGCATTTCTTATGACTGTTCGATATTTCTTCCGATGCAGGGTGACTATAAAGTACTTCTTAGACAGTATCTGTGTAGATCAACTCCTAAATGTTGCGGTAAATATAGACTCTTATCGTCGTACACAAGCTAACCCTAGATACGACGATAAGTAGAACTGCCAGAGTTCCCGTCAATGCCCAGTCTTCCATTCACATACTTTAATTATAAATTGACCATTGTAACAACATAAAACTTTCACTTTGATTTTCGACTCCACTTTAATCTCCATAATAATATACAAATTTTACTCTACTTTCGATTTGTTTTTACACTCGGCTCTTTGATCAACGACGGAATATAATTGAATTTAATTATGTTTATTGGAACATATCTAATGTGCGTGAATACAACAAGATAAAGTAATCAAATGATAATATGATAAAATAACATCAACTAATGACAATAAACGAGCGGAATCCTTAATTCAATACAGTACACCAGTTTCGCCCATGTAGACGACTAGCGTAAAATATCAAGGGCATTATAATACTTTACTTACGACAAATTAACTAATGAGATGGGATTATAATGGGATTAAACGCGTGTTTTATTTGTGAATTTATAATATTACGTATGGTATTGTGAAATACTTACGAAAGCATTATGTACTGTATGCCTTAACTCTGCTCGACATAATCTTCCATGAAAATATTTGAAGTTAATAGGGTCTACAAAGAAAAACGAGCAGCTTGATTCTTAAATTCAACCTAATTCATTTTTAAAGTTTGTCTACGTCAAGGGCAATAACTAATGTTGATTTGCTTATCATAATGATTTTCGTCGGCATCCCATTAATAATGGTTAATAATAGTTTACAAGGGGAATAACTTTATGGTCTTTAATCCTTGGGTAGTAATAATGGAGTATTTCTTACAGTCCTATCTGTTAATCAAAAGAAATGGTCGGCAGTGATTGCTGAAAACAAACCCTAGAAAAAATAAAAATAATTTACATCAGAAGCTTTTCAACCTGAGCATAATGAACGCTTTGTTTTTACAATAATAATTTGACTTGTGCTTTTCAGCCAGACTATATTTCCCAAGATTGCAGGAAAATTCTAAAAAGAAATCACGAACCAGTAAGGATTTATTTATTATTGCAATTGATCAAGGTTACTGAAGATGATGATAAAAAGAACAAGGTTAAAAATACATGGGCAGCGTGTCGACGATGTACTATTTTGTCAAAATTAATGATTCACAGACCGATATTATGTGCAAAGTCTTATGAAAACCTAACGGTTTTATCAGCAATTGTTCCTTCAAATTCCATGGTTTCGGTCCCTCTTCGTAAATCCATCTTTCGTTTAGTTTTCTTTTGTCGTTGAATACCAAACAATAGAGTACATTCGAATTGTAGGTAAATGGAAATATCTTTATCACGTGTGAAATTCTGATGCCCATGAATGAGTCATCCTTCCAGTTGTCTCATCCGATCTTTTACACATCTGCTGCTACACTAATATATGTATAATATAATGTATAATGTATAATATACACTATGTACATGGATAATCCCGGAAGGATTGTCAAGGATCGGTTATTGAAAAATATACGGGACCTATGTCAATATTTATCACATTTCGCTCTCTTATCGCAGAGACTGGTTGATCACTTTCCAAGAAGGAAATGCAGGAGAGCATATGACTCTCCGAGGGGAGGGCCCCTATACTTAAGCCAAGGTCCCCTACTCATCTAGTTGAGCCACTGATCGTTGTCTGAAAAACATTAAGCCGAAAATAGCCATTTTATTCGAAAAGTCTTTTTCATTAGGATCTATTAATTAGAATCTAAATCGAGGTCTTTATTATTTCCACCTTGCAGCCATAAATCTGTAGAAAACCCTCAAACTTCGATAAATTAACTAAAATCCCATTTCGTCATATTAGCTTCGCTTCACCTATATCGCTAATCAGGCAAACAACACTGCGAAAATTGTCCCTCTTTAAATTACAGTCAGTGAAACATCATTTTTCAATATCTATGACCTTCTGAATGCAGTTTAAAGCAGTGAGACATCTGCATTATTCTTAAATCTATAACACAATTTTGTAACATGTTCAGCGCCTGTGACAAGGAACCATTCCCAAGGCAGAAATAGCGCACAAGACTAATCGAGGAGAACAATTAAAAGTGATCGGACCATGGTATATTTTAATCAAAATCGTGCGTAATTTCTTTTTTTTTCAAATAAGTATGAATTAAACTACTCGACAACACTTTGAGATCAAGTCGTTTTTAAACGATAGTTCGGTACTGACATTCTACCAACTCGTCATCTGAAAAGAAAAGCTACATCTTATGTACTCAAACTTTCCCTCATATAAGTCCTACATTTCAAAATTCGAATTTCCTGCACAGTCTACCTCTTTAAACATTTCCAGGAAATCCAGGAACTAAAATTGTGTTTTATTAACTGTTAAACTAGGGAGCTATTTTGATATTGGACTAATCATAATATTGCCAATTTCAGCCCATGTCATAAAATTGGAGACAGTTTTTGCTTGGATGAATTCAGAATCGACTTGCTCAAGGGAACAATTTCACACTTTGACGAATAACTGGAAATGCCAACTCACGTCAGTCTTATTAAGTAATATGAGTTTTTTCTTTGATTTACAGTTTCTATATTAAGCCAGTGTCCTTGCCACATCGTTTTCCGTCTAACATGATGCATTCTAATGTTTTAAAATGGTTTCACTGTTGTTGATGAAGTTCACGATACGAACAAAGTGATTCAGTTGATACATATATTGAAATGGAAACAGAGTAAAGGCATACGAAATTATCATGTCCGGCATCAAGTTTTGATTCGATGTCAATGGGCCACCATTGATCTTAATCGTAACAATATGCCATTGATGACCCTCTTAAGAGTTCTATAGGTATTTAAATAGTTTCCTTTCCTGAATTTCAACATGGATGCTCAAAGGTAGAGAATTATGCTTGGCACAATAATCTGAATGTGACTGTGAATGGCAGTGTCCCTTTTATTCTGGGCGTCAATATCAAAATGCAGAAAGTGGAACACCATCTCAGAGGTGATGGTGATTGGGAATTAATAATTATTCATGAGTTTTTTTCTTTAAGAACAAGAAAACTCTCAATAGTTTTACACGACAGGGTTGACTGGGTTGTTGGACAGTCGTTTAAAAGATACACAATTTCCATTTCATGTCATTTTTCTCAAATTTTGAATCATTCGCTTGGAATCCTTACCGTCTAAAATAATCATGCGCTTCAGTACGCTACATGTAAAATTAAAGTTCACGAAGGGTCCCAGCGGTCCTGTATATCCATTTCGATAAATTAACGTCCCCGGGCCCTTATTTGTCATTATTTCAATTCATTTTTCGACCAGATTACCCTATCTATTGTCTAAATTCCTTTTTAAACACTATTTTTTCATTTTGTATGAAACTAAGATAGCTATTTTAATAAAAAAAACTCGTCCTCAAAGGAGAAGGATAAACACGGGTTCTGAAAACTTGACGATTTGGCCGTCATTTAATATTATTTTCGCTCCGTACCTTTCCTTGGCCTTGGGTTATGATGAAAAAGGTAAATTGGATGAAGTTTGTTTGTTAAACTCGTTTATATGTACCGTACACTAATGATATCACTGAGAAAGACCTTAAATGTTTAGTGCAAAATTATTCTGAATTGCGACGAAAATCTCAATTATTCCAAATAGTAGTCTATAGAATATAGTCCGTACTCAAAGAGTACGGTTTATTCTTTACTCTTAAACAGAACATGCAGGCCTACTTAAATTTAAGGGACAAAAAATTGACCGGTTTGTGTGCACTGGTTTCTTGCAAAGATGAAATAAAGAAAATGCGACCAAGATCTTTCTTGCAACTCGTTATTTCATCTACTGCAGTTCGAGTCTAAAACTAGCATCTATCGATGACTGACCATCTTTTGTATTTTTACTTACTTTGTACTTTTTTTTTTGCAAGAACAGGTCCCGAGTGTTGTAAAAAATAGGTTGAGCTGATTTCTCAAAACATAGCAAACTGAATGATTCCCACCTCCCCCATAAAGTCATATTTTATCGTCAGCGTAAATGGAACTAACTTCTGCAATTGTCAAGAACTCATAATGCCTGATTTCTCATATTGACCATAAAAACCGACATGTTGTAAGATTGAATGACAGGCGGGCATTAACTACTCGCGTCTTACTCTGTCAAGCCATACATTTGAACATGCGCAACGACCTAGTGACCCGGAAGACAAAGCTAACAGTCAGGCAAGGAAGAAGATGTATGGTGTACCCTATCTATTTGCCATGTTATTATCGATATTTCATATATTGTGATTGACGTTAGATGTGATTTTATTGAGCAGATAGTCATTGAATTCTTTTATAACCTAAATTGACTTCTTGATTAATTCTTTTCCAAATTCTAAGAGCCAACGGAGACCTCTCATGGCTGAGTGATTGATAAGACCTACACGTTTCCACTATTACACTTTCAAGTAAAATATTACAATGTTATCAGTTGCAAACCATGTATCAACATCAATAATGAAAAAGGACCAAATTTTAATTAGGCTCGCGTAATTTGTAGCAAACCTGACTACTGTATGCCTACTCTGACATTATGGCTCGCAAGTCGCAAATTTAGCCTAATCCGGATACCATATTGCGTACGACTAACACACCAAGACATTTTTCATTTTCATTGGTCACTTGGGATTTATATTTTTTCAATAAATACTTATCTTCACGCAAGCATGTGCATGTTCTTGGCTATGATTTTAAATTATGGATTTGCACTTAAATTCCAACTATCACGAATATGCAGTTTTGATATATTAACGCCTACAGTGGATATCGTGTAACATGCATTCTTTTTTAAATGTATGTCGTAAATTTCCGAAAAAAAACTTTGGATATTAATTCATTTGTCATGTTAAGTCTTGAATTACAAATAAAAGAAAATTAATCACATTGCTTTTTCATTTTTAAGCACTAGACGAACTCACGTGGTCTAAAATTCAGATTTGAATAATGCATTACAAAAATATGGGGTGTCCTATAGTCCATGGCACAAGTTTATGGCAACTGATATTGAGTTTTACATTCAGCTTCCTGCACTTGGTCTTATGCAGACGGGCAACACTGTATGTATGCTCTGTGTTTTCATTTAACGTGCATAACTGTATTACGCCGCTTCTTGATACCAAATTACAAGTAATGTTTTCTGTATTACCCAACTGTGACAGTCACAGATATATCAAGATTAGACTAGGATTTACTTTCACTTTAGAGTCAAAACTTTATTCAAGAAGAGAAATCTAACCATTTAGTAGGATGGTAAAAATATTCAATTAAAAACTGTCTGATTACATCCAAGTCTCCATATTCAATTATTTATTTTGAATCCAAATCTCAGACGGATTCGTCAGCAAAATATATGGTGTGAAAACTTAAAATGTTTCCCGTAATTATTGACAATTTATAGAAATAATCATAATATTTCTAGGAAGTCAATTAACACTTCTTTCAAACATCAAAAATATCTAATCAACGGAATTTCTCGCCTGGGTTCATCCACTCTACGTGTCGTAACTAAGGAAGCCTTATCACGACCAACGTGTGTACGGTATCAAAATTAGTCTCGGTGTTCCAGGCTATGAAAATATTCTACATAGATATATATTAATGTCTGGCAAAGCAAGTCTAGTCATCAAATCGTATCAATTAATGAAGCGAAGAGGTTACAGACGAGGTGTAATTAACTCTCTGAGCAAAACCAGAAACATACATTACGCTTGACCACAATCTGTGAAAATTACAAGTATTGCTGACCGACTACTACCCAGGCATTCGACGTTAATAATATGGTCGCAATCACGTCCGCCGAATTACACCTCAAATGGAGTATGAATTTCGACCAAGCAGAAGCGAGATTTTTAACCCTCCATTGAGCACTCTATTTAGATGAGAGTTAATGAAATTTTGTGTTTATGAAGCGACCGGTATTAACATGAAAATTTCAATAACTATTTATGTTGAATTTATCGACAGTTCCCTCCCGTTGTTAAACTTCTACTTGGATTGGATTCAGATTTTATGTACGATATTCTGTATTTGATTATTGTTTACCTACTGAAGAGTAAAGCGATGAAATGAGAGGGTGGGTTTATTAGATGCTTTGGGCAAAAACCATAAACTAAAATCAGTGATCGTGCCAATTCATTTCTAACAGAAAGTCGAGACCCAGTCATTTATGTAGCAATGAAAGAATGGTTTAAAAAACACAAAGAATGGAACAAAGGTACACATACAATTTATGTCTGCAAAATACAATAATCTAAGGCCTGTAGACAATGCTTGATAATTCATTAGAAATTCTGATGGTACAATATTTAGTGGAGTAACCAAATAACAAGAATAGTTGAAGTAAAATAAGAAACTTTGTGAAAGTGATGATAATCACACAAGGGATGAACCCTATCGAAGACAAAAATCGAAGAATATTTGAAAGAGTTATGGCCCTTGTTCTTGGAAACACTTTGGTTCTTAACTCGTAAACACTACAAAAACAAATTATTGATGGATTCGAACGAAAATATAAGAAAAATCAAGGACAATCTTAGTGATTTGAGAAATATCAGAATAATATTGAAGCATGTTAGTTATCATCTTCGAAAAGTCAAAGTTATAGAAGAAATATAAGACTTAAGACGAAATATTCCACAAGTTATGATGTCTCAATTTTCATTCTTTATTTTTAAGCGCAATTCTTTGATCAGATAAAATACTTTCTTACGATTTAAGAACAACTTGGCATAATTCAAAACTAATTCCAGTATTATATCATTTTTTTATTATCTTTATTTAATATTTATATTGAAATCAAACGAAGCTTTTGGATCTCGATTTAGTCATTTAATAGGTTTTTAATTTTTATCTGAAATCTTTTAGCGACAATCAAGATAAAATCAAATATGAATTAAAAAAATAATCCCCCAAATTTGAAAAGTTGCATTACTAATGAATTTCTCATAAAATGAGGATTATTAGAAAGTTACACGAAATGGTAATTTCTTAATCTTTTTAAATCTTGTTTCTCGGAAAAGTTTTCCGAGTATTGATTGTTATCAGTAAAATGCAATAAATTTGAAGAAAAGCGGCAAAAGATTAAAAGAATTTTGCTTATCTTGTTTTTATTTATATATGAATTATGATTTTAGAACATGGGATTAACACATGTAAAAAATTCATCTTTTTATTTTGACAATGCGTCTTTTGATGTATCTTAACCAAGTGTGATTGAGAAGAGTGTATAGATGATCCTAATCCCATTTATACTGGAACCTAATAATACCTTCAAACCTTAATAATATAGGTTTATTGGAGATAACAATACCTTTATTTGACTTGATATTTGAGGAACATACGAACCTACTGATATTTAAATCTAGCTTGTTGTTATGGAATATACAAATTAATATTAATGTTTAACATGATAGGTTTTGATTGTTCGTAATAAATTATTTGAAAATCTAAATTTTTGCTTTGATCATTTGCACCACAAGGCCTGTCTTAAAGTCCCACTACATGCTTTATGCGTATTTTTTTTAAAATCTCGGTTTTATTAACTCTATAACATAAGAACTGAAGTTCCACTTGTCTTTATAATATAAATTTAAATAACTAATATAAAATTTACAAAGTTTAGAACAAATAAAAATTTAATAAATTTATATAAATTATGTTAACTTAAAGAACAAAATGTAAATTTTAAGAAATGATATAAATTTGAAGAACAAAAAACGCCATTTTCTCTTAAAATATGAACTGATATATTTTTTAAAAACTTACAGTATAAAGTTTAAGAAATAATCTAAATTTTATGGACTTATATAATTATAAGAAATACAGTATAAAACCAAGGCCCCAAATTTTTATGCGTTTATCATATTGACAGTTAGACCGAAGTCGTCATAATTTTACTTTCCTTCAAAGAAAAAGTAGGTTCCGTTTTAATGTTTAAACGGAACCTACTTTTCTTTGTAAAATTAAGAATTGACGTTCTGCTTTATGGCGTTGTTTCTTCTTTATAGACTACGGTCCAGAATTTCTTTTACAAAATAAATTTAACTTTACATTTCATTAGATAACCTCTTCATATACAAACGTCACTGATTGTTTAAATATAAATTGTGTTAAATGTCCATATATAAAACATAAGTGCTACAATCTACTTTTCTTAATACATTTAAGTTAATAAATATATTCAGATAGATAATAAAACAACATGAATAAACCCATTTTATTCTACACGCCTATAAAATATGGTTATAAAACGGTGTTAGGTCAGTTTAATCTTTATAAAAAGCAGTCTTTGATGTATGAAAAGATACATTCAATTTCTTCATTGCTCATCTTTTGATTTCGGCGAAATGTTTCATAAAACATCTAAAAATCGACCGCGACCGAATTAATTTCAGAAGAGTGTATTAAGGTAAAAGAGTCCATTTGAAAATTTTAATGATGAACTTAAACATGCGTTCGGATGGGATGGCTTCTTCGGGTCCATGCAAAGTGATGTCTTTGCGTTGCTTCTAAAAGAGTATTAAAGAACATCGCCCAATAATATTGACGTCCTTTCAAATTTAATCTGTTTCTGTTCCGTAAACTATCAAATGACCGATAGTATAGCACCAGATTAACCAAAATATCGAACTTCAAGATTTTAGATTTTTGCACATTTTTATTTGAGTTCAAATCCTAGAAAAGACAGTGTTTAAAAGAATTAAAAATCTATTACATGAAAACTACGAATTATCTCCCTTTATCAATAATCTGTCTGCTGGTCTTTATATGAAATGCATCCAGAATCCTGGAATTCGTTTTACAATCGCTGAACGTTTACTTAGGATTTTCGCATGTTTTCTTCACTAAGCCAACAATCCATTTGGAAATGATATAATAAGGCATAGATGATAGCTGTTCCCAATCATTTATCATAATTGCAAAAAACTGATCATGAATCAATAACAATTGCCTTAAGTAATATAAACTTTTACATAATTTCTAGAAAATTAATCTATTTCTCATGACATTTTTATCATCATAAGGCGAATGTTTATTTTAGCACTGTGATTATTACTTATCTATAAAAAAAATGTGATGGTTTCATCCACATGTTGGCTGTGGTTCTCTCGAAGCATCTATTGCCACGACACCAAAGTCTCAAAATTTTTGATTAAAATCAGTCAAAAAATGCAATTGTTCAGTAACAAACAACATAGTAGCATTAAAACTACTTTAAAACAAAAAGCATATATTAGATTCAAAATAAGAACGATTGGAATAAATATGGAAAAAATATTGCTATGAATAACGGTAGATCTGTATAAATCTCTAGAATAAAAACAGTTTCCACAAAGCAGACCAAACCGTAATTTTAATACGCAGTAACTACAAATCAAACCTGACCGTACTATAAACGGGTAGTTTCCACAAATCAAACCTAACCGTACTATAAACGGGTAGTATCCACAAATCAAACCTAACCGTACTATAAATGCACAGTATCCACAAAAATCAAACCTAATTGCACTACAAATGCGCAGTACCTATAAATCAGACCAAACCGTACTATAAATGCGCAGTATCCACAAATCAGACCAAATCGTACTATAAATGCCAGTATCCACATTCAGATCAAACCGTATCTATAAATGCGCAGCATCAACAAATCAAACCAAACCGTGATATAAATCCGCAGTGGGCTACCCACAATCAATCTAAATGCGCAATATCTAAGAAATACATGGTCTATTATATAAATTTTTATTTTTCGAAGCCAAGTATCCCGTATCCGATTAGGTGTTATGGATATTTCTGGACAATCGCGTCCAGTATGATAAAATCCTAGCTCACGGTGCAATATGTTGGTCACTCAAATCGACTGGCAGTAAATGAAAATAAATAAAACACAAATCAAAAACTTGACAGATCAGTCAATTATTTGTCAGGATTATTTCAAGTTCAATATTGATAATTTTACACTAAATTAATTAGAAATTATTTTGAACCCATTTAATTTAAGTGTTGTGGAAAATTCCTGCATTGTCAACAGCTGTGACTGACCAAAACACTTCGGACATCAGTCATCTATTATGGAATATATTGCTTACCAGCACGTTCCTCTTAGGATTGTATGTATTCTTAATAAAATCCATGAAACTAGTTTTTTTTATATTGATCACATATAAGACAAGGAAAACGTTAATACTGCTTATAAACCTACGCCTATATTTCAATTATATTGACAAAATTTAAATTTTTGAACAATGTAGTGCCAATCAAATTTGAGAATTCAAGTGGAATAAGAGGTTTACCTGTACTCAATAAAAACATTTAAACTATAATAATGACTTGTTCTTATTTCAATTGATAGAAGTTACTGGAGCCAAACACCAATTTACATATTCTCATCCCGTGACACAGTAAATTTGCATTGATACCCGACTTTTTGCATACGTTTTTAAACTACATTGTTATTTCCTGCACTGGTTGACTTTTTTATTTCCCATTTTCGAAGTGACTTGACTTCTATACATCTAATTATAATTGGCGATCTCAGCAACACATACTAGTTTATTTAGTCTTGTGAGTTGCTCTTTCCATGGACCAGCTTGATCTCTTTTTTTTCAAGAGGTGTTAACTTATGTTTATTGATATATTGTTGATTACTAGATGTTCAGCTGGATTATTGCCCTTGATTTGACCTCAATTATATTATTAACTGATGTAGACTATATGGTGATTGATAATGTTAATGAAACTTCGTATGAACAAACATTGCTTCATTCATCAATGCGCCCAAAATATAGCCAATATGACTAGAGATTTAAGATTTGGACAAAGCATCTTCCCTTTTATCCGTCAATTTCCCTAAAGTTTGATGAATTTGTACTCTGCCATCCAATTTAAATGGTTACATCAGGTTCCTTGATACTCTGGGTTCAGTTGATTAAGTTTTGAATATTGCATTTTGTTTTCCTTTTACATTTTTCTTAAGCAAATTTGACGGCGTATAGTACTCTATCTGGCCGATTTTCATTTCACCCACATATCTGTATTTGTAATGTATTTATCAACCAACAAGAAATCTACAAATTTAACCAATTGGTTTTATCACATGAGAAAGTGTGAAAGATAAAAATATAAAACAGTAAGAAAATGAAAGCCATTAAAATAAATTAATCAAATTTAGATGTTTTTGTATTGAAAACATAACGGGTCGTTTCACGATTCTCATTACCCTAACACATAAAGAAATTTTACGAGGCCATCCCTCAATGATTTTACCTATAATAAGATTGTCCCTACCTTAAATCGACAATAAAATTAAGCTATTAGCAGATTCTGAGCCTAGTAGGGGTTCAAATTTGATTATAATACTACCTTTGATACCCTGGCATAAATAGAACATCTATATAATCATATTCATATACACAGGTGTTGAATAGTAAAGGGATGAAAAGAGAGCCCTGCTTTATACCTATATTGTTTGGCTTTTGACGAAAAGTCGACTTCTTAATTTAATCCCATATCATTGTGTCACAAAGTACACACTCTATCTAATGTTATTCATACTGAATCCAACAACCTTTTCAGACCATTTCTAAGGGATGATCTTTATAATTTAGTGTCCACTCAACATTTAAATATTATAAGTATGAGTCCAAAATGATCACAAAAACACAATAATATCTTCATTCTCTTATGCGTTTGTCGACAAGTACGTTATCAAGAGATTGAGTCATGAATTTGCATAGGTCATTTGGATTTTGAACAACGTCCTATAGACCTAACTGCTATGATTACACAAATCCTACTGTAGGGTCTAGGGCATCAGAGGATCAAGCAGGACTGTCAGATTGATCACTGTGTGAATAATGTTTCGTAACTGAGCCGAAAACGCCTATATTATAAATAATAAATAGAACACGATATGCAGACGCATAGAATATTTGAAGTTCAAGTTCAAAACCATTTATTGTCCACTCGTAAACAAAACATTGTTCTATAATAGCAGGAAATCATTCATGTATTGCTAAAATTGAGATCCACAGTATCTACCAGTCCAGCAACTGACAGTGTGGTTTGCTGGTTTGCTGACTCTGTCAGATGTTAAATGAGAAGGAAAATAGACCGTTATTATATACGAAATAACTCGGTGTGTCAAGATATGGGAATCATCCGAAATAAGTACACCGGATAAGAGGTTCAGGACACAGGATGGACAGTAGGCATTTTCATGTGTAACGTTTCGAGATATGTAATCATGACAGAAACCGAATCACAGATAACTCCTTTGGTTGCTTGGGTATATATGAATCAACTCTTCTTCAATAGATCGAAGCCATTAAAAGATCCTGAGGAAACTGACGTCATATTAATCACTGAATGTTAATAGTATATGTAAAAGGATTGCGTTTAAACCGGGCGATTATAAAGTATTATATTATCTCAAAATAACACATGTCCATATATGTATAAGAAGCATCAGAAATATAAGAAGAATTACAAATGATGTATGACAGGATGGACCACAGCTTAAACGATTTCTAACTCAAATATTTGTCTATTCTAGATGTATAAATCAAGTTGACTCTAATTGATCGGAGGAATCAAACAAATACCCGAAAAACTGAATTAATATTGACCACTTTATAAAAATATGGAATCAATCCTTCATACCTCAACATGGTATGTCAAATTAATGGGTCAAGACAAAGGGTGTATCAATACATGTATGTAGTACGTGAGTTTAGATCAAGTGCAACTTAATGAAACAGAAAGTAATTTGTGTTCTTTGTTGAGAACCCCCTTGAGATAGGACATAATTTGTTGACATCCAAGGCATATTAAAATACACCTGAATATATATATATATCAACACTGTTGGTAAGAAAACGAAAGAGTCCATTGGGAAAGATAATACGAAAAACAAAAAAAGGTACTTTTTTCAAAATATTATATAACCCTTATGTCTTCTTCCACAATTCAAAATAAATAATAAATGTTAATATCTTTACAGATTTGAATACCTTTGGTGTCGATAATTTTCCATCTTTAGAAATAAAACTTCATAGAAATATCAATTAATAATAGGATCTAATTCAGATAGTATTGTATTGTCTTTGTCATCACAATGAAAAGTGAGATAAAATTTTATCACCAGTCGCTCTATTGTTGTTAAACATAATAATGTTTTAAATGAATAAAGACGTTTATAGATTTTTGCTGAGTTTCATATTTGGCAAAAATGATGGATGAAAACTAATACAGATTGCTTAAGTATTTTTCTTTAATCAGTAACAGTGATGTCAATTTTCTACATTGACGTCTTAAAGCATGATGGAAATATCATTTAGGAAATTTTAACCCTTTTTATTCTTGTCAGTGATGCATATCTAAGGGACTGGTATAGAAAATGTGTCTGTGGGGGGAACATCGAAACTCAATGTGCTACAAACTGTGCACGTTAGTGATTCCACGAGAGCTGGAAATGAAAAAGGAATGGACTCGTGCCATTGTCCAGAGGAAATGTCATTTAAAACACGCTGCGTCTTTAGCCCGATAAGAAAAGTAATTAAAGTATTATTTCCCATTTGTAGGCTTTACAAATATTATAACAGAAAACAAAGGATAAGATAATACGATTAATTTATTTGTTCAAAGTTAGTAATATCATTAGGTTTGTAACCCGCTTAGAAATAATGAACATTTTCAAGAAATTCTGTAATAGTTCGTTTTAAATTTTAAATAATATTCCATTAATTGTACAAAATCGACGTTAATAATACGAAACGAAAACATACATAGAAATTGAAGTTTCGATTAAAAATATCGGAGATCCTAACCGTTACACACATTTGAAAATATAAAAAAAGAGAAGGACAGCTACGTAATATTTAATTAATAACATTTATTTATATATAATAATATTTATACTATTGTCTTTGATTGCACATTTTCCTCCATCTTAAATGTTGAGAAATAAAGCACCCGCAATCACCTTATATAACACTTCTCCCATTTTGATTTGTCTTAGAATGATTGTGCTGCCTTGGAATTATTAATTCTTTCATAAATATATTAATTTGTTCCTGTCAGTTGTTTTATAACAGCATCTACCACGAGCACTTATACACAAGTTATTCAATTGAGCACTTTGAACATTGTTAAATTATACACTAAAATGTCGCTAAATAATCTTTCACTTCATTCAAGTCGCGAATTTGATGACGTCACTCTTCCGCCCCTTGTGCGGCACCAACCAATGAGCAAGACATGTTGCACTATATAACACACGCAAATATTCAAGTGAATTGCTAATTTTTGATGATATGCTAACCCATAATGATATGATGTTTTTCGCCGAAGCCACAAATAAGCAGTTAGGCTAAATGGTCTGGATAATCTCATTCGGTTTGACGATGTAGCCTCGTAAAATATATGCCTCGTCAGAGACCATAAAGTTTCCGATTACCCTGAGCATTCTTTCTCCTCGAGACATTGAACCATCTCCCTTTATATTAGATATAGGATTTAAAAAAAAGAGTCAATATTGCAGTTTTTACTGGGCATCACTGAATCCTGGGCCAATATTGTGACGTCATGGACGTCATGTGATGTGTGCTCATTTCCTGTGCCGCTCCACCTGGTACTTGAATTGGTACCGAAACCCCCGGGGAGATGAGACCTGAAAACAGAAAACAAGTTTATTTAATACGTTAAGTTTGTTGAAACAGTCGTTTGAACATTAAAGACAAAAATTGCACAGCCATAAAGTGTCATTACAACAACGGTCCCAGTCGACATGAGGTCGAAAGTCGAAATTCTTGGCTATATGTTTATCACATCGATATTCCTTAGCTAATTCAACCTTTTGGTTGATAAACATTTTTAGCAATAAATGACAAAATATCTATGTTAAAGTAGTCAATGTAAAGTATGACAATATTTGGCGAAAATTATGCACTATTTTGCCACCTTGCCCATTCTTGGCAACCGCCGTTGTTGACAAGCTAAAAGGTTTGAATATAGTTATAAACACTGACACAGCAATGACATTGTCAGTGTCATTTTTAATACGACAGTGACATAATACCAGGATCTTAAGGTGACAAGACAGGTTTTACTGAGCGTTAAGACATACTAAGATTGTCGTTATCATTTGTTTTCAAGCTAGCTATAATCTTTGACTCGGTCAAAATTAACCCATTATAATTATGTATTTAAACGGTTGTCCATTCTAATTGATCAGAAATGTGGCAACACTAATGATGTCCAGTTTTACTTATATCCTGAGAATTAATATTTTTATGCTTACTCTTCTAAACAACCAATTTTCATTCTGAAGTACTTCATCGTTAATGTTCTTCAAAAAGGACATTTTTTTACTGCCAATGCGGCATTTTTGGTTTAGATCGTCATTACGTTTAGTTTCTTGATTTTGAAAAATTTTGGACGTGCATTTCAACATATATTTGGGATTAACTCATGACACACTCTATTTTGAAGTGTCAAAAGTTTTGGTTTAGCTAGATTTTTTCACGTGCTAATCGGTCATGTTCTTTGCCACCCTCGGATCATAACAACGTCAGTTTGATGTCATTTTTCTTGTTTTAACATATAACTAATTATTCCCAACTTTTCAAAAATTATCTGACACTGACAGTAACGAGGACAGAGTAAGGAACTGTCAAACTATCCTTTTCCTATTACACATTTCAACTGGTTTCTGTCTTAACCTTTGTGTATTTGGGGAAGATGACATTTCCCAAAAGAGCATTCAGTAACTTTGCTTTCTGTTTTTAATACGTTGTCATATACCGCCCGACAACAGTTCTGTCGCAGTGGGTGATGAGCATTCCAGCAATTTTGTGTCAGGATAGAAGAGTCTGTTTGTCAGGGATAACCCATCATCAATTTATTCCTTAACGTAATTCGCAATAGTCATACATGAACAGTCAAGCAATATGATCAACTACAACAGTGGCAGTATTGAATATCCTTACTGACACCACTGCTTCAGTTACATTATTACATTATTGCATTTAAACTAAAGAAACTAGGGTTGAATGAGATCATTTCTTTGCGTTTCTGTAGCAATTATCGTTTTGTATATTCGTACTTATTAGACAAATAGATTGATTGTCGTGTATATAAAACTGGTATTTTACAGATAGTTTTTGTTTATTTTCGACATAACTCATTAATTAGCATTAAACCGTCTGATACCGAGATTATTTTTATTGCTAATGTATATAAATTGTGGATTTCAAGTCATTTTCTGGTTATATACATGAAGGTCAATGCTGTTCATCAGCAGCTCTGAAGGCAAACTTTTGTTGCTTGTCTTTCGTGTCTTCTGGGGGTGATGCACGACATTAAGTTTAAGAGCTTAAATCGTGATGAAGATTGAAATTCAGGCCACCTTTAATACCTATTAATATTATTTCCATCTTAAAAAAGGGCAAGGAGTTCCTGTCAAATGGACTAAATATAGACCAGCACACAGTCCTTATGGTCATTCTCGATTGCAACATTGAAGTTAACTTGCTGCTGGTTCAGTGTTAAATCCCTCGCCTTGAACAATTGACACCAAATTTACTTATATTAACCTTTCAAGTTTGAATTAGTACCAGACAGACTCATCATCTCCTTGACTGAGCATCCAGACGGTATGTGATTACTGCAGGAAATGGACAAATAAAAATCTATCAACGAATGAATGAGAAAAGAAAGGGTTTCTATGACTTACCAGTTGAGGCAGTATTGCTATTCATATGACTGGGCATGTGGCTGTTGCTAGGGTTACATGTTGGTCGGGAATAGTTGCTGAGTGATAAAGCATCATAATTACGAGACGAATAATCTGGAAAAGAACAATTGGATGGAATTAGACACGGGTGACTTATGCGTGTAATGTTTGAGGAAGAGTTTCGGCTACTTAGTACAAGCACTGTCTCAGTGCTGCCAGTTAAACCCTATTCCAAGGATGGAAGATAGACATTCTATTCTTTTAATTATCCAATATACCACAATATGGTTATAGGTATGCACTATTTTTAGTGTAAGCTATGTTCATGTAAGGTTAAGTAACAATTATAAGCATATTTATTCAGTAGTGTTTTTTATTATTCACACGGGAACAAGAAAAACAAACTAACATATCGCAATGGGCAATCAATCAATGTCAAATTAAGAAAAAATACATTTTGACCACTCCCTTTTATATATAAATGTAATATACAAACATTACTTTTATTATTCTGAACTCATCTCTATACTTAATGACTTGATACACTTACCTGGCAGCATACACGAATAGGAACCGGAACTAGATGATTGAAGGCATGCTGGATTGGTTGCAAAAGAGTTTGAGAATGAATAACTAGGAACTTGAGGAATGGAACTGAAAAAAGAAACAGTATAATTATTTATAGTATGCTCTCTTCTGATTCCAAGTTTGAGTGGATTGTTATCGTAGCACTTGTTGTAACTAAACTTAACATACAAAATAGGCAAATTATAATGCTGCAATTTTTTATTACTAAGATTTCAAAAATTTCAAAATGACTTCCACTTACCTATATGTTTCTGTCATGGAAGCTATGGGTTGATGAATGGAAGGGTACATATTATTAGTAAAACTACTGTTGATGGGTAATCGTGTAGCTCCATTGACAACTTCTCGTCTCTGACTGCGTAACTTTTCTTCTCGTCTCCATTTTGCTCTCCTGTTTGAAAACCACACTTGGATGCGAGCTTCCGGTAAATCTATTTTTTGAGCTAAACGTTCTCTGGCAAAAACGTCTGGATAGTGGGTTCGTTCAAATTCTGGAAAGAAAAATTAATTTCGTAACAATGGATTATCCCCCTTTCTTTTACCCGTCGTTAAAGTCCGGCTGCATTGGGTGATGCTGGATAAATATCGCCTATGTAAAATGATTCAATGACAAAAGCTTACCTTTTTCTAAAGACTCTATCTGTGAAGCGGTGAAGGATGTTCTGTTTCTCTGTAATTTTCGTTTTAGTCTCATTCTCATTTGTTCATCCGTCTCACCATTCTTCGGTCCATCACTAGGACTTCCGGGCGATCCCCCGCCGCCATTTTCGTTGTCTGTAACAAGAAGAAGGGGGTGATTATGTTGAAAGGTAGTCTTTAATTATTGAGCTATTACAGCCAAGTTAATTCAACGCTCTTTTATATCAGTAATTGTGGCCGCCATATTTAGTTTCAGTATCTCTTACAATTGGCCAATTAAACTATAAGTTGTGCAACTTAATGATAGTTTCCGATGACAGTACAATAACACAGCTACACGAAAGGAATCCAATTATAGGCATTTTTCTATCAATGGTTTTCACGTGAACTCGGTGCATTAAAATGGCAACCACCCTTGTTTTTTGTTATTTGATATCTGCTTGACAAATTGTTATGTGTTTTTGTGTAGTAATATAAGAACTGTCATGAATTGCATGTTGGGCCTTCAAAACTTCAGACATTTCTGAATAAAAGTTTAACAATTATTAGAGGCATGTCACGTCACATAGGTCATGGAAGGTCGGCAATGAAATCAAGGCGTAAGTCGTCAACAAGAACCAATTAAGCCTTATAATTAACGCAACGAATACTTAAGCGACCAATTTACTTTGTGCACGTGCATGTAACTATATTTGGCTTGCGGACATGAAGATACATCATAAGGGTCAATGTGAGGAAGGCTGTGGTTTGTGTATTGTGTGTTGTGGCGTAAATTAAACAACCCATTATTGAATTGCGTGGACGACAATTTTCTTTAATGCTCGGAAGCACGTGTTATGCCTAATCCTGTAATGTCATAATCACGTGATATGCGACTATTGAAGACTTGTGTATGAGTAGATTAACCAAATTAATTAAGAACATGGACGAAATAAATTAAAATATAGGAGAAATAAATAGCTGACAATTAATTTGGCTGAGTTTTCATAGACGATATCAAATACTCAGTTTGTTAAGCTGCAGAATTCATACTTGTTTTAGGCTGAATATTCAATGAAGTATTTTTCTTATTTGCAATGTTAATAATCGACACTTACATTTGTTTAATTTAGTTATAATATTTTGGCGTAAAATTAGAAAAAAATGGCTTTATTGATGAAGTACAAGTTTTGGCACAAAAGTTGCCTTATAAAGTTTATGTATGTAATTTTTGTCTCGGTCAGCAATTATATACTTCATGTATCTTAATTTAACATAAATATCTCAGAATTTAATCTCAAAATCTATATGAAATTAAAGAAAAAACATATAGTTCGTAAATACCGACAAATATTGAATCTTCAAAATGGGTATATTTTAGGAGCTTTTTGGCTTAACCTATACTATGCGTTTTGATATGAAGCTACTAATGTTGTTTTCATATCGGTCTTTAGCCTATCGTGAGCACACGACCCGATTATTGATGTCCATAGTGGATATATTACTGTACATCCCCCATACGGTTTCCCAACAATCGACCAATAATGACAAGATAGTTGCTAGAATAAAGAGAGGTCTTCAATGACAAATAAATTACTGGGAAGAAAAATAGGACACTAATTGGCTACCTGCACGATACAATTTTCAGGTATAATGACGTGTATTTTTACGATTGTGAGAGTTTATAGAAAATTAACATCATCCTATAAGTTGCGAACATTCTTTCATTGTCCACACGTATACTCGATCATGGTACGTTTCAGTCCTATTCTTATCAAATCTTAAATTGTGAAAAACGAGCTGTGTTTTAACATGGACAATTTCTGTATTATTATTATTAAAAGGGCAAGCTGCAATATAATAGAAAATACCGTTTTAAATCATTTTTTAGTGTCCACAACGAATTAATATTTGTTATGAAGATAGCATATTTAAAACCAGCAATAATCTTTTAATTATAAGATTCGACATAATGGAAAAAAATATATTGCCTATTGGAAAATATGAAAAATATTCAAAAACGACTTGAAGATCACATTAAATCTCGCTGATAACCATAGCAATATTCTTAAATCATGAGAAGAGACGAGATTTCCTTTAACATGAGATCTTAATGCATCTGATAGCACACTAACCACAGAGCAGAAGTCATATTGAACGAGACAAGCGTCAACCCTTTTAAAAATTATCGGTGTACTTAACATACCTTACGTCTCGAGCGGAAATGGTTTCGTAAAGTGCTGTCGTTCAGATACACATAAATCACTTACGTTACGGTCTCGTAAAAAACGGAACAATAGTTGGACGGAATAAAGAGATAAGATATAAATGAGCTATTCCACCGAATGGCCTCACAACTCTATTATGGTCGCTTCTATCTCTTATGTAGAGATTAAAGACATCTTACAAAACGTTAACGGAGAAAAGAACAGGATAAGAATCAAAAGTCATAAATCAACATATGATTTGAAAACAGATTTGCACTCTGTAACGTTCTACGTACACAATAGACAACCATTTTCGATCACTTTGAATCGCTTTTCGAAATGTCGTTAAACTCGATATTCGTCATTTTCCATAACATTACTCTAAAAGAATAAGTTCTATATGTCGCGAGGGTCATTATAGATGAATGGCTATAGAAAAAAAGCGTTGCTTTTTTGCAAATAAGCCGTCTTGCTGTATGAAATGGCGGACGGACGTTGTTGTTCTTGTTTTGAGTGCTATTCAATTGATATGAACGATTAGGTGTTAAAAGAAACTAAACATATTTATATTTTCCAACAATGAGTCGATGGTTTGGTCAAAGTCAAGGTGTATTGAAATACGGTAGAAAGCTACTTAAAATCCGCTCTTATAATCGCTCTTTTTACATTCCTATTGATATGAGTGTGGATTAGGAGGACGGAATGAATAGTCAGCCAGACATACTGACGACGAGCAACAATAGTCGAGGCTCTCACTCTCCACTTCAAACCTCATTCGACTCCAATACAAAAATACACGATTGTTGTTTTATTCAAAAGCCGGTTGTTCAGTGTTTTGCAAAGGTCTTAATAGAGTGTCGTTTAAATGTTGCTTTTTACGCCAAAATCTGAGTTTACTACATTTCGTCGCTTTTGATAAAAATTCATAGACGTTTTGTAGGATGTTGGTGCATTTTACGACAAGACGTCACCATATAAGACTGAATCATAAGTAAAGGTTTGAAAATGACGGAATAATTCTGTGCATTCAACTTCCGGTTATTCGACGTCTGATGGAAACAAACCGGATGTCAACCATATCCGCCATCGAACATTCTTTTTGTAACCTAATTGAATGCTAATGATCTTAAAGAGGAATTACTACATAACATCATCACCTAATCAGGAGGTTAACTAAGTATCGGAATTTATTTTAAAGACAAAACGAACCAAGTACCTTTTATTTATGTTCGCTAATCTAATTTAAAATCAAAAGAAAACCAATATTGTGTGATCTTTGAAGTTCTATTGGATTATTGAAAGTCTATAAAACTTATTGCTTTGCATGGCAACATGTGGAATATAACCTCAACTTCAATATATTTAATGTTATTTGTGTGTTATTTAATCGTAGGAGGACCAAGTACAAAGTTTATTACTTTCTTAAGTTTGTTATGTTTAGAGCCAGTTGCATTGCAACCAATCTCTCTTCGAATGTTTCTAGATTCATTAGTATTTTATGAATAAGTTGTTCTGGATGAAAACTATAGGAATTAACCGAGAATTTGAGTTGATCATAGTGAAAGGGATTCAATAATGTTTCTTAAAACTGATATTCTCTGTGCTAATTACAAGTCCAAACGAACTTCAAAATCTCTAAAGTGTAAATTATGAACTTACATTTCAATTTCTTTTCCATCATCATGCCGCTACTGGGATGAGTTGGAGTTGGATATCCACCAGGATGACCTAATCCACCCATAGACATACCAGTAGAGTACCAAGGATTAGGTCGAGGCCAACTTTGTCCGTTTAATAATCCTAATTTATCATACATTGACCCTTGACCCATTATCTTCTGATTATCACATGTAAGATTTCGTAGAACTCGATTGATGGAAGAAACCTGAAAATAGACAACATCTTTGATTAAAAATCTAACTTGAAACTGAAGAAAATTAATCAATTCCGAACTTGGGGAATAGCTTATGATACGTTTTTTGCATGAGTGTATTTCCATTTGCATTAAAGTAAATACATCTAGATATTCACCAAGACATATTGGCTTAAAACTCTCGATTCGAGGACTTGAATTTGATTTCTATTAGTATTAGTAGGAATTGCTCACTCGTCCCAAACACTTTTTCGACTTAGCATTCCTTTGGGAGACTTCAAACAATTTATGAGGCTTTTTTGGTATAGGTGTTATGTATATAATTATTTGCACTTGGAGTCACATTTGACAAGCTAAAAAAATACCAGTTACAGAGTGATATCAGGTGACAAAATAAGGATGGATTTATGATTTAACATAATTTATATAGTTCAGATGTCGGGTTTCAAGTCAATTAATAGATGAAATACTCCATATATCATAGTCTTATTAACCATATATAAAATTGTCTACATTTATTTTTTACTTCATTTTTTATATTTTGACACATTTCGGACAGGTACAAGACGTCATTGTTTTGAAGCCGGTTTTGGACATGATCTGGTGGCTAACAAGGATTGGTGGTCAAACTGTTAGTGGCTATGGTATTTTCTTGAAGAGATCATACTGTCCATTTCCTCAGTCTTTTGTTTGTTCAGGCAAAGATAAGGGCTAACATCTTGATTTTTACATGCAAAATTCTCTAGGTCAAATTTAATTTAAAAAAAAAAATTAAAAAATTGAAAGATTAAAAGTCAAGAAAACCAATTCATCAAATTGATTTAAAAATCGAAATATCTTGCTAATCCTTTTTCATTATTTCTTTTTTGCTTGAACTTTAGATTTGGTCAAAAAATTTCTGAACAAGCGCGGGGTTTACTAATGTATCATATTATATATGTTATGATGATGAAATTCTATTTGTGTTCTCTCTCTTTACAATCATAGAATCATAAAAACATCATTTTATTTATCAGTTTTCAGATAATACGCAACGTTTTGAACTCATTGCTACAATTATTGACAGTGTTCAGTAAATAACTTGGTTAATAAAACCAAACGAGGAACACTCTAAAGCAAACATTAAGAATTAATCAACATTTATAGCTAGCAAGTTGCGAAATAATGAATCAACTATCTCCATCGTTTGTTTTATTAGAGTCAAAGTAGAGCCGTCGAATGTCATTTAGAAGAGGTTTTATTAATTAACCGCAAGCCATCGAGGTTTTAAATCGCCTTCAAAATGATTAGTATCGTTTCAAAACTTAATTTTTGTGGTTTCATAAATTATTTTAATATTTTTCAAGCTCAATAAAAGTCAATATTTTCATCCTCAAATTCAATGCCTTATAATGGCTAAGACACTTTTTAATTTTCGCTAGGGTGCCGTTTTTAAACCGCTACTATTCGACCATCCCCCTCCTGGGGCCAAAACACTTCATTAGATTCGGTACTAAAGACTAATCCTGGCTTTAATGAAAAGACGAAATGAAGATGTGGTTTAAAAGGCAGGATTACCAAGGTCAGAGCGAAGGACAACAAACTGTCAAAATCATGTCGAAATTCTGAAAGGTTCAAATAAAGTAAACATCTTAGATTATTATTCTTGAAAATTGTCATTTCCTTAATTTCGACTTGTTGGGTGCAATATTAGTCTGTAACGTTTTTCGGTGGGTTTTTACATTACTTAATATAGACAGTTTTTCTTTCATCAAACCACGATTCAATTTGGATATCTTCTAAAACTGACTATTTCAACCCTTATTAATTGATGCCTTCAATCACCGCCCCGGAAAAGAAAGATTCTTATTCGTCTACATCGTTACCGTGTTTCAATAAATATTGTTGTAAATAAAGTAAGATATTTATTGTTTTAATGGAAATCAACTGTTCATTATTAATATTTATGCTATAAGACAAATACAAACAGTATTATGTAATAGAAATAAAATCACTAGAACATTTGGAAAGCGAAAAACAAACTTCACATCACATAATAACTCGTAATAAAAGAGAAATAAAGTAAAGAAATACAAAAATAGATTTATTCATACAAAAGACAAAAACGTCATCGTGGATTAATTGAATTATTTTCTCAAAAACTTTCTGCTGTATTTATGAGGTCATAAAATACGATTTTAATCAACGAGTACAAAAGTTGAAAACAATAACAGTCTCGCAGTTAATTTAAAACTAGTAACGCAGAAAATCATGACGGTGACGTCGCATAAATATTATACAATTATGAAAAAATACGTCAGAACTTTCTTTAGAATCAATGACATTTTTCTTGTTTCATCTCAAAGACAAAAAAATTCTGTAAAGGATATTTGCTTGAATTTTGACAGGAAAATGAATATGTTAAAACGTCGTTTGTTTTGTGAATTTTCACTTCATTTGTAATGCATGTCAAATATTAGTTAAAGCGTTATTCAATTTCAAATTCATGAAGCTAAGAATTAATAAGTCAACAAATAGTAAAAACGTGTCGTCAAAATGTTTCCTTTTCTTTAAACTGAACATGCACCTGCATGTCGATTCTACAAAGCACTGTTCCTGTCAATTTTTTGTCAGAGGTGACACATAATGAGACTTTTCATACGTTTTAATACGTTTGTTTTTTCAAGCATCAAATAAACTTAGGGTTGAATCTCCTTGATCTTTTACCATGTAAAATTATTAAGCATTAGTTTCGTATTTTTGTTTCCATTGACAATGACAAGAGTTGTCCGCCCGTCAATCATTGATTGTTTGTAGTCTTTTATTTGATGGAACATTTTAATAACTAGAAATTAATAGCAATCTTTTTTATTCCTTTGGTTTTGATTGGTGGAATTGATTTTAGTTTTTCTCTAGAATGTTTTTTTTTCCATCTCTTCAAACAAATACGAAACTAAAGCTGACATTTATTATTATATTTCCAAGTAAAAAGGCCAGCTTAATGGAATAAAACGCCTTGACCATAATGTTACGAAACTGCGTCTAATGGTTTTGAGCCAATTCTATTCTTGCGGGTCTTGAATACAAACGTTAAGATGAGGGGTAATATGTTTTGATATTCATCAAATCATAATTGAGGCTCTTTGGTTGAGTCAGTCAAATACTCAAAAGACACACTACGTTTTATTCTAGTAGAGAATGACAATGTGGAAGCTCAATATTTAGCTTCAAAAACAAAAATTCCGATCCTTAGTGAGCTGATCAACTGTAAACTAGTCTTCTGATAAGAAATCTTGAAGTTGATGCTTGAAATAAAAAACAAAATAGGTCTCGATGCATTGTAGTTTATGTAGGTCCACACTAAAATAGTTTTTACTACAGACACTATCAGTACTAATATGCACGCTAATATTCTCACAGTTTTCAATTAGAACAATTAACCGAACAATCATTAAGCTTCATTACACTTTATCCTATTGCTAGAGAATTAGTTGAACTGACGAGGTCTGAAACTTATTAAATAACTAAATATAAGACGAAGACAGTTCCAGGAAGTTCCTCCCTCACGACCTCTTAGTGCTAAATATGTCCATTTGAGTCGCGGAACAATTCGTTGCTCATCCTAGCGGAAAACAATGCCTCGATAGAGATAGCAAAGTACTGACAAAATGGTCGCTTTTACAATTTAATAAATTGGTTGGCTTATTAAATGAACGATTGGAAGAATAAAGGCAAAATAGATGAACATCTCGTACTGTTGGCACAAAGAGCTTCCCATGCAAATGAGAACCTAACTTTAGGAACTGTTCAGTCATGGACGAAATCAGGGCGATCAGGCGTATGGAATTTGATTTTGGGAGAAAAATCGTCGCAGATGTGTTAGGGATTAATTAATATTTCAGAAGGTGCAAGTCGTAGAAAGTTTAAAGTGATTTAGAAAAGTGTGAATCATTGGTCTAGGCGACGCTATGAAAAATTCCAATTCCCTAAACAATAAGATAGACTGACAACTTCTACCTAAGATAAACACGTTTGAGGAAGGAACATGCTAGTAAATAGTGTGAATTTCTTTTGTAACGGCTAAAAGGTCTAGAAATGTAGTTACACGCCTTAAGCAAGATGATTGGACTCAATAATATACTGCTTTTCAGCAAGCTTATTTTTATTTTCCTATTCCGGATATGAACAAAAGTTTAGCAATAACAACACCAAAACTGTATACTAGCATTGCCTTTGTATGCTCTTATTTTCAATATACTGTTTAAAGTAACATGCGCAAGATTTTACAATGCTCAATATAATTTTATGAAATGCATAAAGGTTATATTCAGATAATATTATTATTTATATAAATTCAAGCTTGCCAACAATCGATACATTGTGAAGTGTATTATCGCATATACCCTTTGAAGCTTTAGTAGTTTTACTGTTTCATTAGCTTTGTCTGTCAAAAAGTTCACAAAAATCGATATTCGTTTGAATGGCCTGAACTAACAAAATACTAGAAGAGTATATCACTACAATTCGTCAATATACTATAGACATTCAACAAGTAAAAAGGTTAAAGTGTAGTATGAAAACCTCGTAATCGAATGGAAGAATAAAGATTTTGAGTACGAATCCATTAAAAACTCATTAATCATAAAGAACAATATCTTGGATTTTCATTGGATAAAAATGTCACATTCAACACGTGCAAATTAATTATTGAAATGAAAATAATTGAAATATTTTCGTATAAAAATAGTTGTTGAAATATATGAATGAAATATAATTAAAGAAAGTCAGCATATTTTCGGAATATTTCAGGATAAATTAATTCTAAATTGATTTCAATAAACTTCGTAAAGTTAATAATTTAATTTTACTGTTTATGGTTTATTACTTTCATGAACTCAATATTTAGGTGAGAAAACGAAACACTTAAAGACCTCTATTACAGACATACAAGCTAAAGTCTATTCCATTTTATTTTTTAGCAAGATTCAAGCAGATGTCAACCCTCAAATAGTTTATTGTTCACTGATGTGAAACATAAGAAAACCAAAAATTAATTGCGGTTTCTTTGATTTTAATTAATTTTCTAACCAAATTAAGCATCCTATTAAATCTAATCTTACTAAGAAAGATAAGAACATTATAACAGACAAAAGAGTGGTATGCTGCGGTCCTGTTAACATTCAAGATGGCGTCTTCTATTGCGGTAAAAAATCATTTTCAGGCAATTATTTAATATTGTATTCCATTTCATTTCGCCTAAAGATATAATAAAAATCTTCTTTCTGCTGGTTACACGGATTTCTGAATCAGAGCTCCTAATCATAAGCAGGCACCTCATTTGATGAACACGACAGCGAAGTGACCCACAACTAATTCCCTCCACTTGAAACAGGCTATAAGAAATTGAGCGAAGATTCTTCCAGTAATTAAATTTACCTGCCTCATCAAATGTCTTGAAGTGGCAGGATTTTGTGCCATGATTTAAGCTCGGCAATAATAAAAGGACGTAGAATTCCCTTATTCGCTAAATCGCCTGATTTTCTGGCACGCCGCGTTAAGCCAATTTCTAATTTGTTCTTAAGCTGTGCAATACAGGAACCGTGGTTTATTTAGTCATAATCTTATTGAAACTCATAGAAACTGGTGAAGTTATTAATTAATCAATTTCGAAGTTTATAAGCAGATGTTCTGGGGGTTTAACTCTATCGATTTTCTCGTTGTAAATACTTCGGAATGCAATATACAAATAGACACCGGAAGTTGGAAGGAGACATTTCATAACTATAACAATCTACAGATGCTTGCATTTTGCATAATATTGCATTATTATATAATTATTTCAAATTCAGTGAACAATTTCAAAACATGGCATCTGTGAAAACATATTACCCAAGAATTAATTCCCATGTAACAGTCGGCTGCGAGAACAAAACTTCAACCTAGAATTTGTGGGGTTCTTCTTTTACGAAAAAAAAAGTCACTTTACAAAATCGTCGTTGAAACATTGTCCGCAATACACCGGATTACATACACAAGACACTGATTTGAGTAACTGACATTGATTCTAATAGAGAACATCAATATGTATAGTAGATTGTGATTGACAACTAATGACATCAATAAGTCGGCCTGAAGAATAATATTAATCATCTGTTTTAATTATTCTTATTTACTACAAGTGGGATAACGGTAAAGGCTTTTTTTTTATTCCTAATCATATTAATGATAATTGAATTATGTTCAATAGGTTTTTGAAGGCTGTTTTTAGTATACGCTTTAATAATGCGATTTCGCGCACATTTGAAATTCCATTATATCAGTCTATATCATCCTAAGCTCAGTTTTCGTTTTAATTCATTTAAAAAATGACTGAAATATATGGAATTTGAGCTATTCCATGTCTACAGCAATAAAATAAATGTAAACAAACATTATAGAGTCGTGAATAGAAAATAAAAAATAATCTAGCCATTAAAATAAATCATAAATACTTTATTGTCCTCGTGTGAACCCATCTTAAGACCCATTAATGGTGTTTTTATGAGAGACGAATCGTACTTGAGCTGTGTCTTAAATCAATTGTGTACATATAAAAATATGATTTCATAAAAATAAAGCTTAAATATGACCTCCTTTTTTCACACCTTTAAAAATTAAGAAGTATACTACCTCTTAAAAGCTTAAAACGTATATTTTCGTACTTCAACTGTTTCTCATATTATTAGTATTGTTAGGGCAGAGTATGCTGACCCTTGCGTTTAGATTAATGAAGCAAATGAAGTTTGGTCGTTTAGGGTCATGCACATATCAAATCGGACTATGGTATGTTTATAGATATATTTATATCACAATGCTTAAATTAGTCTGTGACCTACCCATGACCTAAGGAATAAATGTGGGATTTACAAATATAATCCTTCAAATTGGGTCTGAGAAATCCCCGTCTTACGTTGGATGTTTTAATGGGGCCCCGGATATAACAAGTGTCTTCATAAACTATAGTTAAATAGGGGCTAAGTTATTTCACTATTAAACATCTTAAGTATAATATCCTTTTCATTCTATTCACTATACATATTTTACCTATTGTTTTCTTTCTTTGATCTTACCGTTGAATGCAAATCAGCCATGCTGATGCTTTTAAACTCGTATATCTGCACGCCAGGGGTGCCATTTGGGGCTTCACCGTTTTCATTAGGCTCACTAGGAGCCATCACAAATGTTTGAAAGACCAACTTGATTTCCAAAATAAGGAGCGGTATTGACTAAATTTCATAAATAGATAGACTTGTTTAGGAAAATAGTAGGTTACGCCACTTCACTAGGTAATTTTTCTATAATTACAAGTTTGCCGAACCTGATTTTGTGGTATTTCTCCACGGGAATCCAACACTAATTGGTGATGTGCAAAAATCAAGATATAAGAAAATCGGGGTCGTTATTAGTTGAGTTATAAGAAAATTAAACTATATTGTTAAAACTTACTTGTATATTATATGTAAGTTTATATATTATGGAAGTTTACAATTTCTCTAATTCTAACGTTTTAATTTCTCTAATTTATGTTTGAGTGAAAAATAATTTTTGACTAGCATTCATTTTTTTCTTTCAATTATTTAATTTGATGAATGATCTTGATTAGCTTGTAACTATTTTGAGGGCGGTCCGGTTTTTACCAAGACAACTTTCAAACTTGGCAAACTTTATGCAATTGATAATTAGTCATGTATGGATGTTATTATATAATTATTGTAACTGTGAATATATACTGTCGCCATCTATTCTAATTGATAACATTGTTAACATGTTTGTATTTCTCATTTACCTCTTAACAGGGGTCGTATAAGAGAATAAACAATATATCTACCAAATATTTCAGTTTTAATCTTCTATTAGATAATAATTATAATTTTTTTAAAGTATGCACACCGGCGCATTATAGATATAATAATATACTACTTTATTCAATTACGGCATTCTTGAATACCAATATTAAGTTAACAAGATATATCGTTTATGTGGTGAAGCGAAAACCATTTTCTCTCAACATGAAATTTTCCATCCTAACAAATGAAATGAAATTTAAAAATAACCCATGCATTTTGAGGAAATTTGAATAGGAAAAATTTCTTCTCAATCATTAGCTCAGTAGTAGGCCATGGGTTGCCGTTAATAAATTTATTCTATAATGTTGATACCCGCATTTAAACATGATATTGTATATTTTCAAAACAATTAAAATTCATTTGTTAAACAAATTTCCATATCTGTTAACAAGCTGTTGTAAACTGATAATAAAAAAAAAGTCAGGCAAGGATGAGAAACAAAGTATATTACTGAATCGATATCAACTTTGGAAAAAAAGAACCACGCTTGATCAATTTTATTGTATGAAATCTATTTCTGATCGAGTTAAAGTTTATCTACACGGAGAACCGATATGTCTACTATAATATTCCCATCGTACCATCCTGACCACTTCATTTGTTCTATCCCAAACCAACCATAGACAAAATATGGTTTCTTTCTTCACTCACTTGATAAAAAAACAAAAAACTTTTATACCATATTTTAGAATTGATAAAGTAGAAATAACATTTTGTTATCTTACAGTGATAATAGGTCTTAGAATGAACATACAATTTTAAACTTGGCCAATAAGAGCTCTATTCATCAGTAAATATACCTGCTGCCATAAATAACAGGAAAAAAATATCCAAAACTAAAAAATTTAGGCTATCCATAAAGATGAATTTGATTATTGAAAAACGCTTAATAAGTTCATTAAGCGTTTTTCAAAAATGACTTAGTTTTGTGAGTTTTTCAGATTGTAAACGATTCTGTTACTTTATGACACCAGGCAAGTTCCCTGATGAATATACACACATATTGACCATTCTTGAGCATTCTTGAGAACTATAATTCTATGTTCATGCTAAGATGCAGTATCCCTTTCATAAAAGCATACAGAATGCGTCAACTTTGTAGTAATGGAGGAAGAAAAGCAAAATATTGTTGGAAAAGAAGGAAAAAAAGTTTGGGGTAAAAGTTTGTTCAATTTTACTTACACTTGGAATAGTTTCTTGATTGCAGACGCCATCAGCCAAAAGTCGATCACGAATTTCCCAGGCAAATATTGATGGGCATTCTCTTTTATATTGCGCCACTTTAGAACACACGTCTCCAGTCGCCACACGAGGTTTGCTTCCCCCTATTGCACGTGGTCTGATGGACCCAGTTTCATAATAACGTCCGAGGATTTTACTAACACATCCGTTGGAGACTTGAAGAATCCGGGAAATGTCACAAGGTCGAGCTCCACTGTGAGCTAGTTCGACGATTCTCTGACGAGTAGAATCAGGTAAGGGTCTTCCATTCACAAATACACCACCCAATTGATTGACGCCTGAGTGTCCTGAAAAATACAAGAAAATACCACTCGGTTACAATTTCATCCAACCCAAACAAATCATCTTGTATCACTTGAACAAGTAAGTAAGCTAGTTACAACTTTACAAAATTTCAGAGCAATTTTCGGTCATAAAATATGCTTGTATCAAAATGCAACATCTTGCTATTATTACTTCAATGGGAATTGCTAAATTTCTGGTAGAACTGAAATTGTTTATCCACTTTTTAAAACTCAATTTATTCACCATCGATTATATGTCAACGAATTCTAGGATTTTTCATTCAAAATACAACCTAACACAGTTTATTTCATTTATGTTTCGTTTCATAATAAAATATTTTTTAACAGCCCGTGGCGCTCCTTCCGGATTCATAGCAAATTTCCTGGTTGGACTCTGGTTTCTATTCCAAACCTTTAGCTTTTATCTTTATACATAATATGATTCGCCTTGTAAAGATATTAGTAGTTTTTCATTGAATACAGTAAATAATAAAATTAGTTTATCAAGACAAAACCAGCATGCCTAGCATTGGCAAACTACTATACTAATACAAATATCAAAGTAGAAAGCCTTAGATTCTTAGTTTCTTTTTCCAAATTATCAAACTAACATAGTATTAAATATACTGTGTATAATTGTAAAGTCGTTTGAGGTTAAATAATTACTGCACATTTTCTCTTCAGGATACTTCGAACAAAAAGGGCACTTCCGGTTTTATTCTGAAAGCAGAAATGGGCCACTTCCGGTTAATGTCAGGAACGTCATGAAATAATAAGACAATGGTATCACCGCGGGTAATATTAACGAATTGAAAGACATCTTAATATTAAGTTTAATTTCCTTCTATTGGCACTAGACTGTCGTCTGGTAGAGGATACACTGCCTCGGGTCAAACTACTACGCGTGCAGACGAGAATCAAGTCATGTTAAATCAACATGATCATGTACAATCTGACCAAACGACACATGAAAAACATGGCTGAACAACGGCTCCTGTTTATATATGGGGGCCTCTGCTCCCGGCGTTTATTGTATGAGTTTGAAGTGGTTTGATGGCAAGAAAAGCAAAAGCCTAATAAGACACTCCAATCTTTTAACACTATAACCCCATGTCTGTTTACATTCTAAACGGGTCTATACAAACACAACACAAGCACCATTCTAACACATAAAATTGTAAACATTTAATCAAACTAAATTGAAAGTGTTACTTTTAGAATGAGACTCTTGTCACTCTGAATAATCTGGCTAAAATAATCATATACAATGTATATGAAATGTTCTGCAGTGCTCATGCCCTACAGCAATTAAAATTTAATGTTCAATTTTTAAGTTTACAGAAGAATCAAGACCGTATACTAACAAGTCCCCTAATACTGACATTCTGTGCCATTTAGGATAATGTAACAAAGTTGTCTGTCTTTGCAATAAAGGGAGATAATTTGCCTTCATTAATCAGTGTAAAGCAGCCGATAGCAAATGATAAATATTATTGTCAAATAAATGTAGCCGACTGGGGTCTACAAACAATAGTGAGATTAATGGCAACTAGTGTATGGTGTACCTAAAGTTTGAGGTGAGAAACAGCCATTTGTAATCATGATTTACAATTTTTGCCAGTGACATCTGTTTGACTTGCTGGCCTACATCCCATCTGTTATAGAAGTTGTAAAATACTGCATTAATGTTAAATATTATTGCCGTTTCTCTCATAATAAATTTTAAGATGAATGGCGTCATTTATCAAGTACCTTGTTAACAATCTTAAATGGCTAGTCCCGTATGATTCACAAATATAATGTCCAAAAGTTATTTCATACGAGTGCGATGGTCACTCTCTTACACCATTGTATATGACAAATAATGTCAAAATTAAGCACAAATCTCTTTCATTGTCAGATTATAATAGTTGAAATACAAAGTAAAAACTCACAGAGGTGACCTGATGCTTCTATAACTTCAATATTGAGACGTTATCGGAACCTTTCCATGATTGCATCAGATGAAAAAATAATTACACTCGAGCATTCTAATTTATCAAGCTTTTTTCCTTACATATTCGTATATTCGCAGTGATTGTTAATAGACTTATAATTACGAGTTAAATTAAATTTGTTTATTATTGTATATTGTATATTATTATTTGTACATATACTATACTACGTCTTCTTGTGAAATTTTTGAATAAAGATTATAAATTTGGAAATATAGGAAATTCCCTTTAAACGCATCCATTTCAACTGAATGTGTCTAAATTAAGCATAAAATTAATGGAGTCTGTCCATTCTGCCTTTGTAATGAGTGTGTGTTTGAGGTTACTTCTACATATTCTACAGCACTCAATCTTTTTTTTTAGCACGTTATTGTTCCTCTTAATGAATGTTTATTGCTGGAGTTTTTGTCAACTACAAATTTATGCTAAAAACCAGTTTTCAAAATACATGTATGGTGTGTTGTTTTTTTGTTAAAATAGTCTCAATGAATAGTATGACATGTTGTTAGATAGATTAGCTTTAGCAGAAATTAGCATAATGAAGTAATAAATAATTACTAAGCGTTTTATATTGTACAATAGTTTATTATGAATGACATCTGAGTGCATTTCGTGGTTTATTGCTAATGGAAGCAATTTGAGAGACGCTTTCTAAACGATCATAAAATTTTAAAATGAAATAAAAACATAAATAGGATTATCAATATTGATTTCTGAAGTAGATATGGTATGATTCAGTGCTTTAGGTGGACCGGAAAATTAACGGAATTTCAGGGGTGTTTTTTCTTCGTGATCCACTAATTCAAGAAGATGCCCCGATAGTTTATTTGTCGACAGCGATTGCGACTGAAAGCACCCTCTTCCAAAGTAGTTCAAGTTATTACTATCGTGAAAAGAAATTATACAACTCTCGTTTTTGACCCTCTAAAGAACGTCTTTTATTTTAGAAAATTGTTTTTATCTAAAGAATGACCACCAATGAAATAAAAAGAGACCCCAGACTGTTGCCGAAAAGAAACCCTCGAGTCATGGCCTAAATTGGACTGTCTGACCAGTGGAGATGAACAATATCAAAGTCCTATCGATATAACGAGAACTAAATTACTGCAAATTGGTCATCAGCGACAGGGCTGATAAAGACATTTTAGTAGGGTAGTAGCTGTCCATATAAATGATGTTATCTGGAGCGCCGTGAGCGCCAACAATGATGAGTGAATGTCAGATGTAAGAGATGAGAAAAGGAGATAATGGCAGGAGTTGCGATACTTGTAAGAGATACAGAATGACGATAGTAAAGATAGCATGATTGTCTAATGATCATTAGACACATCATCATCAGTTCGCACCCATTCCTTAATCTGAAACCTTATAGACCTCTATAACATGTGATATTACTTCAACCGATCCAACTGCCGAGCCAAAAATATTTTTTATTACCATGCTTACCAAGACTTTGTCTTTTGTTTCCACAATGGTAAAATCGCTTCTAGAATTCAATCCAATTGTACAGCATGCCCACAGAGAAGCATTCCTGAAGGAATGTGGAAGATGTTAGTGCACGAAACTAATGGAATTTAGCGAGTGAGATCGACTGGTTAATGAGAATTGGATCTTGTTACAACTAAACAAGGATGGTGGTAGAACCTGCTGTTACTAACTCTTCAATAATGATGGCTCAATTACCAACTGTCAACAGCCCAGTATCAACCCGATAGTTAACTTAATGGATACTTTCACATTTAAATACAGTAAATTGGTGGGGGAATTCAAATTAAACTGCAAGTAACGGATGTTGCTTAATATTAGTACATGTAGTTGAAAGCGTTAACGGATTTTGAAGAAACCATTCTTTTGGACATTATTCAGAATTAAAAAGATTTCTTATTAGTTGTGTTTTTCAATAAAAAAAAATCCTAAAAACATTGATACAAATCTTCCAGAAATCATATTTCATTAGAATGCCTTGAGAACGAAGGAATTTGGTTAATGCCTCAATAGATTAATCATTTTTAAGAAAAGGTTACAAGTGTTTACTTCAAAATCACCTTCTTGAAATTCGACAACACCCTTGCAATCGTCAAGTTGTGGATTAAGATGTTTTTCAAAAAGTTTCAAGAGGTTGTTGGTCTTCAAAGCATGATGTCAACAAGTCAAAACATGGTCTCATTAGCAAGTTAAACTTCTCATTATTTCCTCGTTAATTTGGTCAAGTTAGGAAGTAGTGTAAGTGGCGAGTATTGTTATGACGAGTTGACGAGCATGTCGAGATGTCCAATTCTAGTATCTCATGTCCGTCTTAATTGACTGGACCACGACGGGTCAACAGCAGATTAACAAGAGATTTGGACCAGATAAAGCCATTGTTAATCTTCATGTCCCGTCTGTCCATCGATAGAATGGGGGCCAAATCTTTAGTTTTTGATTCAAGTCATCGTCTTTACAATCTGACACAAAAACATCAAGTGACAAACGTCAGACGTCCAGAGAGATGTTGCCCATAAATCATTGTCCGCCATTGTTAAATCGTTTTTTAGAGGAACGGCCGTGGGTCATAGTCGATCCTTCAAATTTCTCTCCGAAAATTCAAGCTGGGCAGGTTCATTTATTTTGAAAGTTTACAGTGAGGAGGGTTAACATCTCAATTAAAACCCATTTTTCACTGGTGGTATTATTCTTTGACAATTTGACAGCGAGACTCATAACATACATGACGTGTACTTTCTTTGAAATTTGAATCGATGTTCACCATGTGATACGTTCACAGCTCTCCTGCGAAGAAGGTGGAAATGATATGATGGGGATTTAATGATAGAAGAACATTATGGGTCATGTTATAAGCATAATTCGGAGATCTTACGAAGACAATTGGTCACTTTGTAAATTTATAGCGGGTGTTACGTATAGGTGTAGCACACCTGTGAAATTTGATCATTAAGAAATAAAACATGAATATCAATGTTTCGTTGAGTAACAAAAGCTTTAAGTACAGTTATATAAGTTGTCTTTAATCATAAATAAGATAGTTTTAGATATAAAAATTAAGAAAAAATATATGAGGGCAAAAATATGCGCCTTAGAACCAAAATTCCAGTTAGTGTGCTTTCCTTTTGGTTTTTAGTTTAATTTAATAGAAAAGGTTTTTTTTTAGTTTTGCCATTACAATATTTGAACCGCTTAAATGGCGGGTACTGAAGATAAATTCAGAGAAACGTTTTTTACATTGTTACAGACAATGGCGAAATGGGAGATGAAAAATCTTTCAAGTTCAAGAGTGTAACATGAAAAAATCATGTAAAAAAACGAGAATTCAATCCTCAGTTTATATTTGATGTAGACTCTGTTACACCGAATACTTTGTATGTATTCTACTCCGTTTACAAAACATCCCAGTACATGATCCCCAACCATCTTTTCTTAAAGAAACATGGCGGTTCTAATCTTCCACCTTTACAGAAACTCAACGCTAAATTGGTTATTTCTTCAACAAATTGTTGTGATGTTGTTTTCAAAACGGTTCCACGATCGAATTCAAAATACGCCAAAAATATCGTTTGATGTTAAAACTATCAACATCTGTCGCTGGTTTGTTTTGCTTCCAATTTATCTTTTATTTACATTCCGTTATAAGTGTCGTATCGAATTCTGTTGAAATAACGGCTAGTTAAACGTGCGGAGTGATAACTTATACCAAAACATTCAACTCCGAATTGCAATACAATCCACGTTCTTTGATAGTTTGCTATGTTCAACATGCCACTGTTTTTGACCTCAAAATAGCACGTGCATATTTGATGCCCTAAATGTGTCAGTTTCGCATGTAAATGTGTATGTTTATATAAAACAGAAAGATAAAATTTATTCGTACTTTCACAATAATAAACCAAGTTTACAGCTCATAGTTTTCTCTTGGCATATTAACGAAAATTTCGTTAATATAAACTGTAACAACACCGTTCCCAAAGCTCGATGTATCAAGTTCATTACTAATTGGCTCATCAATTTGGGACTTTATCAAAAAGATTTAACATTTTTCTTGTAAAAAATAAACATGCTTTGTCTGCTTTCGATCCCCAGAGCAAGGCATACCTACAAAATGATTTTCACTGAGCCATAATGATTTAATTAGATCTAAAGACAATTTTGAGTCTTTCGAAAACGAATTTTTTTTTATTAAACATTCACTTCAAAATATTTTGATATCTTGGGAATTATTTTCCTTTCAAATGTTCTTAATAAGATTTAATTTCAGAGAAAATATGAACACTTGTTAGTGAAAGCTTTTTTATTTGTCAAATACTGTCAACAAGATGTTGATAGAAATGTAAAGCTGTTGAACATATGTTTTGATTTGGTTATTAGCCGTTTAAAATTTCTGAGAAGTGAATTCGGCATTTTATTTCTGTATTCAGACAGTGAGAAAAGGATCTTTATATGCCGCAATGTAAAATTCTCATATTTTAGCATACTTAGTTCTAACAGCTTGTAGATTGTAAGAAGAGCAAAATTTGACTTTTTTAAGTACAAGATTACGCCGTTGGTGATAATTCACTCAGAAGTTGAAAGATCCAACAAGTGGTCTGAAAATGCTAGATTCATGTGATTTTGATTAAATGTAAGGATAATTCAAAGCTTTTGAAATTAAAGCTATAAAATTAATACGAAGTACCAACCAAGGTCATTGGTCAAGAACTAAAATCGACGATGTTAATGTTATAAAAGATAAATTGATAAATATTTAATTAATACAAAATTGTTGATTAATTGTTGAATTGATTAACAGGAAGTGTAAATTAGGTCTTAGACAGAGATTACCATTAAGCACGGCAATATCTTATATATTTTATTAATAATTAAAATATAGAAAAAAGCCTAGGACAGAAATCATTCTATAAAAATATCACTTCCAAGTACTCTTCTCTTATTTGAATCAAAACAAAACTCGATTGTCAGTCTCTGCATAATATAATTTACTAGGATAATTTTCGTTGTCCAATAATCTATATAAATATGAATTATTGAAAATGTACCAAACAATAATGTCGTACAATAAACTTATGAAATAATAGAACAAATTCAATCTTGCAATAAAGATCGTACATCTCTAAAACAAAGGGATATTCATCGTTTTATGATTTATATATAGGCCAAATAATAATCAATCCCTTGTTGGCGATTTACATACTACTTCAATCTTACATTACCGTTAAGAATTGACAAACATTTATCTTGTTCTGAAATAGTGTCAAACGATGTGTTCGATTACTTGTTCGTTCCTTATACCAATTATTGGAAAGTCGTTAATATTTTAAATGTTAAGGCAGCTTTAGAAAGAAATAAGTGTTAGGAAGAATGAAGGTAGTCGTTTATCGACCGGTTTTTAGTGTGAAAATCACAAGACTTGTAGTGATTAAGAAAATAATATAAGGTGCTATAACGGTCGATGGTGGAACTATAAGAATAATTCATAATGTTCGCAAGTCGAGTACATTGTCGTTATTCTAAATTTGGCAATGAACTTAATGATCATTTGTCTTTATACAAATGAGTTTTATTATGGGCAGTATTAATTTGATCTATGCCTAATTCGTTAAGATATTTATTGAACATTTGTTTTGTATTTGTGGTGTTTATCTGTCAAATGTTAGTGTCAATAATAGGTTTTAAATTTAAATGTTGTCACATAATAATCCTCATATGTATGGTAGTGTACAGATCTGAATGTCAATAAAAAATATTGTATACTTTGTGCTGAGTAACAGCATGTGAAGAAAAGAAATCAATCAGTTCAATGGGTTTAAAATAATTCAAACACCAAAATAATCTTCTACAATATATCTATTAAAATGTTCTGAAATTGAAAACACATTTATAACCAGGTACAACTGTTGCTGTTCTCATCATTAGGTCTGAAAACCAGTGAATGATTTTATAGCTAGTGTCTCCTAAATCACTTGGCTTAATACACCCCTTGCCAAATCAGCATGTATTGAATAGCGAGAGGCCGTTATAATGAAAAACTAAGCCTTGGGATAGAGACAGCAAGTAGCTTAACTAGGTAGAACTCAGCCACCACTACAAAACATCGTTACATTGACATCCAACCAATTACTGCTCATCAAACTACAATCACGGTAGAATTAAACCATCATTAAATTCAAGTCCCTTTTCCCATAGCGGCAGACATCAAACACTAACTTCCAATTAAGGTGAGGATTGTAACAATCTACAAGTTAAGATCTGACCATATTGTAACATGGACGGTGAGACATCAAAAAAGGAGAAGTATGAAGCATGACGTGTGTTGCCTAATTATTTATATGTTAATATAGAACCACTTGGTTTTTTACAGTATATCTCTTTACGTAATGGTACATTTTCTCGTTTTTTTCTCATTTCTCCCAAAGTTCTTCCGGTTCAATGAACTGTGCAGACATGGTGAATTCTATAATAATCCACAAGATTTTTTAAATTGCTACCGAATTCAACCAACTGAAAATACGACTAATTTTTTCGCGATCAAGGCAATTTTTCTAGCAAGTTGAAATGCTTTGATATTTCCAAATACCGCAATTTTTATAAAAATCTTCATTTCTCTCGAGTGAATTTTAATAATTACACACTTTTTGTTACAATTCCAGCCAAAATATGAAACCTTTGATGAAAAAGTTAAATCACGAGGCTTACAAACTTGTGAAGGTAATTTGGATGCAACTTTTCCCTAATGATATTCTAACAGATATGCGTTTCAATAATTCATAAGCAATACCTAATTTTTGAGGTTGCCTTCGTCATGCTTCATCACACTGACTAATTGCTTCTCATTAAAATATGATGCCACAAAAAACCTCAGAGATTTGTTGAAAACCAATGATATGTCAGTTACTTTTTGAATGGAACTCAAAGGGTTGAAAAGACAAGGAAAACTGCTTAAAAATTCTTTTTGTTGATTCACATCAAACTGTGTATTGCGTAATAATGGGTCTTATTTACTAGGCCCTCAATTGCTATGCAAGCAAAAGCGCCCATATTGCAGCTTATAAAACCTAAATTGTGATAGGTACTCATTTCTGATTATGAAGATCGTACAAAGTCTCAACGACAAGGTTGAAATTCCACTCAAGTTAATTAATATTTTCATGGCACGACTTTACCATTTATTGTTAACACAGTGTCGTTTCAATATGCGGCAATCTAGATTCAAATTTGATGAAATTTTGACATCTTAAGTATTCTAAAGTATTACATACATAATATGTGACATATCAGATAATTGTCATTGAATAAATCAGATATAATTTATCCGATTTGATGTGCCAACTAATAACGTCATATAAATTCAGATAATGTCGCAATAATGTGAAGATAATGTCAAAATTTTGTCCCATTAACTTCTTGTCCTATCTGAATTATTATTATATAGAAGTTGTCAATATGCATGCTAAATGCAGCGTGAATTATACTTTTTAAAGATATCATATTGTTCTCCATTAACAGTTAATTAGAATTATTATTTATCTGTTAAAATTGAAGATATGAGGTAATGTTTGTATCACGTGGAGAGAGGCCAATAACTAACGTGTGTATTTGTATTAGTTTTAGATACATTCGGGTAGAAATATTGTAAATTCGAATCCCTTGCCTGGCTAATTGAAAGAAAATACTGACGCCACGCCACGGCACGGCACTTTGAAAATTTGGCCCGTATCTTATTTTAACCAACTTTCCCAGTGGATATGAACACCAGAATTTTCTCAATTAATGTTTTACCCTTTTCTTATAATTTTTATTTTGATGAAGTCCAATATACGTTTAAACCACTGTTGTAAGATATATACGCGGTAGGCGTATATCGAAATTGAGCAAAATATCAAGTGAATTTTTTCTCTTTATTATCTGTCAGTTTATTGTTTTGTTGTTGTTGCTGTCAGTATCAATTTCCCTTGACATTAAAATCCACCATAGGATAAGCTAAGTGGTTTATTAGCATTGAACCTAATTCTAGCGAGTCTTGCAAGTTAACAAAAGAGGAATGATGAAATATTGATAGATGTTATAAAGTGATGCTAATCTTAATAAACAAAATTGATAAATAGGATGACTAGTTTATTTTACACTTTCAAATAATAGTATTCAATACGTCTTCAATTATAAACGAGTTGCTTTATGAAAGGGTACTCGACGGTAACGGGTCTGTTCGTTCATGGTGCCACTGAACAGCGTTAGGTTTTTGAGCATGGAATAAATGATGCTGTTGAATAATTCATTTGATTATTATATCTAGATAACTTTTGAAATTAACACGTTATTAATAGAGGAGGTCACGTGACATCACAGTCAATTTGTTAGAATCAATAGTTTCTTGTTAGAGAAAAAAAAAGATTGTAATGACTGTATTGGACTAGGTCGAATTTCTATCACGTGCATATCAATAAAATACGATTGCCAGCACCTTTTCAATCTGTCGATGATTGGGCATACTAATCTGATGGACTTTGGGGCTACTATTTTGGTTCAGGACTACTATTTTGGTGGAATTACCCCCCCCCCCCAAAAAAAAAAAAAAAAAAAAAACAAAACAAACCAATTGGTCAAAAAGTGTACAATGCTTATCGGGATGACGTCCAAAACAACCAGGAGATATATGATGACCAATAGTATTCTAATAACCCTATATTCGTTTCGTATCTCGAATAGAATATGGGTTTTTAAATATGAGGTGTGACGAATGGGAGTGTGGTATATTAATACAATATAATCAAAGTTGAGCTCACCACGTTTTCTGGAATGTTTCTTCACTGCATTTGTCGAACCGTTGCTACTGGTATCACTGCACGCCTGAGCACTACCAGGACTTGCCTCTTCTTCTGCAATGACAATTAAGAATTCTTTTATACATGCATAAGCATTCCGTTTCCTTTAATATATTTACTAAAAGAATTTTTTTTTTAAATGAAGTTGATAAAAGCGACCTGTATCATGACATCATGAATACATTAGGTCCAGATGACCTCGGAAGTCGTCAATAACATTGATAGCACATCGATTACTTTATAGTGCTTTATAGATATTTTTCTTGGCTATCCCTTTTCCTCAGTTTTTATACAGCTAACATTTCTGTATTTATGTTAAAATAAAATTAAGTTCTCGAGGAGGCAATCTGCATTTGACTTTTCAATAAATATCGACACAAAATCTCGACAAATCAAAACAAGCTAAACGAAATACATCAAGATATTAGAAATTTCGTTCAGAGTATTGGAAAATTATGCACGAATTGTTGAATCTTTGTAAAATGCAATAGGCCTAAGGAATCGAGTTCCGAATTCACAATTCTTTCAAATATATTCCGAAACATTGACGTAGTCTTAGTATAATACCATATAAGATACTAATGAATACCATATATTATACATATGAATATTATATATGATATATGAATGCCATATAAGATATACATGAATATTATATAAGATACACATGAATATCATGTAAGATATAAATGCATACCATGTAAGATACATACGGATATCATGAAAGATATAAATAATACACAGGATATACATGAATATCACGTAAGATACAAATGAATACTATGTAAGATACAAATGAATATCATATAAGATACACATGAGTGCCAAGTAAAGATACGTATGAAAACCATATAAGACATAACTAAATATCTTGTAAAATATAACTAAATCTTATATAAGATGAAATGAATAACATATAAGATAAAAGCATAAAAGATACAAATGAATAGCTGGTATTATTCAATTATTCTTATCTTATAAGGACTATCCTGTTTAGAATGATTAATCAATTAATTTAACAATTACCTTTGTCAACCAACGACGGTCCTTCGTGAATTCCACGTTAACAATCCAAAGACATATCTTACGGTGATCAACAGATACACAAAATTACAACCTCGCTATTTGACTAAACCATAATAAATGTGAGAAAAAACAAGTGAGCACATCTCATTATCATTTGAAACCTGACTAAACTAACCTGTCTTTCAATGAAATAGTTTGGTGTATTTAGACATACAGGTATATAAAGTATATTGTCTATTATTACAATATCTAAATAAGAATGTCGGCTCGGGTTTTATGATCGATGGTCATGTCGTCCATATCAGGAGAAAACAAGATACAAACCGATCTCCCATGTCCAACTATTGACCCTGAATCTCTTTTTCCCGACCCCTCGCGTTCGGTGACCGAACGAACTTGTCATGCAAGCTAACGTAACATTGCGAAAGTGATGTATTGCAATGCTATAGTAGCTGCGGTGACATTTTGTTTACGAAAACAATACTTAAAGAAGCCCATCTTCCTTATTAACCTTATTGCCAAAAATAGCGTATGATATTTTTTTCTGACTGGAACCTTTCGCGAGTACACCTAAAATATGCACACGATTATTTGAATAATCTGGGTGCAACAAAAATGTCATGCTCCTTGTATGTCATCATTAATTTGATTTTCTCTCTTTTGAGAGAGCAGAGATGCAGGATGTAAAACACTCGCATTTCATATTTATTGCCCATTTAAGTCATGTTAAGAAATGTAAGGCGTTGTTGCGTATTTTCATCCCGAATGGAAGATGGCTATTTTTGAATGATAACGGAACCTTCTTCTAGAGAACATTTCAACAGTGTGATAGACAGAAATTCAATAGCGCATCGAACACAGCCAAAGTACAATAAGCATGTAAGACCTAGTGAGCACTATTAATATCATCATTGAACCATACGAAAGCGTGCACATATCACTTAAAACAGAAGCTTAACTTATAGAATACGTCAGTATAATTGCATTAAGGTGCATTATAGGTGTGCTACATGCATATTGTTATGCTGACAGCCTATTGTATTTTGTGACATAAAAAAATGTTCAAATCGATAATTTGTATTCAAGTTCGTGCTATTGATTCACGGCTTGGTGTAATAATATTTAGTAATATAGTTGATATATTCATGAAATGCGGGATTCGAAGTCACTGGGTGTAAAGTAATATGCTTTGTATGTAAAAACCTATATTAATGTTCAACCTATTTTTAACCCAAAATTGAATCGACAAGTAGGTATTTGTATGCTGAATCGATTGTTTTCAAGAAACACGACCAGATTAACATTAACTTCAAATCATATTTTGTTTCAAAATATTTTATCTAGAATAACCAATTATCGATCTTTATGGTCCAAAAGTCCTTTTTTGAATTTTTATTTCAACCTGTATATGTTATGAAATTTATATAAGTCTATGACCCATTGAACGAAGAAAGTTGCCTTTAAAATGCAAGTTGAGTTGACAATATATTCCATAGTTAGTTGTTAAAGATTCTATAGAGTGCGACTCACGGTTTTAGACTTGTGCTATTTATTGAAATCTCAAATCAATCAGAGGGGATTGCTGTGAAATGAGGCCTGTACGTTAATGGTGCTCTGTATCTTTAAATATTCATTTCGTCTAACTAACCGTTAGAATCGGTTAAATCCTATCATGGCCTACTTAATCAAGACAGTAGACTTTATTATCAAGCCACTTTCTGAAAGTCATGGAATGCTTTTGCTTTACTCCAAATAGTGCAGACCATTAGACCAACCGCCGATTGCTCAAACACGTGTGGTACCCTTTGAGTATCTAATTTTTCGCTTGATCTTGCTATCTGATGTACTTCTTATTTGCATTAGATAAATTCGAAGTGTAATTGTTGATTTTTTCAATATGCAAACATCAAAAAAACATAATATTCTTGAAAGATGCTAACCATACACCTCTTTAGGCAGATTCTTGAAAAAAAGAAGTTGAAAATATCTTGAATTGCAAATTAAGAAGGCAATGCTATGTTGAGTACTAAAACATGGACCTGATATTCGAGACTATACGGAAGTGACATTATCTGCGAGACTGTTGCAGTGGAGGTCATGAAGATAAGAAGAGAAGGCCAACCCTATTATAACGGAGATTAAGTAATAATTACTTGGGACTTAACGCTAATATCGACAGAATTCCTGGGATCTTTACTCCCAGATCTCGCTTGTCAGTTATTGAGTCGTTAGCTTACAACTTGAGAACATTACAATGCATCCAATATTGTCTTCGGAATTGTTGTCTTGAAAACTGCCAATTTGCAGACAGGATTTAAATACCTTAGCACAATGACTTATCATGTTTTCATCCGAAAAGAGATTGATGTTTTCTAAAGATCGTGTCAAATCAAACACTTGTAGATCTGCATCGTTTACGATAAGCAGACTGAAATGTGACTTGCAAAGATTGGGATTTTGCATTTAGTTGAGAACCTTTCTAGAAACACATGGTTCTTTTTTTCAGATCTTGCGGGTGTATACATATATTTAATATTTGACGTTAAAGCAACAAAAATGTAGTTTGAATTTATTGACCACAGTGGATGTTTCTGCGAGCGTGTCTTAAGGTTTCTTAGTATTTCCAGCAGCGGAGCTTCTTTTGCCCTTCACTATAATGTACAAATCTACGTGTTTGGAGTACGTGTTTTCAATTAAACAAAAAGTTATTATTGCAATATGTATTGCGGTACCAGTACCACCATTTCTAATGTGCAACTTCCCCATCAATAAAGACAAAACTAGTTGAGCCAATACGGAGATGAGATAATTTAAACAACAAACACGACTAATGAATGAGATGTTTAACAAGGGAATTGTTTGATGAAATAAATCCACCAGAACAAGGTTAATGTGTTCAATTCGAAAAATCCCTATTGATCGCTATCATCTTTAATTTATTGTCCTTTTCTACCTCTGACAAGCAAAAGTTGCCTTTAAACCGCTATCACTTTATATTCATTAATATTGGAGAGCTATGGTCTGTGGCGATTGACGAGAGATTTTTTTTATCTTCACTATAGTGTTTTGTATAGATGACTTTCTCTTTTTCTCTCTTTTCACGATCAGTATTGGCGTCGCTGATTTTGAATCAAGAAATATTGTGAAAATTCATACCCTTTAAATATTTATTACAAGTTTCCATTTTAACCAAATCGTGTGAAAATTGCTGCACATGTTAACATATCTATTGATTTGTTGTCTTATTTTCAACTAAAACTGTGTACAAATTCACGCTCCTATTTGCAACCTTTTCTTACCAATTTTCTCGATACGATTAAATTCATCATTACTTTTTACAATTTATGACTACATGGAATTTTTTATAAGATGCTTTTTTTATAAGTCTTGAAATGAAATGAATGGAGTTTTACGCCCTAATACATGTTGAAGAGGCGTTTTCAACACTAACCAAGAGCGGTATGCTTTGGAAAGTTCTGCTCCAATTAAAGTCATTGTACAAAGTATGTTTCGTTATAGCCAGGTTTCACTATATTGCTTTTGCAGAACAAAAGTATTTAAGCTATATAGGTGGTTCAACAAGAGCTTATTTGGATGATGTCCAAGAGCTACTCCGGTTCTTCATGGATTACTTTTTTTTGTTGATAAAGAATTAATAATATAGTGTTGATCGGATATTTTAGTTGTAAACTGACAATGTTGTTACTTAATTGTTTATGTGCATTATTCATATATCTGTTCTACTCATATAGGGCTCTCATATATCAGTTGTCGATAAAAGAAATTACAGCTGTAACGGGGTATCTAAAAGCTACTTCTGTTGTCAACAAAAGCTATTTATTCTGATAGGAATAATTTAGTTGTGTTATTTCAGCTGTAAACAAATGCTATAAACTTCTTTACTAAAAAGATATTTCAGTTGTAAACAAAAGTTATTTATGCTGATCAGGAGCTACTTCAGTTGTTGATTAAATTGCAAACAGTGATTTGTAAACAGAACCTTTTTGCTATGTTACCAACTAACTATTACATGTGTAAACAAGAGCTATTTAAGTTGTTAAGCAAGTGGGGATGACAATGATCTTTAACGAACATCAATTTCATTGCTTCAATCAGAAAAACAAAGCAATGTAACTAATGGTCATTGAGAGATACTGATCGGATTCAAGCAATTTGTTAGAACGATTAGAACTTCTCTCTTGTCGATACAAAATAGGGAAATCAAGTCTCCAGAGAATAAGGAATTCCTGCATATTTCCATCAGTGCCTTTGTCAAAGATTGCGTCACAGCAAATTAAAATTTGAGGAATAAAGTGATAGAATTCATGATCATTTGTTTGGTGTTTTTGTGATGTCGGTGGATGAATCGATGCCTGAGTCATTTAGGTTAGTGTTTTGAAGATGAATATTTCAAGATATTTCTAGTTTATAAGGTCTGTCTAGAGATCGTACTACACGATAAATCGCCATTTCTCAAATCAACTATTACTAATATTTCCTTTTGATAAAAACGAAGAGACATTCAACAAATAAATCAATCTTGAATGCAGTAAAACATGAAAATTTATAGAATATGAAAAGTGCGTTAAAGAGTGGAGATAAGACGAAATAAGAAGTTTGATGAAATGTGTAATCTAAAGTTATAAATCATTTCTTTCTAGACTTCATTAATAAACTGTTAGTTTCAGCATCTTTTCTTTTGTTAGTTTATTTTTGTCTGCCATAAAACTATCTCAAAACAGTTCTTCTTGAATATTTCATGTCGTTGTCACTGAATTTCGAACGTCTTATTCGCATACTGGGCTGCTTATTTTGAGTGTTATAGTATTATATTTTTAAAATAATGCCCAAGCCGGAAAGAAAATACGCAGTTTTATTTCACAAACAGAGCGTTTCGACATTTAAAAAAAATAGAATTAGTTCATAAACCCTTATTTCGAAATTTTTTAGGTTACCTGGTATTTCTGGCCATTCCACATTTTTAAAGAAATCCCATGCCAACTGTTGTTTAGAAAACGAAATATAAATAAAAGGAATATTATAAATAAAATAAAGTAGTTATAATTGATTATTTAGATGACATATTGTTATATCTTATAAGAAAAAATCAATGGAGTTTCTTTGATGTGTGCCGACGGCAAGAAAAAAATCTATAAGTAATAATCTATCTATTTATTAAATAATTAGAAAATTATCTGACTGAAAAGGATCATCGCATTTTATAAGATTTATTTTTCTAATTAAATTATTTTTATCCCTTAGTTTTAAGTGGGTTAAAAATACTACTACTACTAATAATAATTATAATTGTAAACACTAATTTTTATAATAGACTTTTTTATATTCGATCTTAACATTAATATAAATAAAACGAAGCAATAATTCAGTATTAAACTTGGTGGAAATTTTTAATTTTAGTCATTTAGATGATTAAGATATCTTAATGTTTATTTTTTGTGGTTAACACCCTGGAAATTTCTCGGCCAATTTGTTGTCACCTTATTACTTAACAATACCAGCATAAAATTTATTTTATTTATATGCTAATTTATAATAGTAAATGCATTTAAGCGTTTAATTTTTTTTTATCAGAATGGTATCATTGGTAATTTATTTACTAACAGGGTAATATCGGAATTTCATATCTATACATAATAGTATGCTTTCGAAAATTTTAACCTTTTGGCTTGAAAATATTGTAAAAAAAAATGGCAATATTTCACCTTTTAATTGTAAGTGTGATGTCAGGGTATAATTTTATAACATGTAGATTCATGGACCAGACCAGACCAGATAGATACATCTTAATTTAATGCTCCTGGATTCTCAAACTTGTTTAATATCATAGAATTCTAAAACTAGATTATTGATTGAAATAAATGGGGTCAACGTGAACCCAATATGTATTGCAAGTTTAATTTCAAATTTATATCTCAGTCCTAACTTAATATTTAGGCCTATTCTCTTTCAAAATTACTAAAGAAGAAGATTAGAGGTTATGACCTGAAAATCTTATATTTTTGCTTGTTTACAGATTTAAGGATTTTTACAAATTTACATTATGAAACTGTGTATGGGAACCCTATTTTAAGTTTAGCAATCTCTAACTTAATATTGATCATTTCATTGATTTTAGAACTATATATTACTAAGAAACATTAAGAAAATTCATTGATCGAATTGAATACATATGACATATACAACTATACTAGACTATCGTAAATAGGACTGCCTTCTAACATGCCTATATACATGTACATACAATTTGGGATGTTATTTTGATATCATAGTACATATAAAGTGTAATAGTTCATACAAAGTGCATACGTAATTTCTTTATCAATTACCCACAACGTTTAAACGTAAAATCCATTTGTATTTCACAGTTAATACAATGTGTAAATATAATGTATATATAAGGAACATACAATGTGTAAACATAATGTATATATAAGGAACATACAATGTGTAAAACGTAAATTATATATAAGGAACATACAATGTGTAAAACGTAAATTATATATAAAGAACATACTTAATTCATATCATAGTGTATAAATGGAAATCTACAACAATCAGCCAAGCTCTCAACAGTATGAAAAAAAAAGGTTAGCCCTTTAAAGGAACAATGAGTAAAACTCCATATTTATACAGAAATAAAAACCGTTCTTACCTTTGGCAGGCATGACGTCATCCACTATAGAGATATCCAGCTTGTCGTGTTTGGTTTTTTGTTCTTTTATATCGTGGTTTGTCTTGATTCTTTGAAACACAATTAAAATGGTGTCTTTCACCAGTCCAATTCTCACATCTGGGTTCCAAATCCTTAAATATAAAGGCATTTTAAGCGTGAAATTATATTATATAAATTAATTTTTAAAGCATAATCATTGTACATAAAAAATAAAAATGGTTAATAATAATGCAAAATTATACATAATTGTTCGAAATAGCAAATACATTTAATAAGGCATAATCTTCAATTTTCAATACTTAATGCTTAAAATACAAAAAAACTTTTCCGAATTACAACCGAAAACATCAGAGTATCTTTTATTTGTTTGGTAGAAGAAAGGCATTATGAATCTCAAATAAGGAACACCATCTTTGTTAATTTCTTATTTGTCATTTGTATGAATAACCGAATCCCTGTTATTTTTAATGAAAATAACACAAATGTTAAGGTTAATGCTTTTCTTGCAGAAGCACTAAGATCCACTCGATTTCAGATATATTTGTTATTTTTGCTGACCTTAACCATGAAAGAATTTAACCCTTTTCTGAGAGTATGATATATGGTTTACAAATGACAAAATAGCTGTGGAAATGGTGTTTTATGCAGCTGTTTTACCACAATAACAATAAACTAATGCAATGATCAGATAATTATAATGTAATAATTTATTACATTAACCACAGAGCAAAATGAATGTTTTATTGTTATTATAACTATAAAATAGTGAAACAAAACATATTAATGATATTTGATAACAAAAAAACTGACTTATTGTTTTACTTTTGCATATATAAATTTCAAATAGTTCATATCTATTCGTTTTACGATTCAAAATTCAATAATAAATTTTATCTTAATCCTTTTAATACTTGGAAAAATTGAAAAAAAATCCAGGAATATTTTTATTTATGTTAATTAGAGTTTTATTTACATAATTTAAATTATAATTTTATTTAAGGAAAATTATATAAACTTTTACTGTATTTTTTGTTCTTGGTAAGTAGACCTACATGTAAAAGCATAACAAGGCCTAAATTAAAAGAATAACAATGAAATATAAATAAAGTATTTATTTTCAAGTTTTATTTATGAATATTCATGGCCCATTACGTAATGCATACATTAAACGTTAACCTTTTTATATCACAGTTGACAATTATATAATTCATTAATCTTTTGTAAATGGTGAAGCTCATTTGCATATATATTTTCGCAATTATTATTAAAAATATATGTGGTAAACCAATTTGAAAAAAAGAAAATATATATCAAATTTAATAAAAAAAACTTATTTACCTACTCGATGTCTAAGCCATATTTTTGATAAAACTTAAAATCCTAAATTCTTCTATTTAGATCAGATTAAACTGTGTACAATACTCCTCAGGAGGTGTTTAGATCCTTTAACATGGTCGTAACGAGGAGAAGAATAGCAATTTATCGTTTATGGGTTACATTCCTAGCTCCTTTTCTCTCTTTTAACCACCCCATGTCGCTGTTTTTAGGATATTAAGAGTAGAAAACTTTACGACCACTGACTGTGACAGTATACAACAATTTCTAATAGATGTTCGTCGTGGCTATTCTTCTCCCGCAATCGCTCCCCGGGCTAGAAACTGAGCCTCACAGATTAGAAGAATACACCAATCTCAGATTACAACCAGAGAAAAAAAATTTCATATACAGCCGCCGGTGAGCTAATTGTAGAATAGTGTTGTAAACGAGTTGCCTATCACTAGCAAATTAACCAACATTTCCATCAATTAGTATAAAGTTGATAATAAACGTTGTTTAAATCATATACACAGTAGTTATTAGAAAATAATCGACACTGATTCGTAATGAGAAAACAATGAATAGAGACTGCACACGGTATCACAGTATCAAGATCTTAACAACTGACCAAATCAAACTAGATCCAATAGAAAATCGTTAAGTCCTTTCAAGACAATCAATGAAAGAGGCGAGTCATATCGACTACAATGATGCCAATTATTCAAGCACTGTCTTATCAACAAGCGTCAAAAGCTTCACGAATCTTATATTAGTCGCGCTACCCCTCACACTACAGTTACCGTGTTCACTTGTCACCTGAGGTCCAAAATCCTTCCAAGTTAGTGGTGTAATTTCAACATGTTACAAGTCTGTACCGAGACACGATCAACTCACACATTCGTAGGACACATTTATCATGCCGTGGCCCTGTCATTGAGAGGCCTATACACAATTCATGGTGGTGTTTTCTATGGCCTCAACGACTTAAGTCATTCAGTCCGCCTATTTGTGCTCAATACTACAGTAATATACACCATTACATGTATGCAAAAAAGACCAATCGTATACGCCCGAGCTGGTAGTTTAAATACAAGGGATATCGAATATAGTTCAGACCTAACCCACTCAACATGCATAACAAATAGACTCAATATATTTGAATATTTTATAGAAAATGTGCCCTTTAAAATTTTTCCAAGAGTACCAATTGATTGAGTCAAACGCTTTTGCAATATCTACTTTCAACATAGTGCAGTATTCAAAACTTTTCCAGGTAGCCTTTGTTTTCTAGTCATTCAACACTATATTAATGAATACACATTTTGGGTTCACTGCGCATGTCAATATGATATCGGATTTTTCAAAGCCGCTTATAGCAGCCTGCTATGATTGTATTATTACCTTGTTGGTAGTATTAGTAAAGTAACTAATGTTTTGAACAACCTAATAGAAAATATGATGCCTTCATTTAATATTCATATGAACTTAACTTTAAGTTGAAATCTTAAGACTACGACTATACATGTATGTTTTAAGGATAAATAGATTTTATATTTTACACAAATGAATAAACAATTTAATATTCACGAAATGTTGAACAAACTTTAGGTCACAAAGACATTTTAGAAGCTATGTTGATTTATTGTGAGCAATGCTGCATCTCAATATTTCCCGGATATAATATAGGAGACTTTATTAATATTCAGTATTTCTAAGATGAAGCTTTATTCACTGTCTACAGCAATATCTTACTGATTTCGAAAATTTTGTCAAATACAAAAGCCCAAAATATCGTTCCTTTAAACATTGACCAACACCATTTAGGAGATTATTGTGGTTAAGATATTAGTAGTTATTAACTGTCATATTATGTAGTTGATAATCATACACTCAAATAGCTGACGGCCATTGTTATTATCACTTTAATAATGATAAGCCAAATATCCTAAAGGGGCTACACTTGTTGACGGCAGTTTGCCAAATGACATAGCTCTTTAGTGGTGTAAGAGGCTTGGCAAATACTCGGCTACGACTGCATAGACTTGCTTAACAATACGAAAGCTCCTTAACAAACAATCGCTTTTGAAAACCTTGTTTGATAATTTGTGTTTTGAACTATCATAAGACTATCTGCAAATATTTGAAGTAAATAATAGGAAATGGACACTTCTTCCAAGAGGTTCTGTATTCAAGCAATATACGAATTTTGTTTATGTATAATTTTCCACAGTTACCTGTAGATATAGGCCTATGTTTTGATGGATGTTCTTGGATGAAAACGAAAAGTGTCATGGACCTAATATTGATAAAGGAAACCTAGTATGGTTTATTTCTCGAGGTCATTATCTTCAAGACATCATTCTGAAATATGTTACATGCCAAGAAGCCCAATTTAAAAGAATCGCAAACGCATGTCTTTTAAGAAAGCATGGGAATTGTATGCAATTAATGTAGTTACATTAATAACAGTTTCAAATTGATTCGCTCCATTGTAATCACATTCATCAATCCATCACGAACAACAGGAGAACATTTTCTTACAAGACAGTATTGAAAGCCGGAATTCTCTAATGGGAAGGCGAGTTAAACGATCTAACTGCCCCTTGTCCATAAGTCATTATCAATCCGTAGTCGTCAACGACTATTTCAATTTACCGCCAATTTACTCATTAACTCCATAATTTATAGCTTTATTGACAAATCACCATTTTTCTCGCCATGTCTCCAGATTTTATTCGTTACCAAGACAACTAGTCATATTGGAAAAATATATTTCTCTTTTGTAGTCTTTCAAATAAAACTGATTTATATATAATGGAAATAAATTTCCACCATACCACTTTTTCACTTAAAACCGTCGTTAAAGAACGGAAGATCCAGAAGCGTTTTGAATTTAAAAAGCCCACTCCCCATCATAGTTAAATTTTTCACTAATATGTAAAACCCCATTACTTTTATGTCAACTATTACTATACGAATTCCATTATGTATTTGTTTTCAAACGCTTCATATATCCGTAAGAAAAGACAAAGAATAAAAAAAAAATCGAAGATGAAAATAATAACCACTTTTCTCAATAATTAGATTAGAATAGAAGCGATAAATACATAATCTAAGTTGGTATAGAAATTATTAAGAATTTTATTGATTTAGAAAGGAGAATCAAATGCTTGCCAGGTTCTTATTAGAGAAAGATAAGAATCTTAATTCTCTCACTTTTTTTCTTTCATGTTTTCTTGAAGGAAAAATCGATAATCAGAAAGCGAAAGATAAGTAATAAAATACAATTTCATTAATTTTCAATTAGTCGATCAATTTCATCAATTCAAATGTTGATTATTATTCAAGAAGTTTTTTTCTTTGTAAAAATAGATCGTTGATTAGAAAATGATTGAAATAAATTTTTCATTTTCTTTCTTGTATTTGTAACTTATAAACAATAGGTTAGTTTTCACATTGCAACTTTCTTTGTTAGAGCATCATAACGATTTTTTTTCATACTTTAATTATGATTTCTAACTAACACTGTAATTTTCCAACTTTCTAATAAACTGGGGTTTATTTCCATTTATCAATAATAATGAATGATTAGTTACTATGTATCATCTCAATTTAAACATGTCAAATATGATTTTTAATTGCTCAGCCCTTTTTATCATTTACTTAGTCAATAAGAATAGAATTATTCTTGTTGCAATAAATAGGTAAAAAATATGATTGACATAAATTATTTATATAAACAAAGGTAAGGTTTTATATCCATTATATAAGTAAATTATGAAACTAAAGTATAAAATAGAGATTTAAATCATATTTTCCATCTATAATTCCATTGGAAATGAAACCTTTTATTTTGCTTCCATCAATTTTAAATTACAATGTTCAAATAATTTAAAAGCGATGTTTTCTTTCGTTTTAGCATCTTTTTAAAAGAATAATATAAAAACAATATGATGATGACCACTGCATCCTTAGTTTTATATGATTTGGATAAATACTATTAATCATCTAGTTTTTCATTAGGTAAAGCCAAACCGATTTGATTTGGAATTATATTTTTTACCTATATACTTATGAATGCATATACCAATTGAAACAGAAGGGTAATGATGGTTTTCTGACTCTATTGTTGAGGTTTTCTAGCTTTGGTGTCTTTCTCTTACTGAAAATAGCTTGGTTAATATGATTTTCGAGACTTATTCAAATCGGAATCTTGAACAAATTGTCAACAACTGGTCAGAAGGTTCTAGTATCAGGTTGTGGTCTCTTAAAGGAGGCCAAGGATTCACTTAAAGAGACACTAATGTCTTAAAACATTTCAGTGGCGGGTTGGTGACAAGAGAGGCGATCGTAAGCAGATGGTAGCATGGCGGGAGTTTCGCACTAATTGATGCCGTGTTGATGAAAACTCGCCTGCCGGCTACGAAACTACGGATAGAAACTTCTGTTCAAATCAAATCACAAAAGTCAGTGGTGAGAAAACGTCATTTTAAGACAGTAGGAAACTAAAAGCGAACATTTTCTGTGCCGAAATCCACTCCGAAAAGTGAGAAAATGTAGTCAAGGAAAATTTGCGTTAAAAGCGACATCCGAGGGAGATTGTTTATTCTGACAGTTAGTTTGAATGAAGGCAATATCACTGTTAGTTTTAATTTACACTCGACAGGTTTTTATATTGTCTTTCTATAGATTAATAATTTATACTTTATAAATATTCCACCCAGAATTCAATATTAATAGTTTTTATACTAGCTTTTTGTCGTGTTAGATTAAGATAATAAAACAGAAGCTATATAAAACAATATCTGTGCTGTAAAACTTTGGATACTAAATTAAGGTCGAAAAATATTAAGTTCTGTACCTGATTAAAATTAATGGTGATGATGGTGTTTGCGTTGAGGGGGGAAACTTTTTAATTTTATGCCTTTTTTACATTGCATTTAAAGAACTCTGTATATGTGTATGTTTTCTATATTCATTTTAAATAGTGTTACAAGATGTTTACAAGCAACACATATTTATATTTCAAAATATCTAATTTACATAAATATGCTTATATTGTATTTGATTAAAGAACTTGAATTTATATTGTAAAATGACTCTTTGGAAACAATTCAATAACATTCAATTTAATACATCCAAAGTAATTTCCTAAGATCCATTTATCACAAAAATATTTAACAATAATATAGATATTACATATTATTTTTATAGTGTCTTGTGGCATGAAATTATTAGAGATTATCCCAAAACGCAATCCTTAATCCAAATACACAGATTAATAAGTTACAAGTCACTTCTATGTATAATGAATTATTCATAATGTTGATCATTTTATATCTATGTAATATTATGTAAATTCTGTATTGAATAATGTTATATCGAGAACATTAAGTACGACTAAAAATCTATATTTTATAAACATACATATACATGTTATATGGACATAAATATAGTAATATAAAATGTGTATACCAATAGAAGAATTTTATATCTACCTGGATATCACTAGAAATATTTAATTTTATTTAACAAAAACTAGTTATAACTAGGATCATAAATTAACCAATACGCTAGTAAATTAAAAATATTATACATAAAGGCAAAAATTCTAGAAGATTATTCTTTGTATGTAACAAACTTAAAATTATTTTTTTTTAAATAATTGCGGAATTTAAATCCAAAAAATATTCCAAATTAGGGTATTGATACTGGGATATCTTGAGTATTTAAATTCACTTGAAATACTGCATGAATGTTTAGAAAACCATATAGATTAACGGAATAAAAATAGCTTTCAGATCTAAATTAGACTTGAAGGTTTCTTTTATATATTTTCCTGGTGTGTGAATGCACACAGTGTGGACATTCCATTGTACCGGTAATTCTGTCCATGTTTTATTCATTATGAGTTTATTGTATATATTTCCACTCTTTGTTAATCTAACGCTGTCCATTTTATTAACGGACATAGATAAATTATAACGTTAAACCTTCTCTGAAATAGATTCCATTACATTTTATTTTAATCAGTTTGACGGATTGTCCAAATTTCCATGAGTTTATTTTAATAGAGAATCATTTTTGGTTTTTGGTAAAGGCATAATTTCTAAGTTAACTTATTATTATAGTCATAATTGTTTTGTAATAATTTTAAATTACGCAATACTGCTTTTAGAATCATATACATTTTTCAAGTTAGTCAATTTGTGCCAAATATCTGTAAGAAGGAATAATTTTATAAAGAATGTATGCTATAGGAAGTTTAAAATTAAAGTCAGTTTCAGTTTATATGTCAATTAATTCATATTTCAAATACTAGTTTTCAAAATATTTCTATTCGCAGTACCATACAAATTCAATTTCTATACGCTTTCCGAACCAAATTTTCCGACTAAATTTCAGTCTCTTCAGTTATTCCTTTTGATGGAAATTGTTTCAATATCTTTGCATGTGTTTATTGCCCTGTACGTTATTAAAACTGTTATTTTCCTTCGACAATAACATTCGTGCAATGTTGGTTCATGATTAATTTTGCGATTGCATTTATATAGCTGCTGGTAAAATTTAGATATTTATCCTGTATAACATTAACGTGAAATTTTCAGATCACGCTGGACTAATCCGAAAAAAAATCGGCAGTAATATTTGATGAGACGTAGATTGTATATTCGATATTATAGGTAATATAGACGATAATATGGATTTGCAGGTAATAAACTCATTACATAGTAGATATATAGATAAATAATGATGACCTCTTTTATCCTGTCGGCTAGCTTGAGGGTCTGATAGTTGCAGTAGTAATACATATACGCTCAGTTTTATAAGTCTAGCAAATGTCATATTTTCAAAAATAAACTGCCACTGGTTTGACTTTAAATCATTTACCACAGTAAACATTATAATAATTGAAAAGCTGGAATAAATTTTAACGTTGATGTAATCAGCAAGGTGATGTTCGTGCTACAAAGTTCCCTTTTCACTAACTTACGACATAGTTTCATTTAAAGACTTTTTTCACCCCAAATTGCTCACGTTACAGTCACTTGAACAAATTACAACTTTATAAATGAAGTATAGCGCGACCTCAAAATTAGTCTTTTAATAAGAATTTTGAAGACATCAAAGACAAGAAACTGTCCAGTCATTTCGTGAAGTTCCACCGACAGTGTAAGTAATATGTTATAGTAACTAGAGATGACCTTGTACTAAATAAAAAGTAACTTGACATGACTAACAGACCTAAGTAAATCATGCAGTAAAAAAAAACTTAGGATAAATTAAGATCTGGGATTAGTTAGCTGAATTGTAATTAATGTAATCATGCGACTGACTAAGGCTACGTATCCAAGAACTAAAGCTTTTTGACAAGTTCCTTGGCAAGGTTTTTATGTTAGAAATTCTTTGATTCTTTGATAGCTATTCGAGCAGTTCCAATAAAGAAGCAATGATTGAAGTATGCATATTGGTAAAAGAAAAGCAACTCACCCTTCTTGGTTAGCAGAATAATAAGTGTCCTAGGAAAACGCTTTGAATTGGAAACGATAATTGATCACGGCTGACTTTATCTCGGCCCGTATTAGTATTAATAAGATTTTCCACAATCGCAGACAATTTTCTCGCTGGCACAATTCTGGAATGCACTCAGTATAATGTTACAAGTAAGAATTACACGTTTTGACAGAATATCCGTATGACAATCCAGTTCGCCTGTATGCCTTGTAGACTGACAATCGCCGACCTCTCGCAACACACCAACACTTTTCAAGCGGAAAGTCTTAATTTCGCTGGATTTTCATGGCTATTGCATACCAAATCCGTCGGTTGGGAAGTAATGCTTACAAGACGATAACAATTTTTCTATATCACACTGCGGCACATGTTTAATAAAATCATTCAGGAGGCGGAGCTATGTCACCTTTCTCGCTGTCATCCACTCGTCAAAGGAGGCGTGTATAATGTTAAGCGAAAGGAATCGTGAATGGTCTATAGTTAAAGCAACTACCGTTTACGAGTCGTGTGCAGTATACCAAGAGTTGTGACGTCATGATGTCATTATGGACGGGTCTAGAGGAAAGTGGGCGGTCAAGTCGTCGAGTGAGGGTCGAACAGTGAGACATAATTACAAGATAGAACACAACCTGGGGCCGTAGGGAAACAATTTATGGAATGATATCGTGTTTCTTAAGACGTGTTTAACTGTCAATCACTAGTTGTGGCAGGTTGGATATAAAAAGGGTTGGCCCGAAGATAAACGATGGTTGATGGTTTCAGTGTTTAATACGTAGAAGATGACAATGAAGTTCTAATTAAGAGATGATGAAAATTGTTCCTAGTGTTCCAGAGATATATCAACTTACATTTAGTCAACAATCTACAGTCTACCTTACAACTGAGCTAATACCAAGGCTTTGACTGACAGCCGAAATCTGATCTTACAATTTACTACATAGCTTTAAACCAGCTCGGCAAATTTATCTCGTCAAATTGTCCTACCCCCCATTCAGCTATCGTGCCCTAGGGTTGGCTAAGATCCGGTGAATGTAATTGAAGAAATTGTTGTTACATTGCACCGAGTCGCTTTGACTGGTGGCCTAATTTTGTTGTGTGATATGAAATACAATTTATTCAGAGTTAACACACAAGATCAAAGGCTTGAACTGAGTCTAGTTTAATAATACAACCCGTGTGTATTGTAGTTGTTAGCAATACAGTCGTATTCATTCCACTACTATTGTGTCACCCTTACTGATCATATCAGTCAGATTGAAACACCTACTACCATTCTTCTCTTGTATTTCTCTATGTCAGTTTCTAATTAGGCTGAATCACAGCTTGTTGATAAAAATATGAAAAATAACAGTAATATTTTGAATCCTGAAAGATTAAAGATCATAATCGCACCCAGAAAATTCCACAACTGTTATTTGCTTGATTGTAGGTCGACGTCTGCTGGAAATGAATGTCATATTTGATATCTAAATTTCTTCTTTTCATTCAAAGGAAACTTTTGTACCGAATGCACCTTATAGATATGTGATAGAGTTATGAGTTCGGCCCGAAACGTCGTTGCATTAAACATATACAATTAAAATATGGTTTGACTCTATTCAGTTGGGCAATCCTGTCGGAACCTATGCTACCGATCTACCACTCACTTCAGATATGTCTGAGAATTCATTAAATCAAATATTTTTGGATTGTCCCCACTGCGTATATTGCTATCTTTTGTATCATTGCTTGGCCTGCTGTTATCTTTATATTATTGTTCATCATTTAGTACAATATATTATATAGTCCCTTCCTGATGCACATCACTAAGTCTACTACATTCATAGTCCAGTCCTTTAGTACACCTCATAGACTACTGCTATCTTTTACATTCTAGTCTAAGTACATCGCAATGTCTGCTGTTATCTTTGAACCTTATTCCGGATACATCCCATGCTCTGATGTCATATTTTCATCCTGGCAAGGATACATCACTTAGTCTACATTTATCTTTGAATCTTAGTCCTAGTACACTTATAAGTCTCCTGTTTTCTTTGCAACTTAGTCAGGATACATCACTTAGTCTGCTGTTATCTTTGGCGTTTAGTCCTAGTGCATCACTAAGTCGACTGTTTATCAGTACATCCTACATCCACTTCATCACTTAGTAGATTGTCATCTTTACATACTGCATCACATAGTGCATCACTTAGTATGCTGTTATCGTTAAAACTTAGTACTAGTACTTCACGTAGTCGACTGTTATATTTGCATCCTAGCCTAAGTACATCACTCAAGCTGTTGTTATCTTTGCATAATTGCCTTAGTGCATCACAATGTCTGTTATTATCTGTGCATCTTAGAGTACACAGTCTATTGCTATCTTAAAGTTCTAGTTATAGTACATCACTTAGTAGACTATTATCTTTACATATTGGTCAGTGCTATCTGGATCCATTCGTTTAAGACAAATAGAAAGGACTGAAACAACCTATTATTGAAGTTCAACTAGCTGTAATATTGAGGTTTACAACAAAAATAGTTGATTATCATATTGAGTTATTATGAACACTTACACACCAGTACTCGGCATGTTAAGCTTCTGTTGTCTTATTTTCTGTATGTTAAATATGGCGGAGTGCATTATAATGAACAAACCAGAAAAAATAATGTGCTATGAAATAAAATTCCACAGGAGTATCATAACAGCTCTCTGTAGCAATATGAAGAATATGCCTGTTTTTATGTTAGTACCTCTGTATCACAGCCAAAAACAAAAAAAAGCTGTTATCTCGGTTTTGTATAAAAATACATGCAATCGTTCTAATATTATGTAATGAGTGCAAACAGTGAAAACAATGGTGTTATTGTGCATACAAGTTACACAAATACTTCTTTATAAATTGATACCTTTAATACAAATACTGCTTCATATATTAATACCTTTAATACAAATACTTCGTCATGTATTGATACCTTTAAGACAAATACTTATTCATATATTAATTCCTTTAAAGAAATACTTCTTCATACAATGAAACCTTTAATACAAATATTTCTTCATATATTAATACCTTTAATACAAATACTCGTCATATATTGATACATTTAAGACAAATACTTATTCATATATTGATACCTTTAATAAAAATACTTCTTCATATATAAATACCATTAAGACAAATACGTCTTCATATATTAATACATTTAAGACAAATACTTCTTCATTGATACCTTTAATACAAATACTTCTTTATATAGTGATACCTTTATGACAAAAATTTCTTCATATATTGATACCTTTAATACAAATACTTCTGCATATATTGATTCCTTTAATACAAATACTTCTTCATTTTTGATTCCTTTAATACAAATATTTTCTTTTTTAAAATTTATATTGATACCTTTTTGACAAAAATTTCTTCATATATTGATACCTTTAATACAAATACTTCTTCATATAGTGATACCTTTAATACAAATACTTCTTCATATATTGATACCTTTAATACAAATACTTTTCATATATTGATACCTTTAAGACAAATACTTCTTCATATATTGATTCCTTTAATACAAATACTTCTTCATATATTGATTCCTTTAAGACAAATACTTCTTCATATATTGATACCTTTAAGACAAATACTTCTTCATATATTGATACCTTTAATACAAATACTTCTTCATATATTTATACCATTAAGACAAATACTTCTTCATATATTGATACCTTTAATACAAATACTTCTTCATATATTGATACCTTTAAGACAAATACTTCTTCATATATTGATTCCTTTAATACAAATACTTCTTCATATATTGATACCTTTAAGACAAATATTTCTTCATATATTGATACCTTTAAGACAAATACTTCATCATATATTGATACCTTTAATACAAATACTTCTTCATATATTGATACCTTAAAGACAAATACTTCTTCATATACTGATACTTTTATGACAAAAATTTCTTTATATATTGTTAACTTGAATGTCTATTTTCGTTACTACTGGTTTTAATTGTGTTTAAATTTATCTATTTTCCTCGTCGCCAATGGTGGATTTACTCTATTTATAATGATAATAATGATAATATTTTATTCATTTTTACTCTACATATTGAGTGCAGTAAAGCCAGAAAAAACAACCATCAGTCATTGTTCATTTAACCTAATGGACACAGAATATTTGAATTGTCAGTTTTGTAGGTATAACAAATATCAAAATCAAATAAATCATCAAAATCAGTTTTGAACTTTCATATTTGTACATTCTACTCGAGATAGGTGCAAGATAGAGTTTTATTGACCGTTATTCTATTTTCGAGCACAGTTTTGTTATTCTATTAAGTAAACAATCTTTAAACTGTAAACGAAGAATTTGTTTACTGTGAAAAAATCACTCATCCTTTAATCAATAAGAGTATTAGTATTTCCTTCAAAAACAATTCAAGTATTTCCTTCTATTCCACAAGAACCTTTATTTACCTAAAGGAATTATGACTTTTCATAGGATGTAAATAATACCCTTAACCTGCTTTTAATAGGTTTTAATTAATAGAAATACCCCATCAATCAATCAAACGTCAAAATTTCCATATTAATTTTTCAAGTAACTGTCGACGTTTTGCAGAATCTTACTTCCACTTCATCAGACCAGAACACATTTCTATCAATATTATATAGATTTCTTATTATTTAAACCTTCGCTTTCATCAAAACAAATTTTTTTTTTCTTTTCCTTGTTAAAGATTATAATAGAAACGCCAAGCATGTCAAATAATATACCACGCCTTCTTACTTAAGCTCCTCCTACTTTCTCAGCCACGTTTAATCAATGTCTTGATATTTCTTGTATGTAGATTGTTGTTTGACATAATGCAATAATTTCAAGTACATTTTTTCATTTTTCATTTGATTACGGACATTTTACAATTATTGTCCATCTCTGATTACTAACCAATAATATAATTATATTTAATAATATAATAATAATAATTATAAGAATAATATTTCAGTAAAGTTCTTGTGGAACTTTATCAATATAATAAAATTTCTAGAAATGTGTGAAACAATAAGGAACTTATCCCATTTCCTGGAACTATATAAATATACCATCATATTTTAGAATACGCGTGGGGTGAAACGTGAGTTCTTTTATTTCAGAAATGCATCAGACAATAATGTACATATTTCAGATAGAGTTCTATGGAGCTATATAAATGAAATTTAATTTCAGAAAAACATCAGACAATGATGTTCATGTACTTATTTAAAAAAAGTTCCATGTAACTATATGAATGTACTTTAATTTCAGAAATACACGAGATAAGAAATTGATATTTCAGTAAGAGTTTTGTAGAACTATATAGTTGTACTTTTATTTTAGAAAAACATGGGACAATAATGAACTTATTTCAGTAAGTCTGCGGAACTATATAAATGTACTTTTATTTCAGAAATACATCAGTCAATGTATATTTTTACAGTGAGATTACCACAGACTATATAAATTTACTAGGGAAATACACGAGAAAATAATTTGCAGAGTTTCAGGCCTATATAAAGAACTTTATATTCCGGGTTCAATCTCTCTATGTGTAGGGCTCAATAGGAAAATATTACTAGTGAATTTCTTATATATGGTACCAATTTATTGAACCATATTACAAGTTGGTACCATGTGTACTTTTCTATCAGAAATACTAAAAGAGCTGAGATAATTTATTATGTTCTTATCATGATTTTATCGTTTAAAAAAACTATGTAACTGTTCCATCAATCTCTTTGAAGTCTCTGATATATCTATCAGTATCAGTTCTATTTTTTTTATCTTTAATTGAATACTGGTATCGATGGTGCTTATTCTTTACATGCTAAAAAGTCGGTCAGCTTCATTCTTGTTTTTAATATTTATGTCTCTAATTATATAGATGCGTATCACACTTTTAGTGTTTTGTCAATAGAATGTAGATGCTGGCCTAAAAGTCAGTGTTCATTCATAAATTCGAGGTTTATAAATGTTTTTAAAAGTTAGAATCAATACTGAAAGTTTGTTTTAGAACTACATTCCTCTTTCTCTAAAAGCTCATAATTCAAACCTTTTACAGAACAGGTACTTATGTTGTTACCTCTTGTCTTACTGCCAGAAAAAATTCATGAACATGCAGCAACAGTATTTGTTGTGTTTGACGGACGGTATATCTTAATTATGTGCTTTAATATTCCCTTCATATTGTGACATATCGAGGCTATGTTACACATAGCTTATCGTACTTCAACTTCTGGACCCGCAGGAATTTTTCAAAAATTAATTCAAAATTCTCTCCAGTGTAAAATTTACTAATTTTCGTCACGCTGGATGATAAACAAAATTATTGAAGTGTCAAAATTATCTGTTTAAAATTCAGTCGGTTTATTTAACACACAGTGGAATATTTTGACGATACATAATTAATTCTTTCTTGTCTACTGTTTTCATCAGTTGGAATAAATTTGACAAACTCGGTGAAATTAATTAGAAACCATGTGAATTTTTGACTTTTTATTTTTCAATATATCTACAGAAAAATAAATATACAGATAGGCTTTATATGACTAGGTCTTCATATTGAATGTCACGTTTATGGCTATAAAGATCAGCATTTAATTTGCAACGAATGCATGGAATAGAGAAAGTTAAATCGCATAGAAATAGACATTGAAAAATAAACTGTGATTGTAATATTGATCACTTATAAGGTATAAAGCGTACAAATGTAACAAGAACATGAAATTTAAGATGTTCACAAGGAAAATCCTACTTCTGCTTGGGTGTCTCGTACGGTGCAAACATAGGCAATATTTACCTAGTTCAAGTAAGTTTGAAAATTTTAACACCAAGGCCCTGTGTGCTATTGGTTGTACGTTAAATATTCTTTGGAAATGTGAAACATGACTCGACATAATTATGCCGATGTCCATGCATAATTTCCATCATGGCTCTTCATACCAAGCGCAAAAGGAGGATGAAAAGTTACATTCGTTTGAAAAGAAGACAGTATGTACGTCATTGAGCCTGTTTGTCATTTATTGTTTTAAAATAATCAAAACCTTAGAGTAATTTATTTCACACGCATATTTATTCTAGTTTCGTTTTTAAGAAAATACAAATTAGAATTACAGAATGCATGTTAAGTTTGTTCAATTTTTTAAAAATTAGTTGTTCACATAATTTAACTTCCTTACGAAAATTTAAGTGTGTTTATTTATCAACCTAATAAAATATTTAATAAGAAAAATGAAAGACATTAATTTTCCTCAGAATCAGTGTTAAACTGACATGTTTTTATATGACGAAAAATGTGTTTTTACAAGTGTTCAGCATACAGAAATACATCTAAATCAGCAGTGAATTTCTCAAGTGAACTCAGTTTAAAAATAACATCTCGCTCAATGTTGAAATGAATAAATTAGTGCTACCTCCTTACACTTATCGCGCCTCCTATAATGTCTTATTTTATGTACTGATTTCTTGCGAGATATACTGATTTATTTACATAAAGTACGCCTTTAACAATGATACTAATTAGGCCGCAAAAATTGCCCAATTAAGTACTAAAGTTAATTAATTGAAGTAGATAAAAACAAGTGAAGTTTAGTTCTAAAATACAACTCGAGTGATGATTTAGTTTTCATAATAAAGGAACTAACACTTTAGTAAATAGCGAAATATAGAAGTTGACAGTTCGTTATACGTTCAGCAAACATAAGAATTAGTTCGTTCTTTCATACGTTGTTTGTATATGCTCTTATCTACGGCTTATAACTACCGACCCCCTTTAAAACGATGACAACAGTAAACAGCCCTTGAGAAACCGTGGTATATTCATTTGCGAGGAATGCATGTGGGTATATAATATGTTTGTATATCAAGTACATAACTCCATGTGACTTATATTATCCCTCTGACTATTCATTCTATTCTAAGGACTTATTAAGAACCCGCAACTACTTGACTACGATAAGGAGCAAAAAAAGGACCCCTTTTCAATAAACGCGGATTATATTTGGTCCATAAATAGAGATCACTGCCTAAATAAAGAATGGGTACAAATTAAAGAGAAAATAGTCAACATTGATCCCATTGTAAATGTAAGAATTTCATTTTTTCAATACGGTTTTATAGTATGATTAAGAAGGAAGGAATGTGGAAATTTTTCATTTTGAAACGAATTGTAAAGAGTAATATTTTGAGTATTGTTCTATAATAACAAGGGAATAAAATTTTAAAATTAAACTATTGCTTATATTTTTTAAAAGTGGACATTGATATGCAACGCCGAATTACTAAAGTGGAACTATGAATCATTTGTTTTGTAAATCAAATTTTCAAGAAAGTTAGTGAAAAGAATTTCTTATAAAAAAAATGTTCCCAACCCACAAATCATTAGTATTCACGCTGCATTAAAAAAGAAATCAAAATTAAGGGGCATACATACTATAAGTTATTCTTGATTCAATAGACGAAGCTGAAAACGAGTTGTTTTGGCCTCAAAACACGACATTTTTTGAGAATGCGTCAAAGCAGGGAATTCGTTTGATGTCTCGCGATGGGTAGTTGGGTATTGTTTAAAAACTGTTTATAGCTGTAAGGTCCTCAGCTAGGGGTCTCCGTTTTTTTATTTATTGTCCCTAAATTCAGAATATATTAAGTTTGAATATTGTTCGAATTTTCTGCTTGTCAACGTAAATTTCTTATTTCAACCTTTTTAAATCTTCAACTTTCTTTTCGGTCCTTTGGTGCAGAAACTTGAATATAATTTGCAGGAAACATAAATATAACTATTTCTATTATTGTCAATCTTCATACTTAATATAAAAAAGTAAGGCAGAAAACCGACATAAACATCACTCACGATTACGATGTAAAATTGCACAAAATTATTTCACAGGCCCAAACATAAAACTATTATATATCCTACCTTTCTTGAATATTATGCTAGTTAAACTGAGGTCTTATTTTTCGGAATCTTATATAAGGTGAAATTCAGATTTTAGGAAATACAGTCATCATTTTGGATAATAAAACTTTATTCAAAATTGATTTAGTGATTGATCAATCAGAAGACTGGAAAATAAAAATCATCTAAGTTAAATTTTCGAGAATAAAGCGACAGATCGCCAGCGAAAGGCATACAGTCATTACAGTGTGACATTCAAGAAATATTCTTCAACTATTAACTTCAAGTGAATACTGCAAGTTTTACTGGAACCAAGATCAAGATCTCCAGCGTTGGAATCATTGGCTACATCTGAAATTAAAACAAACAAAAAACAATGACGAAAATATCTAACATTTAAATGCGAGGAGACTTCAAAAACGTACACCTTCATGGCGATCTATTGAGACCAATAAAAGAAATTGTATACCTATTTCTTTCAAACGGTCTAACTAGTCTTGTTATAGCAGACAGGGACAGCCCAACCCACCTAATTATCCCTTACATATCCCCAGAGGCCCACATTCTGAATCATAATCACAATATCATGTTGACTCAAGATGGAAGAGAGACTTCGAAACAACCGAGTTTCGGATGTACAAGCCGCGCATGACTGCCATTAATAGCTACTTTTCACACAGAAAATTGGTAGATTTGTTTCAAAGATGGGTCATTAGAGGTACAATTAGGGTAACAACTATTTTAAGGTAAGATAACGGGCAATACGACTCTAGTATATAATGGAAACTCTTTTCATAACTACACCTTTTCCCACGAAATTCAATGGAGAGCCACATACTACTAAAGTTTTAAATGAGGTGCAATAAAGTACTAAAGATTTTATGACTTTACCTACAATTCGCTGGTTGTAAAGAGATGATGTATCTGAATGGTGTACAAGTAATAGGTAATGTTACTGATCTAGATCTCATTTGACAAGAATTAGTCGGTGAATCCAATAAACTGTATGCATAGCTTTCTATGATCTGTGAACAAGGGCTTTTCTTTGGCAACATATGGGCATTACTACTTGAAACTTCCGGTGTAAAGCTAACAAGTTCTCGGATCATAACCTTTACCGCAATGCGCCCCCCCCCCCAAAAGACCCAACTCTATACGAGGCCAACTATTTCTGTTTTTGTTTTTTTGTTGCCAGGTTGGTTTTCATGTACAGCATCAGACATATAAATGAACAATCGCAAATATTGTCAATATTCTACATGGTATTCAGCAAATTCAACAATCAACACTATTTCAATCATTGGTGGTTACTGGTTATTACTAGCTCCTAGCATAGTCAGGGTGTTCACCAAATTCTTTAACTCATTGCATTTCACAGAGATAAAATCATTTAAGATGCAGAGATTTTTAGAAATAAAATCCCCAAGAAAGTGTTGAAATTTCAAGACTTTGATATTTCTAAAGAGGCCACCCTGTACATTATAGAATCCTAATACAAGCAGTATATTATCAGTTTTTTTAAATTGAAGGATTAAACTAAAGATCAACAAGATTTAACCATCATCTCTGATTTCATCCTATAATTGCTTCCAGTAATTAGGTCCGCTAATATCTATATACTCGCAACGTGTTGACTGACGAGCTTCAGATGTCACCGCCATGACCCAGCAGGGAGTTCCTTACAGTCGCCTCTAGCCTCGTACATATTCTCGATCCGATGTAAAGGGTTTGAAACAATTAAAGGTTTTAGAAACAATTTAGGAGGCTTTAAAGTCACCTGGTGAGGATCACACTGTGCGGCGCTTCTGATGTGATGGAGCTGAGGTGTTGAGTCGAGTTATCTTATCAAGGGCAACAACTCTGTGACCAGATAATACCGATCATGGCCTCTCTAATTATTATTTCGTGATTTCTTCCTTTTTTCGGATCAACGGACACGTGTAATCGATCTAATTGGCAGGTCTGGTCATTGTTTTCGTCCGACTAATGTTAGTTTTGTAGATAAAAGCTGCTAATATATTGTATTCAATTTTCTCCTTCAACGGTGACCGGTGATGGTTTTCTGCTCGTCTGCAACTTTTCACTCCGCAGTAAATGATCCGGTTAAAAAATAATATGATTGAAATTTGATTGGGTCATGAATGCTTTCAGTCCTTTACATTATCAATAATGGGTAATAGGGAAAATAAAAGGCCGTCTGCATTTCAAGTGTTTCTTTTCAATAGACGACGGACAAAATGTCCTCAGTGGCGTCAGACTTATTCTAAAGGCCTCGTTTCGCTTAGGTTAATACAGCATTCCCCGCTTTTAAGTGAACAATTCTGAAATAGTTGACCGTGATTGACTTGTGTATTATTTCTGACGAAAAAAAACTTCTTTGAGAGACGAAGCAGATGCTCGTCAAAAGAAAGATAACATGATCGATACAATTCAATAGTCATATTTGGCCATTTCTGTCAAAATGATAAATGCGAAGGGCAGGGAATGAAAAGGATAGCGAGGTGATAAAATGAGCTACTTTTGATCGAAAGAATAGCCAGAGTGTCGAAACTACTTAAGCTGTTTGCACTCGACTACCTGGAGTAAGCAATAAAAAGTAAGAGTGAATGAATAATGAATGGGAGGTTATGAAAGGTCATTTGTTGCCATTGTTATTCTTACAGTTTGTTAGGAAACATGAATTTCACCCCCGTCAAGTGCCATTTATGTTCAGTTTATAAAGCAATGGTCAATATTGTTCTACTTGATTTATGGCCTATTTGAAATACTTATACCTATATGATTGATGACTGGTTTACTTATAATATTCTGACCACAATTTTGTCGTTCAAAATATAATGGATTTTCTAGCCAAATATACTCTACCGTTTTGAGCCCACAAAGACGGGAATGTTGTTATTGAGTCGATGAGTTACGAACTTGATTTTTGAACACTAAGCATGGCGCCGGCCAACTGAAATCTTTTGTTACTCTCAATATTTATTATGATTTTATTTAGATTACCTTATACGTTTATTATTATCTTTCAGGATTATACACTATTTGTATACAAGAATAATCCTGGACATTATTGAAGAGATCAATAAACAAACCTTAATCTTGACTTTCCAAATTTTTGTGGTATATTACTAATCTTTGAGTTATTCACTTAACTTAGTTCTTTAAGGTCCAAATCAGGTTTGAAACAGACCATATAGATAGAGTCATTATTAAGGATTAAGGTTGGAACCAGGATTGTGGGGGATCGTTTGAAACATTAAAATAAATTGAAATGAGTTCTATCTGCACCTATAATTGGATAATGAAGATGGAATCGAAAATACTGAATATTGAAGAACCAATTGAGATTCGTCTGAATATTTAATTCCCAGCTTACGCTCTAGTGGCCTTTATTGCGTAGCGACAGGTAGCTTACAGTCTTACACAACATTGTCAGAGCTTTAAATATTAATATCATTGATAGAAAATATCTAACACCAAACCAGTCTTGGCGAAAAAATATCAATAGAGCTATCACATACGTAAACAAGACCTTCTATAAACAAAATCACAACAAAATTCTCGTATCGACGTTTTAATGCCAGTCTCAATCTGGACCAATTGTCTAAATGGACTAAACGTGTTTCAACCGGGATAAAGAAGTTTAGGAGAGACAGACATTGTTTCTCGCTATTTCAATATGTCACAGAATTTCCAAACCATTAGATAGGTAAATGAAGCGAAGAGTCACAACCTTTCTTTCATCAACTTGTCCACGCGCACCACCAGGGTCAGACCTAACCGGTACAGTTCACACCAATATAGATGTTCCAACCAAGCATCTAATCCTATCATACACGATGCAACGTTTCGTGAAATGCCAAGACCAAGCAAGAGATATGTTTATTTACGAGTGTCTTTAAATAGCTGACAATGATATCGGCATGGCAGCCATGTTGAATCCGGTTAACGGTTTATGACAGCTCTGTAAATTTAATCTGTAAATGGAATGAAATGTTCTTAAGTAATCAGAAATTATCAAATTAATAACGACGTTTGTGACAATTTCTGTCAGGCTGTTTTATGGCACAACCACGTGGAAACTGTGCCTATGAGTAATATGAAGCGAGGAAGGAGTTACTTTACCGAAATTTAGGGTAGACGAAGGATTTAACAAACTAATTTTATAAACTTCAAAATTCCTTGTAGTCATTTTATATACTTCCTCATATGAAAAGTTATGCTAATTAGTTTTTTGGGGGGATTTCGAGCACCATTTGTAGTTCGGATCGTTTTCTTTAAATAAAATAATAAAATTGTAATTTCCTTCAGAAAATATCTAAGCTGCTATTATAGACTTCAATGGTCGAAGGAACAGCTTTTAGAATTCGAGCGTAGAATTCCTCTAATAAAAAACTGAAAGATAACAAAATTACATCAACATCAGCCTTGTCCCCCGATACTTGACAGAATATCAATATACAATTGAAATATTCATACCAAGGCAGCGACAAACTTGTCAAACATCTCCAAGACAAGCACCAAATTACCTCTACAACATACTTTTATAGTGTCAATCTCTTATTGGCCACAGAACATAATTTACATGCAACAGACAATCATCAATGAAAGCATAGTTCTTTGATGTGAAACCATGTTTTAAAGGTCGAGAATTGTCAGGGAATAATAACGACGCTGCGGTCTTAAATATTGACATCTTACAACACAAAATCTTCTCAAAAAATATTGTAATCAATGCTCATTTGTAAATAATTTGGTAATTTAGATCATGTTTGAAATATTTGACGCATATCGTAACATTTTATAGACATTCCTTTCTAGACTTATAAAAGAATATTAGACTATCGTTATTAGAGATACGTCCTGCACTCTAACACATTAGGTTATTTATATTATTATGTTTTCTATCAACATTGCTTCCATTACTGAAACTAACTGTTCATTCCACTGTAATGAATTTAAATTCCTAAGACATTTAGGAAATCGTATTGGAATATTACCTATCGTCGCTTCGTTAACGCCGATTTCAAGGCAAGGCGCGTGCTTCTCATAATTTACCGTTACAAACGTTATTACGGCGAGACTTCATCAAGATTAGATTTTCCAGTCTTACGCACTGAGAAATGAGTTTGGGAAACTTGGTTTACTCAATGATTTATTTCTCTCGCTAATCTAACTTTCTAATTATTTACAGTATCTTCACCACAACTCACCAACTCTTTCTGGAAAACTTTTAAAAAATGGCCGACAGAACACGTCATCAAATCGTCTGCCAATTAAAGTTTTCGTTCTTAAAGAAAAGTGAAGATAAATGTGGTTTTTAAAGTAGAGAGTTCCAATCGGTGATTGATAGTTTTATTATCGGCTATGTCAGAACAAAAATGGTGAGAATTTCACTAAGATAGACAGTTTGGTTAGAAATGAGATAAAAATGCTCACTGAAAATCAGTAACGAGCTCGGATGTTGGACGAGTAATCATTAAGTGAAAGAACCCCTCTTTTCTTTCCCTCGCAACGTTCATTCAGGCAGAAGGAGAACGTGCAATGGGTAGAATTTTCTACATTAATCTTTTTCATTACGGCTACAATTTTCCAGCTTATTAACTCTCCAGCTTTGGAATTAAATCGTATCCACGGTGCGTAAAAAATTCTCTCCTCCAATCTCCTCTCTTCACTTGCCAACCGTCTTCCTTCGATTTACTAAATTCAATTTTGCCTTCCAACTTTCACTGATAAAATAGCAGCCTTATTCCTTGATTCGTTTTTTAAGTCTTACATTAGCTTTTTCCGCATCTTCAAAGAATTTCCTTTTCAAATTCAATTTCGGGTATTGATATTTTGCCAGAGGCGACGACTGGTTTGTATTCGTGTCACAACCTTCGTGAAGCTATTATAAGAAGCAATAATATTCTTTGGTTACGGGGCAGAAAGGGTTAACTCATGCAAAAAATCACCAAACTGAGGCATGATCTGTTTCTATGCTAAGACAATAATTTGATTTTCAAACAAGGAAGATTGAAAAAGCTGTCATATGATATAACGAGAAACACATCACTCTTTTCGGTTTGATTTATGCCCTTTTATGAACTCTGCAATCTCCTCTTATTCCCAGAACACGTTGGTAATCTTATTTTCTAATATTGCGTTATGATGTGGTATTGAGGGCAGGTTTATGGTTTATTTCAACCACTTAGACAGCTAAATACAAAACATTAAATTGGTAATTTCTCTTACTGCTTGGCAAACCAAGAGAACGAGCATATTTTACGCCAATTTGAACCGCCGAATGTTCGCCATTTTGAAAATGGATGATCAATTTTATATTTGGTTGATCATGTGGACGCATCGACAATCATAAAAGTCATATTTTGGGCTCGTTACGTTGCCATATTCGTCTACGACTTGAAATGGTTGATTACTTAAAGAATTCTGTGCGAGTTACTGGGATATGAATTTAACGGCTGGCTATTGAATATGCATTACAGTCGTCCCAATATTGCTAAAATATTTGTTATGTAACGACAAAATGATATGCTTTATTAATGCTTCAACCGAAATTGCAGAAAAATAAAAAAATATCATTTTGAACATGGGCCAAATGAGCGTCAGAGGATTAAAAAATAATGTGTACAGAACTGGTGAATTAAGTCATTGGAAATTAATGAGAAAAACATCCCGGCCTTCGCTATTCTTGCTGAACGATTATTACGTTTTTAATCAGTGATAAGGAACGGTTTCTCTATTGTGTAATTGTGAAACTGTGTGGTTATTTAATAAATATTTCAGTTCCGCTAGATCTATGTTCGTTCTGCCCAATTTAATCTTTCATTCTCCACATTTCTCGTTCTAAATTAAATGAAATTGATACCGAAATTAATTTTTCGTCATAACTGAATAATTTTCATTAACGGTTTTTTGTCTGTTAATTTTACAAATAAATTAGAAATTAAAAAAGAACATTTTCGTCCAATAAACATAGACAATTATATAGGCCATATATAGGCCTATAGGCCTACGAGGTTTTAAGGCTATTCTAGTCGAACGGGGAAATTTATTTCGGTGTAGATTTAAGATTTTCAGCATCTGAATCTTATCAATTCTTTGTCTTTTATTAGTAATTAGCAAATTAATATCACTTTGATTTCTAATTAAATATTCTTTATTCGACATTATGGTCAAACGCGGAATTTACGCCTCCCGGACCTGCACCAATACATGGTCAATCTCAAGAACCGGATATTACGTAAAACACGTGTTGCTAAGGGGAAGTACACGTGTCTAAATGATGGTCGTCACACCATAGTAACAGCAACATCAAACAAAATGAAAGATAATGAATAAATTGGAAGTAATTGCCCAAGAAATCGGAGAGAAAATAAAACGATGTCTATTTTTCTACCTTATTTTTCCACTGAAGAAGTTTGTTTGATATTTGAAGCTGTTATTTTTAATGACATTACAAAGATGGTGTTGTTAAATCTCACGGCTAGGATCAACTTAATACTGAAAACATATATTCTTTTTAAATTCTCCTGACTGATAATTCATTAAAAATTTCTATTACTCCATCTCATTCTTTTGATTTTCTTGATAAACTAGGCTATATATTTTTTTTCAAAAGATATATGAATATATATGAGATTTGAACGTCATATAGATGCAGAGAGAGCAAATAGGCTGTAAGAATGAACACATTCAAGCAATAACGACACCGGCCTCCAAATTGTTTTTCATTGTGTTGTTTTGCACCCTGTAAAATAGCTATCCCCTCCTCCCTTTTCTGGAAGCGTCTTGTCTTTCGGATGGGGCAATAAACCGAGGCCCGCTACAGGCCCTTCACGTTAAAGTTCCCTCGACAGTTGGAAATCACAAAAAGAGTAGGCTAATGCCGCTGTCCTGATAAATTTTCCTTCATTATTTCTGAAGTGTAGGCTAAGCGGTTAAGCATTAAGCTAAAAGCACTAAAGTGCTAAAAGCACTTTCAAAATATACTAAAACGTAAAATATTTAAACATGAACGGAAATATGACGTTCGCGATTAGATAATTAGAAATACATGTAGTATGCTTCTTGTAAAGATGATGTAACAAATAATATGGTACATATGCACATTTCCGGCTCTTTGCTTCTTAAAGAACCCTGAAATTCCATCCAACATCAAGCAGATTAGAAGAAATGGAAATCACTAGTTAGAAATTAATCTCTTTTCTTTTTTCTTATTATTATCTCTGTTTTTATCTATCAGCTCCCGTAGTTAAACGATTTTAAGATGTGATACATGACTGTCCTTATCTTTATTCTAAGGCGTTGATATCTGTAGGATCTAGACCACAGCTAATTACTTACTGAGTTTTACGATTGTTATCAACTAATTTCAATTTAAAATTTATTTCACTATTCAAAACATTACATGTGAAACTTATGACCCAATTTGCTTTGAGAAAATTACAAATTTTCGAATTCCTTATTTTTATACTTATAGCAAAACAAATTTACTGGCACGTCAACAAACTCACAACCTTCCCTGAGAATTTTGTTTATCTTATAATACAATGTGTTCATTTTAGACGGATTGTACATTAGAAGTAAAAATATCTTGGAAGGTTGGAAATCAAAAAGAGTAGGCTAATGACGCTGTCCTAAAAAAAATTCTTCAAGGCACACAACTTGGCACATTAGCACATTACTAGCAAAAAAATAGGACGAAAAACTCAATTCTTTTCCTTTCTGTTTCATGATTGGTTTGAGATTGGGTTTCAGTTGGCTCTCTGTAATATTCAACTGTTCAGATTCATCATCGATGGCTTGCATAGTCTGTTAGCTAAGGCTTACACATTACATGAATGATACATTTATCAGGTAGACAGTTTAAAATTTCTTTGCCGCAAAACATACTGTGAACGCAACTGAAACATATTGTGGTACAACTTTCACTATAATCTCATCAATGATAAACATTGGTTGGCCACTCAGTTCCTTTTCAAACTTGATCGACCTACAAATTACAATCACTCGGGTCATAGGGCTAATCCCTTCCAATTGTGGTCGCTAACAATTTTCAGATTGTAACGAAGCTATTTTCGGATTAAGAAGACATCAGCGTAATAGAATAAAGGACTTTTGATCCAAATTTGTGACAGGATTGAAGATGATAAGCTATTGTGTCGTCAATTTAATACCCTGATTTCAACATCTAATCATTCAAGTTTTCTCGCTGTGGACTCGAAATCTCTTACAAATCTCAGGCTTGATGGAAAGCTGGTTTATTCGGAGTCAACGTCTCGGAAAATTCGCTTTGAAGCTTAACTGTGGTGTACAGTAGGCCGAAAGGACGTCCCACAGTGATCATAAAAGGCTATAATGTTTAGAAGGCCTGGGAAGCTTGCTACTTTTTGTTCCCGCTCGGGTATCACTGACAAAACTTGTTGAAAATACGAATCTATTCTGATCGGGCCATTAATCGTCGACCCATACAAGTTTTCGGCTCATATCTATTTACGACCTACGGATAGGGGCACGTTATAAACCGCCCGCTGATGATGGACAAATAATGAAAGCGATGTCTCCTAAAATCAGTATTTCTGGAAAGCAATAAAGAGGCCATGAACGAGCACCTTGGTATCTTAAGACGAGCACCTGCATTACCTTGAGATAATCTATATGTTCGCTTCAACTACGTTTGTCAATGCGTCCTCACATTAAGATGTCATATCGTCTATTTAATTGTAGAATTATTCCATCCTTTAAATTTGTTATATATTTTGTAGCGACCCCCTCTTAACATTTTTATGACTGGTAATTGTTCGATTACTTGCCAGTCGTATAACACAGTTCTAAAGGTTAATTTTTAGACTGAGAGTCTTAAGCACATCTAAATATATATGATAATTTGTCAAGTTGAAGAAATGTGTTAGGACAAATGAGGTTTAGCCATGCGGGGATTGAAAATTCATTTTCAAGGAGTATTTTATATTTAATGTAAATTTCAATATGAGAAGGGTTTTAATTAAAGTTATTGTCAACAGAAACAGTTTGACTTCTTGTCACAGTTCATCCAGTACATGATCCTATTCTCGGTGGACAAAGTGCTCGAACTTTCTGTCCATACGAAATCATTTTAGGGAATAACTTCATCATAGACAGAAAATATTATTTTAAGGAATTTTAGGATGCCAAATTTATTAAACTTAAATATGTTAGAAGCCCTGCGTTCGTTAGCTAAACGGTTGGTAACATTTCAACACGTACGGTTTTTTCTACTGAACGGATTTTGAATATTTTTTAAAACTATTTAGAAAATCCATTGCATCTGTACATTTTAAATTATTAAAAAAAAGTAAACAGAACATAAACAACAAAAGTTAAAATTTAAGAAAATTCAAAATTGTCTACTTTCTTACTGATTTTTATGAAGATTTTCATTAAAACGTTTTAGTTTAAAGAAAATTTAGCGTGTCGCTATTCTCCTGTTAACAAGTGTTTCGCCATAAATCTTCATCTCTGTACTAAGAAATCAGCGCATAGCTATGATCATTGTGGAGAAAATTCCTTTTACACCTTATGTGAAATTGTAGGTGCGGTTGTAAATTAGTAAATTTCCACAACGTAGATTTATAATTCATTGTAAAGTATTTTAAAATTATAAAGATTTATTATATTGTTACATTGTACCGATTTTGACGATGGAATATAAGTGTAAACATTTTCCGAACTTGTTATACCAAGAAAATGTTTGCAATCATTATTTTTTCGGGGTTCAGAGATTGACTGCTGTTAATTTTCTTGATTTCCTATATAAATATATATAATATAGAATATTCAACAAAAAGTTTTAATTGAAACAAACCGATTTATTTGAATACTTCTACATGAATGATGTATGTTAAATCAGGGGCTAATCATGTGTCAAGAAATCGAATCCAAATATTTTCCTCCTTACCTTTTGTTTTAACAATAACTTTAAATGATGACAAGTGAAACTTCATTACGTAGAATAAGGTGGAAATAACTAAGTGGAAAATTAATTAATAATTGTTTAGCACAGCTAATGATCATTTCACACAAACCGTGTCAACATTTCACTCTTTTTTGTTTACAAACTATCTTAAGACGATGATCCACCAGTAATTAAGGCAAACCCACTTGAGTCTTCAGGTAACCGTGTACCAACCCTTGGGCCTTATTTACACCTATATGAAGCGGCGTTGTATCTACCCGTGTTCAATGTATATATAAACAATCGAGTCATATTATTGAGTGATTAGTACTGTTATTTTTTTGACTAAATTAAAAATAATCAGTTCGCTATTGTTAACGGAGGTGTAAACGATGAAGAGATCTCGCGGAGAGACAGCGTGGCGCCACCTATGTACGAGATTTTTAAAGAATTGGTCTGTGTTTTTACTATTGTTACATCTACTATTTATATTATTGAAAGTCTTTAATGTAAACAAATCTAGAAAATTACAAGTCCACCTTCAGGCCGATTTAATATATATCCAGTTTAATTAGTAATTATCGAACTGGACTGTCTTAGATTGTCCGGAGGCGAGATGTCCAAATAAGGTCCAGTCGCATCGTTTCTTCATCACGAGTCCGTAGTTATTGATCAATCGGGCGTAGTTTGGTCACTAGCTATCATAATTGGTTTATTAATCATCAATTTAAACCTTATCAATTTCTCGCTAGTTCTTCTAATTGTTAACAGGCACTTAAATAGCGTGGAACTCTTTCATCTTTATCAGCGACTTCAGCATAGGACAGATTCTCCTTTTACAATTATTTCAACTGCATAAACACTAATTGCAATAAAAGTCTTTAGAATAAATCTGCACCATTGTCCTATTCTATACTCTTGTGACTCAAGTTTTTGTGCATGTCTATAAAATCAATGAATTGGCATTGTCATGTACTCTGCATATCAACTAGTCAGGTTATGTTCCTTGTTATACTACGTCAAGAATACACCTGAATGTGGTTTATATTCATGAAGAATCTTCTCTTTCCTGAACCTAATTGACGACATAAGGAATTTTGGTGTTGGGTCTATGCCTGTTCATTTGATGAAAACTCCAATGAAACAATTTTTTTAGTAAGATTTGCCTAATGAGTGATAAATGATAACAAAAATATTCCAAATTCGATTCATCATAAAAGAAAGATACGACTGAAATAATCTTCGTGATTAAATATTTTTGAAACTACAAAACGGATGTCTGTTTTTCAAGTAAAAGGATGTACATGCTTCTTGTTATGATCTATGTTACTATTAACATTTATGTAGATATCAGCATGGAATTGTGTTTATGGCTCAAATTTTACCTATGTAGATATCAAAATAGGATTATGTTGATAGTAAAACTTAAAAATGTAGATTTTAGTATTGGACATTAATGTTAAAATTATAATAAAATTTACCTGTTTAGATAACAGTGAAGAAGTGTGTTTACACTTATACTTAAATTTTGCCAATGTAGATTACAATATATAGCATTATATTATTTATTATATTGACCAATGTAGATTATATATAGGATTATGTTATTTGTTAAATTTACCAATGTAGATTACAATATAGGATTATGTTATTTGTTAATTTAGCAATGTAGATTACAATATAGGATTATGTTATTTGTTAAATTTACCTATGTAGGTTTCAGTATAGGATTACCTTATTTATTAAATTTACAAGTGTAGATTACAATATAGGATAATGTTATTTGTTAAATTTACCAATGTAGATTTCAGTATAGGATAATGTTATTTGTTAAATTTACCATTGTAGATTTCAGTATAGGATTATGTTAAAAGTTAAATTTTTACCGGTGTAGATATCAATATTGGATTATGTTAATAGTTAAATTTTTACCTGTGTAGATATCAATGTTGGATTATGTTAATAGTTAAATTTTTACCTATGTAGATATCAATATGGGATTACGTTAGCCTAATAGTTAAAATTTTACCCGTCTAGATATCAATATGGGATTATGTTAAAAGTTAAATTTTTACCTATGTAGATATCAATATGGGATTACGTTAGCCTAATAGTTAAAATTTACCTGTGTAGATACCAATATGGGATTATGTATATTGGTAAAATTTGTTACCTATGTAGATATCAATATAGGATTACCTTAGCCTAATAGTTAAAATTTACCTGTGTAGATATCAATGTTGGATTATGTTAATAGTTAAATTTGTTACCTATGTAGATATGAATATGGGATTACGTTAGCCTAGAAGATAAAATTTACCTAATAGATAAATATGGAAGTATATTTGGGAAATTTTAAAAATTAGGTTTTGCCTAATAGTTAAAATTTACCTATGTAGATATCAATGGGATTATGTTAATAGTTAAATTTGTTACCTATGTAGATATGAATATGGGATTACGTTAGCCTAGAAGATAAAATTTACCTAAGTAGATATCAATATGGGATTATGTTAATAGTTAAAATTTACCTATGTAGATATCAAATTGGGATTTTGTTAATAGTTCAAATTGACCATGCAAATATCAATATGGGATAACGTTAGTCTAATAGTTAAAATTTACCTATGTAGATATCAGTATGGGATTATGTTAATAATTAAAATTTACTTATGTAAATATCAATATTGGATTACGTTAGCCTAATAGTTAAAATTTACTATGTAGATATAAATATTAGATTATGTTAAAAGTTAAATTTTTACCTATGTAGATAGATATCAATATGGGATTAGGTTTTAGTTATATTTTTACCTATGTTAATAGTTAAATTTTACCAATGTAGATCAGTATAGGATTACATTAATGATTTATACCTACCTATGTAGATATCGCATGGGATTATATTGATAATTATTAACAACGTATGTAAATATTGCTAACACTTACTAATTTATATATCAGCATGGGATTATGCTATTTTGATTTACCATTGTAGATGTCAGTATGGGGTTATGTTAATAGTTAAATTTTTACCTACGTAGATATCAATATGAGATTATGTTTATAGTTAATTTTAGATTTTACCAATGTAGATCAGTATAGGATTACGTTAATGATTTATACCTACCTATGTTGATATCGCATGGGATTATATTATAATTATTAACTTACTAATTTATATATCAGCATGGGACCATGCTATTTAGATTTAAATTTAGGTGTATGTTAACGGTTAATACTTACCTATGCATACACTTTGGATTATGTAATTGGTTAAAACTTAAAAATAATTAACATTTTAACGATAACAAAATCTGCTGAGTTCGAGTTACCTACCAATACCCTTTTTTGTTTATATTCTGTATGAGACGTTTATTGAGTAAAAAAACAAAAATGTGTGTGAATCCATGGTGAAAAAAATTATCCTTCATGTATGTTCCATTGTTCAATCGCTTTATTATAATTTATCATTGGGGTTATTTGAATATAGGCTAATTATTAAATATTGATATAGCATCAAATATAACAAACGACGCCACATGAACCATCGTGTAATTATGACAATCGTTAACACATTATCGAAAGATCAGTTTTTTGAGCAGTCATTTTACGGTAGATATCTTGATAACATCTAGTTCCATGGAATTAATTATGTTTGATGTACTCTATTAAATTGACTCGTAAGCTTCTCTTTCGCTTTATCTTTCCAAAGTTTGACTTGATATTGAAATTGTAGTTCAACAGGTTGTGAATATTTGATTGGAATGATAAGAATTATCTAAATTTGCATAAAACTGCTCCATATTTTATACAAACAACTTTTATTATGTTAAAGGGGCATTCTGGTTGTTCTTTTAGGAAGAAGGCATAACCAGTATAACGTTCTATTTTAAACGAACCTTTAAAAACAAATTCAGATATAATAGATACATAAATTGTGATACAATATGTAATGAATTTACGATCTTTCGATAATGAAAATTTGCATACTACCCTTCATTTGCCAAGACAATGACAGAGCTATAGTTCGTTATCGAAATTGAAGAACAAAACAAGCCAAGCATGCGTGAAATAATTATTTGTTTCAGATGTATAACAATTAAATTGTTACAAAACTAGCAACTTTACAAAATCGAGTATCTCACAGACCTATCTTACAAGATTTACCAAAAACAAATTTTGAATAGGTAACAGCTTGTATAGTTGCAAGTTTGTTCAAAACACTAATAATAAGAAGAATATACAAATTTCCATGTTGTCTGATATTTTGATTTGATTATTTGTGTTATTTTTTTACTAGCACAAGATTGCAAGTTTGATTTGTTATATGCTATATTAAGTTTTTGATTGATTTGATTGGAGAATTTATGACTAAGAAATATGATTTATGGATGCGATATTAATAGAGAAAAATAAAATAATCATTATTACGCAATTAATTTCATACATGACAATTTTAATTTTTTTTTAATGTATTTGCTTTTGAATGTAATTACGCTAGGAAGTAAATGAGCATCTTACGCGCTCATATAACTCCAATGCCTTTATACCCAACGACATTTCGTATACCTTGTTGGTATTCAGCTGTGTCCAACCAAATCCACTTCCAAGTTATAATTTTATTGGCCCAAATGTCTCTCTGGTACAATTTTGAGTGCCCTCTGATGTCCACTGGTATCCCTATATGTACCACCAAATTAAAATCAAGAGCTCCAATAGAGGGTTTTTTTTTGTGTACAGTTTTCCATCCAATTTTTCAATATATATGAGTCTTAGTGGATTTGTTTCTCAACACAAGGTTTCTTATTCCTATGCTGAGAATAAAAACATGGGATGACCGCTTCTATTTTATCAAGGTATTTCTCAACATTTTGATGCAGCACGCAGCAGACTCTTCTCATGCCATGGTTCAAACATTAGTAAGTTTAAAATATGAAGTGAAAGTGAAAGAAGGATATCTTAACATTGAGGCAAATGTTCAAATTTATATTTTTTAGCCTTTTTACCATCTCATACCAATGAAATAATGTTTAATTTGTGAGACGTTATAATTTGACCAAGAACAAGAACTACCGGAAATTGCAAAGGGAAAAGATTAAGTACAATAGTAGATTGGGGTGCCAGATCAGTATTTAAAGGCTAAACAAGCATCATTCTAGCCGAACATGCCTAACAACATTCCTATTTCACCATTACAATTAGTTTGAGCGTTTGGTAAATTGGTGAAACTGTTTTCACTCGAAATCAGAGTGTATCTACTTTTCATCCGATTGAAGCATTTCACAATAGGCTTGACACTTCTTGGTTCTTAAAGTCAAAGTTTATAACTTACGTTTTGTAGCCTCAGATATTTTTATAAACACTGGATGTATATGCATTTAAGATTTCCACAACTTAATACCTCCATGATACATTCAATATTTACAAAATTAATAAGTAATATAATCTTTATTTATATATTTAATAAATCTCTTAGCACTGTGGGGTGTGTATTTCCTTTGTAGTATCTACCGAACCGTTGCTACTGCTCATTAGGGTTCCTCGCAGCGCAGCGTTTCGCGAGGAACACTATTATTTCTGTAAAGATTATTATTATTATTAATTTTTTTTTTTTTAACACATTTGAAATTCTCAAAATCTACCGGTGCGATCTTTACGAAACTTTCATATTTCCTGATAATGTTGTTTACTTAGATTTAAATGTAATTCCAGACTTCTGCGCATGCGCGAAGTATGCGATTTTGAATGCGTTTCCATTTTTACAAATGTCGTTTTTTCTCAGCAACTAATCAATGGATTTGAAAAATGATTTCAGATTATCCCGGGCAATGTTAACGCAAAAATAAGCTTCTTTGACTTTTCACTTTTATGCAATTTTCAATGTCATTTTTTGAATTTGCATATTTTCAAAATTTCAATTTTTTACATTCTCAACATTTTTTTCTTAAAACAACGTTTGCAGATGTATATTGACTTCTTATACATACTCATACAAACATAATTGTGATAAGTTATCTCCCCTAATAGATAATTGCATAATTGCATAACTGGTCATAACTTTGACAAATATCATTCAATTTGTATAAAAGTGGTGTCAATAGATGCCAAATTTAAATACCTATCTATTGGTACCAAATTTCTTGCCATATGTTGACCGGAAGTGACCCGAAAGTAAGAAAAACATCATTTTTTACAATTTTTTGATACTTAAATTGCTACTAGTCTTTGGATTAAATTCAAAACCAAAAAAGCATTATTGTATTAAATAATACATTTATTTTACTAACTTTTGCTCGAAGGGAATTTTGAAATTTTTTTTCGTCTTTGAGAAAATCGAGTTTAAAGTTGAGTAACGTTATAAGATTTACTATTGCTGTTGGGGTTATATCAGATGACCTTGAAATTCTCAAAATCTACCGGTGCGATCTTTACGAAACTTGAGTGGAACACTGTCACGCAATATTACTGGAAGTGAGGCCAGTTGAACTTAATTTGAATGGCAACACATGAATTGTTAAAGAGTTCTAATATCACTTGATTTTGTTAACATTTAGACATTAATGTTAAACTTTTTTAAATAAAAATCTCTTAGCACTATGGGGTGTGTATTTCCTTTGTAGTATCTACCGAACCGTTGCTACTGCTCATTTAGTTATTGTAGTCAGTTATTACATTGTGCAGCACAGCTAATAAACCACCAAACAAAGCCAAATAAACACACTTTACCTGACTTTAAACAATTTTTACCTAAGTTTTCTTAAGTAGAAATTACTTTATTTTCATCAGATCAGAAGCGGTCGATTTTTATTATTTAGGTGTGAAGTAAATATAGGTGAAAGGGCAAACTTAAAAGGTACTTAGTACATTCTATTATTTCTTAATAATAAATCAATAATAATTTTAATAACCACCAACGCCTATTTAAAGGATGTGTTGGCCAGGCAAATGGACAAATCAACTTTCTTTTGTTTACGAGCAACCTGCACCAAATCGTTTAAAATCATATCCATATATTTTTGTATAGCATATAATATACCTTTTAAACAGTATATTATACATATATCATCATTTAACGTGGTGCTTATATGACGAAAACTTTAACAAAATAGGAAACCATCAAAAGGGTGCTTTAAGCATAATGAAATAATCATTTAATATCGAAAGCGTTTATACTGAACAAAAGTCATAAAATTGGTACCGAGATTTAGGCGTGTGACTAAAGAATTCGCCCCATTGTTATTCTAATTGCGAATTTTGTTCTAGATATGACGAAGGTGACCCGGTACATGTTCGATTGCTTTCAGCCTACTTCGCCAACACCTCAACTAAATGATATTTGTAACATATTGAAGAGATGGTCCATTAAATTTGGAAAACATTTTGATCAAAGGATTTGTTTCTCTTTAAGGAAATACGAATGAAGAATCGGGCGATTGTCGCATTGAACTTGATCTTATGCATTCACGAATGAATGTGATATCAAAGTAGGGTTAAGTACTTAAAAAAGTTCAACAAAGTATCATTAGTTTCCCATTTTCTTGTACTTGTATAAACTTTTGCAGCACTTATTAGATATAATTATTTTGCACTGTTTCAAGGTTTCAGGTTTTTCCGCGAAAAAAACCAATATTTCTAATAATGCTTATATTGCAATCTTATTGCCAAAACATCAATATGTTACCAGGTGTATACATTTGCTTGTAAATTATTAAACATTTTTCATTCAAAACAGGATAATTGCATTCTTTAAGTTCCGTTATTTCTGACAAAGATAATCAGGATTGCTAAATATTTAACGAAATATTTAAATATATCAATTCAATATCGTAGCATTATTTCTTTTTAAATATATTAAAGTTTTATCGACGTCAGATTTCTACATGGTTACTCCTTAAAAAGTGTTCTAGTTGTTATTACATCTTCGAACATTCTGTGGTCTTAATACTAGTAATAGATTATGATGTTACCATCTCATCTTACCATCGTTACCATTCAAACGGTACTCACCTCATAATCTGGTCACGATTTTTTCTAGATTTTCAAAAAATGGTCTTGTCAGATGGTAAAGAGGAATGTTTCATGATATATTTACGATTTCTAAACTTCGGGATTGTTATACTGATCGGATCCCTAATATTTACATATTTATTAATTGTTTGCTATTTAAGTCTTATATTCATTCTGGTTTTTATGAAGACTCTTTCAAATTCAAAATTTTATAAATGTGACCATTTCATCATAGCGGAAATAAACAAAAATATTTCACGCCTTAATACGGAAAGATTTTTATCAATTCAAGATAGCAGTAATACAAAAAAAAGAGAAGAAAATCTATTGAGAAACAGAGACCACGGTTCAACCAAAACAATTGTGTTCACGTGCAGTCCACACACGCACGTGCAACCATTTTGAAGCTATATCCGGAACTTGGTGATCGACGTGACGATTAGAAAGAAGTCCATTTAGATCTGAAGACCTTAGTCAACATTTTTGTATTATTTATTGGTTAAAGTGTCGAAGGAAAACATTAATATCGCCGTTCAGAAGGTCAGAAGGTTTGCCAGTCATGTCGATGGGGAGTGATTTTACGAAAATTTACGAGCGTTACCGAAGTTGATAAGTGTTTGTACCAAGTTCTATTTTATTCCTAACGTGATATCTTTGATGGCTATCTGATACGAATTCCACGCAATAGTTACTAATAAATTGAAAGATGACTAAAAAGAAAATGAGTAACCGACAGCTCGTCTATTTTTCTGTCTGAAGCAAGCTGGAGATGATTGATGAGACTGTGAACGATGTAAGAATTGCCTGATTGAACATCATTTCTGATCCATTAGTCTTGTCTTCAGCTTATTAGCAGTAATTTATTGAAGATAGTAAAAACAAAGAAGAAAAGTAACTCTTGACTGAAAAAATGAATACTTCTTTATGACTACATGTATAATAACTTTTACTGATGAATCGTGTTCAGTGTGAAAGAGAAATAGCTGACAGTGCATTTAGTAATAATTATATTATACACTGACTAAATAATAAGCACTTTTCAACTCTAGGTTTCGACGACTCTTGGTCATTTCTTATTCTTGTGATTTATCATTATAAAAAATGGAAAATGTTTACATTGTGCATTAAATCGATATATAAATATGTTAATGGCTATTCGTTTTTTATGTACAGTACTTTTTTGTGAAACATTTGTGTACAATATAATTTCTTTATAGTAAATATAAAAAGGGTTATGTACGATTTTTTATATACAATTTAATTTGAATCATTTTCTGTTATTTACCTAAATTCTAATAACTTTTGGAGAATCATCCATTGGGTGTAGATTATTTTTTAACAATCAATTAGAAGAATGGATGTGGAAATAATTAAAGAATCGTAATAATAGGAAGGGGGTCGGGTTGGACATCAGTTGCGTCAAAAAATGGTTCCCACCAGTAGGGGAGTAACTATTAAATTAAAAGAAAATAAAATCAAGGACATTAAAGATAATAAAGTTGTAAGGTTGTGAAATTGTTATTTTTCTTACACAATCAATTCCTATAAAACCTCACCAAATAAAGTGTCGTTATTTTCGTAGGGGAGATAAAAATCGGCAGACAGCACGCAGTCCTGCTTATAAAACCCTTTATCCTTAAACGTACATAAAACGTTGATGTTATTTCTGCCATGTAAATTATAAAGAAATAAAAGAATGATATAAAGAAGAGAATTAGTAGTTGTAAACTAGACCTTTAACTCGTTATAAACATCTCTTAACTAATGTTTTCCTTCTTTGATTAAAAAGAAATAAATACGTCCCCAAATAACACTGGACATAAGACATAAGACGCTCTACACACTATCTATTGCCAGTGGCTATTTTTTGTTCGGTTTTCCATTCTATTATTTTGTTGAATGTTTTGTTTTCCACTCACTGTAACATCAAGTCCTAATTACGACCAGTAGATTGAGTTGTCCACTTCAGATGACCATTTGACCAGTCGTATATTAATTCTATTAAAGTCCTTATAAATAGTGGGTTAGTGTTACACAATAATTATGAAATAATGACGACTATTTTTAAGCAATTTGTTGCTTTCTTTTCATTGGAAGTAGAAATTGATAAGTGTAATCACAACATTTTGCCGCCGTCTCAAGTTCAGTCTTTTCTAAACTTGATAATGCTACAATTATTATTTACCGAAATTTATTTTGAAATTTTTTCATTGAAAAATGTTACAGTAGCATTTTGAAATAATTCATTTAAGTTTTTGAAATTTCAGTATTATAGCAGCCCGGGTTTTTTCGCAGATAACTGTTTCAATTTGCATTTAATTTTTTCATTAAATTAAAGTTTCGACAATTTTCAATTTCTAATTCTCTACATTCATTAAAAATCTACTAATCCAAATTACAATTCATTCCTTTATGATAAATGTCCATCGCATGAAATATACTTTATACCTTCTTACTAAACTTTCTTATACAACTTTTTTTTTTATTCTTCCTCTTAAATATTTTAGTTAAAATACATATATATTTTTAAAAAATGAGAAAATTTGATTAAATGAAAGAAATAATTAATGATAACATAATTAAACTGACGTACAAGTAATTCTAAGAATAGAAATATTTGGATCTAAATGCACCAAATAACACTCAAGTATACAATTTTCAACAAAATATTATGCAATAAATCAAGTATATTTTATGAAAGGCAATCGCCGTTTGAAAGACCCTTAAATTTGTATTCCATTTACAAGCTACACAAAATAGCGAATAATACAGTATTAAGCATCTTTGTGTGGTTTGAAAAAGTGGTTTGAACTGAAAGTTAGAGGTTACATTCTACCGTTATCAATATTCCCTGAATTTAAAATTACGGTCATTAATTTGTAACAATAAATACTGAATTAACGTTCAACTATCATTTGACGTTATAATTTTAATATTTTGTGATTTATGATGAAAAAATTTAAATTTATTGAGAAAAATTTCGCCTTTAAGACATTGGAGCCAAACACGCTTATGAGCTAATTAATTACTTTCTTAAAGATTTTTTTTCTTTTGAATTTATTTTTCAATTTTTTATTTCAAAATATTATCCTAGTCCGGTTTTATCAGGATATTGGTATTACCTTGGTACCTTGTTTGTATTCAACATATTTTTTCTGTGATGGACGTTAAAGTGTAAAGTTTGTTACTGTAAAAAGTGATACTAGTATTATGGCACTATATTCTGTATTTAGAAGTATCATCATTAAAAAAAGTCCGATGTCCAACAGAAATGCTTAATAAAATTCGTTCGTGAGTTTAAAGTGAATAAATAAAAGACATTCTATATATAATAAAGATTTCGAATAGCAAAAGTAAATCGATCTTTCGATTGGCTAAAATAATTTTAGCTTAACATAAAAAATCTAAGAGTCTAGTATTCTAATATTCTGTTATGATATGTATAATAATGCACTGAATTTGTATTTGATAACCAAGCAAAAGTAACGTGGAGTTAATATATTATGAAATTTTCGCGATGTAAAATATTAAAGGGTTCTACTGCGATGATTTTTGAAGGTGGAAAAGTGTTTTTCGTTCAAATCTAGTGAAATGTATCCTGAATGTATCTGAATGTCAAACTGATTAATTAACAATTGGTAGCTCCGATTTTAATTATTCCTTTTAAAATAAATAGAGTTTGATCTAGTAGATACATAGATGCATAATTTATGATGTTTTTAATAATAATACTGTCAATTTAATGCGTTTCATATTAGATAAATTTATTTCTTTTTAAAGTTTTCTGGAAGGACTTCTTTTTTCTTCTTACAATGAACTTTTAATACAAATAAAAAATATATTTTTCTGTTGACCCTAATGTATGGTTTCAGTCCAATGATAAATATTTCATAGGGCCTACTAATTGCAAAGTTTCATTCTTAAATGCAATTAACAAATAACTTAAAATGAGATTACTTACAGTTCAAAAAGTACAAATAAGGTCAGAAAAAGTGAAAAATAGCAATTACGCATTTATAAATCTAATAAAATCACCAATAGAACTTTTATAACAAAAGTTGGAACACCAATAAAATATTCATGAACTGAACCGTATTTTCATATTTTAATAAGGCTTTTACATAATAATATATTATATACTATGAGTATCGAAACGGTACCAGGACTGCTAAAACAACTGACGTAATTGATAAGGTTTATGCGTAGTAACATGCCATTTGGTTAAGGCTAGTGTCTAATGATATATTCGACGCAACGTACGTCGAACCATACCTCTACCTAATAAGCTACACAGGTATGATTTGTGGCTCAAGGGAAGCAACTCTTTACATAAAAAAACCTTTTACCTCTGATAAGTAGATAGACGATACATTGACTTACCGTATTGTAAAAATTACTGTAACCTTAAGAATATTTTCTCTTGATTTTTCATACGCCATCTCTAACAACGACGTAGCCTTTTTCTTTAATCGTTATTTCGCGTCGCTTTCTTCAGTGTGAAATTCGGTAAATGAAACATAAAATTCAGATAAATTCAAATAATATAGCCGAATATTACTCAAAAACGGTGTTGATATACCTTTAATTTGATAAGGCGAGTAATTCGTTGTGAAATTGGCAAATAATCCATTGCCATCCATTTTTCACACGAATGATGCGACCATTAAATGTCTTGGTAGAAGCCGTGAGCAAGCTTATTTACGCCTTATCAAGCAAAGCGAATAAATTTTTATTGTCATTTTAATTGCATAATTAGCCAGAGTCAGGGTAAACCGTGAAAAACAATAATTAACTCATATCATTCTCTGATTGCCTGGAAATTACCATCTTCAACCATAGAGAAAGTCAACCTATTGACCCCGCAAGTCAGATTTATTTAACCTGAGACTGTATTCGAAATTCCATGGGCTCCAGGATAAACTGACTTCTCAAACTTTCCATTGCATTATCGAATTGTAAAATGTGTAATTCCTTACGTAAATGATGAACCAACTCGGAAGAAATATCCATTGCTTTATTGACATCGTAAATGTCATATAACTTTCCATTTTCTTATTGGCATCTTATGATGTGTCAGTTTTGTGAAAAAAACTGAATAACCGACTTTGTATTACCTTCCATTTCTTTTTTAATGACGTAAAATGTGTCAATTATTGTGTAATCCATTGCCTTACTGAGATCGTAAAACGTCTCAATTTTAGAATAAAATAATGAACCGACATCGTATAACTTTCCATTTCCATGATGTGTGAACATTGTTGTATAAATGATGAACCGAACCGATGAACTTTCCAATACAGTATTGACATCGTAAAGTGTGTAAATTTTCGAATAAAATGATGAACCGACATCGTATAACTTTTAAATGTGAACCTTGTTGCGTAAATGATGAACCTACATCGTATTATTTTCCAATGTGAACCTTGTTGTGTAAATGATGAACCTACATCGTATTACTTTCCAATGTGAACCTTGTTGCGTAAATGATGAACCTACATCGTATTACTTTCCAATGTGAACCTTGTGTACATGATGAACCTACATCGTATTACTTTCCAATGTGAACCTTGTTAAATTAATGGTGAATCGACATCTTATAACTTATAAACATTATTGAATATAACATGATAAACCGACTTCATATTTCTTTCTAGTACGTTCTTGACATCATATAATGTAGAGCAATGTTTGCTGTGAGGCAACCTTGTATAAAAAAAAAATTTGCCATTCTTTATACCTACACCACATTAATTGAAGTTTTATTTAATTGAAGGGAATGTTTTTATTTGTTGTTTATCGTAATGCTGGTTAAAATCCGTTCATGTCTGACTTGATTTGTCTGACAAAATTCTTCCACTCTGTGAAGCAGGAAAAGTAGATTAAAGCAAAGAAATTTGTAAGTCACCGTAATTCTACTGGAAAAAAAATGTTCGGATAGATTTTCGGTCTGCAATTGTCTATAGTATACACTATTTTCAACAAAATGTGTATTTGATTGATACAGATTCTCTTTTTGTAATTTTAGATATATAATACGTGATTATTGTTACAAAATTTAAGCTTTATAAGCTATTTTTTAGTCAATTCTTTGTCAAAATTGCAACACCGAAATATTTCAATATTTAATCAAATAAATATTATTTCCAATGATATTTCGTTTTGTTGGAGGGGGGGGGGGGCATCAATCATATTTCATTCCAATTTCCCGCTCTTAACTTTCTCTTCTTTGCTGACAGCTGTTCTTCGTGTGCTTTATAAAACATGGGATGAAAATTGTTTTTTTATTGTGTGATAGTGTCAGCAACCAGATATATGATACAATATTGAACACTGGGTGGAATATATCCTACAATACACAGCATGAAATATTTATACAAGCATTCCCACCAGTTTGTAATGCTCATTTTTAAAGTTGTGTCAAGGAACAGTGTCCGTTGCGCTGTACGATTGCGGAAACACATTATAGTAAAATATATTTGATAGAATAAACGAGGTAAGAGTAAGAGTACGGATGGGTAAAATTCTGGATACGTTACTGACACATTAAAAGTTTCATTTCCACTTATAGATAACCATACATAGCATCTGCTTTTAGCGATGGTACACGATATTATCTACATGGCGGTGTTTTAGGAACATGGGAACATGCAACCTATCATATGTATCTTTGTGCTTTTTTGTCATAATTTATATGACCATGTGCTACGGAAGCAGGTCCTGATTTCCAGTAGTTGGCTATTAAATATGTACTGAATTTTCTTTCTTCTTAAGGACAAAATGCATATTTTATTTTTATCAGGTCTGTGATTTTACGTACAATCAAGAACCTAAGACCGCATTATTTCAAAGACCTAATTTTTTTTTGTTATATTGTTTAGCTCGCCAGCAGTTTCTTGGTCTATGACAAGCTTGATACTAATCACAGCAATCTGGAGCTTTTCAAAGCCTCTAGACGCAAAGTTGGATAATTTTTTAGTTTAATGTACAATATTAACAGAGTTATGGAAGCGAAAATAACATTTTAGTTAATGCTTGAAATGAGATGAGAGTTGGGTAACTTTAGCCCGAGGTATGTCCCAAATTTTAATTCCATCGCTTGATTAACGCCAAAACTATTTATTACTGCATGGCGGAAGAATGTAAGTACTCCGCTTTGTTCATGCCTTGTTATCGGCATGAAATTGGACGTGGATATCGACTGAGAAACAAAGACTTTCAAAATGGCAGACTCATGGAAGATATTTTACGCGCAAGCGATTTCTAGAAAGGCTTCCACTTGCACTACTTTTTTCGGTAGACAGACCTTTAGTTAACGTCAGTCTTCTGATGAAAGTGCCAGACATTCACGATTATTAGCTCTATCGAAATATTTTGCAATTAGTAGATGAAGTTACGATTACCCCCGTCTCTTTTCAACACGCTCATGCAGAAAACACATTTGCTGTTGAAGCGCTCACATGGAAGAAAGGCGAGCGACATTTTCATCATGTTAAAATTTCATAGTGTACTTGTGGAGACGACAAAGTCTCTAAATTAGATGTGTTATTGAACGGAGTTCTGAATTTCCAAAGCCCCTAATGAATATCAGAAATACGAATTTGCTTATTAGTTTAGTTGGATTTAAACTGAAGTTTCCTGGAAATAAGAAATGAATAATATTTTTTAAGACTACAATTTCAGCTGATGCTATTGCAAATTCGCAACTCAATTTCTATAGAATTGGTTATCTTTGTTTTCATTTAAATCGTCAATTTGAAGAGAATGCATTAAAGCTTGAAGTTATGACAGTATTAAAAGGATACTGTGTCTTAGCATGAACATAAATTCATCATCAGTGAACTTACATGGTGTCATAATGTAACAGAATCCCTAAAAATCTGGAAAACTCATAAAAATAGGTCATTTTCGAATACGCTTAATTAATAATCAAATGCTTTTTAATGAATAATTACTTAGTTTTTTGGATATTTATTTTTTTTTATGTTATTTATGGCAGCAGGCATATCTACTGATGAATAGAGCTCTTATTGGCCAAGTTTAAAATTTTCAAATTTTATGTTCATTGTAAGACCTATAATTCCTTTATAGGTACTTCTTAATTGGGCAATGATACCTTGAGTAGTTAAAATAAAGTTTACTTATTTTATTTCGAATTCTAAGGTTTTAAAGAAAACTAGGCTATGTAATATCAGTAATAGAATAACTTGTTTATAAATGTTTCCAAATATTCCGACTTGAATGAACAATATGTAAGAAAGATAAATGATATAAACTTATTCCCCTTTACGAGCAATACTACATACTACATTTCGCCCAATCAAACATTGAAATCACACGAAAACCTTTAAAAAAATTAAAGAAGACGTTTTTGAGTTTTCATTATCAAAATGTTTTGTAATTTAATAATTAAAAAAATCCTCCACCTACTTTATTTTTCAAAATGAAATGACTTACATTTAAAAAAAATAATTGTCGAATTGTACCCAATTAGAATAAATTATAATGGCGATGATAAATTATCTAAAACCCAAATCTTAATCCGTATAAAGAGACAAAGATAGTGACAGAAAACATTTATTTTATTGTAACAAAAGACATATATTTTCACAGCTAAATCATAACAGGTGTCCCTTCAAAAATCAGAGAGAAAATCATTTGTCATAATATATAGCATAATATATAGCAAAATGTCACTAAGAATAGTTAACAATCCCTTCAAATCACCTTCATTTTAAGCAATTTTCAACATCATAAACTTTCACAAAAAGAAAATTTCTACAAATCTGGAAATTTGAGTAAAAAAATATTTCGTATATCGCATTTTAACGTAAAAATAATCTTTTCATGAAATTTACTAAGGTTTCATTCTTCCAGCTTTCTGGTTGAATTTAAGCAGATTTAATGCCGAGTTAAGTGGTTAATCATCCAAGGAAAATTCATCATTTGCCGAACTTCGGGATTAAGTAAAGTTGAAAACTCTTATCATTTCTTTCTCTTTAGGTCTTCGTTCCGTCAAATTATTTCACATTTTAATTTTCAGTTCGGCAATTCAAATTTATCAATTTCAATAGAATTGAAATGTATTTAATTCAATAAGAACAGTAGAATTCTCATTCTCTTGGTGTTTTTCAAGCTAGTCTTCTGCAAGATATAAAACAATTTCAGAACTCATCAATCTGCATACAATAAAACTTTCCTGGGAAAATTGAAGCCAGACTTTGCCTAAAAACGTACATGATTCACAACGCCAATAAATTGATTTAATAAAAGAATCAGTTAAAAATATATTTTGCTTTAACAATTAATTTTGCTTTATGATTTTTAAATGAGAATGGTGCAGTATAGGTAGCCCTTCTGGTATGGTATTGCCTTTATAGATGTGTTTCAGAATGTCTTTTATTCAACTTTAAATTAATACACTATAAAAGAAATAAACGCGTTTTTATACATAAAATATCCAGGAAAAACCAAAAACAAAAATTGAAATAAAAAATATGTGCTCATGTTTTCTCTTCTCGAAGTGATAAGGAACTATTAAAATTTCACTATTTATGTAAGTTTGCGATAGGATAGCCTAATGTTAAAAAGGTTCCCATCCCTTACAAAAGTAAAATAATTGCGAGAGATTGCCAACCACGTCCCAACAGCCAACTTTTTCGATTAACCTATTAACTTGGATAGTTTGCGACTTGCGTAGGTAGGTAGATGACAAGTAAGCGTTCGCTTCCAGTGGATGTTGATATCAAAAACTAGGTTGTTGTTGACATTCGTAGAAGTTGGCAGTTGGATTGGTCCAAGTGGGATGATTCTGTGGCTGTTGTTTTGGTGTTGATACGACTTGTTTAAAATCAGTGTTAAATTTATAGGAAGGAACCAACGCCTATATTAAATTATCTAATTCGAAAACTTGACTTCACTCAATATCTTATTATTTAATATTCATTGTGGTCACCTTCATTATTTTTAATCCCCGCAGCGATGACGTCAAAATGAAATAAACAGACGCATCAATGAATAGCACGTGGCGTATTTAAAGAAGAGGCGAAAACACGCGCGCAAGTGCACGTGCAAGTTGAAATGAATACGATTGGCTAAATTGAGGCAATTAGAGTAGCGTGACCTGAGGGCGGAAGTAAAAAGTGGGATTAAGATCGCGGCTGAATAGCGAAAGACAAGGACACCCTACCACTACATAGACTACCCGTATAAAGAATTAGACTTTCAGAACAATACAGAGCACTGAAGAAACAGTGCCATGGAGCGAGAAGCCCTACATGGTTATAAATGCTGACTTTGAAATGTCATAACGTAAGCCAACCTAACGTGCTGGGGTCAAGTCAGATTTTTCTTTTATAGAGGATTTTAATTGGAAACAATTCAAATTTTCAGCTTTATAAGTTAAGTGTAAAATTCCGCCCCTTCGCCGTTTGTAAAACGGCTTATTGGTATAAGATTGGGTAATTGGGACATATGTTTTTAAACGGAACATTTATTTGTTTACTATAACAATGAATCCACGTTTTCTATCTCTATTTTTATAATCTGTAAACATTATATTGAATACACTGTTATTTTATATCATTACTTCACGCTGTGAATCTTCCACCTGTCACAAAATTTAAAAATTTGAAAAATTTAGGAAATACTAGTTGTTTTATATTTTTGCAGAGATATTGTTGAAAAACAGTTGACAAAAAAAAATGTTCTGTCAAACAAACAGCAACTGGTGTGTGGTAAATGTGTAAAATGGAAATGATTTCATTTAGTGAAGTCTTTAACCATTACTGGACATATCAAAGCAATTTGGCCTAGACGTATCCGTAAGCGCGAAGAAATCGTTTCTTCTATTTTGAGTTAAAAATCTTCATTCAGAAGTCTTCACTTACCAAGGACTAATGGAAAATTACGCGACTTTTTCTGAAAAAACTTGTAAAATGTATTTCTTTCATTCTTTGGCTCAGTTTCGATTATTCGGTTACCATACGCATGCGTATACGTCTGCTCTTAGCGGACAAAATGAGTAAAAAGAAAGTAATAATTGTTGGGTAAATTGAATTATGATGGGTACCTTTACTATCTAAAATATAACTAAAAATAAAGCTCGTTTTAAGGTGAAACTGTTGCATGATAAATATATTCTTTGTCGAGTAGTTTACTGTGATACTATGATTCTTAGCTATGACTTTAGAAAGCACAAGAGGGACGGCTCCCGTAGATATAACGCTTGGAATGCTTTCTTTTATGACCACAAGAGTACAGACAATTTCTAAACTACATTTTGATCAATAAAAGCAAAAAGAGCCCTAGGATTATTTCTTCATATCGAAATATCTCGACGTTAAACAACATAGGACGAGATTTCTCTGTGGAAAAGATGGCGACTGGCCATCTGTCTTTTTCGTCTCCTTTTGGAAGATTAAGGGGAGATAATTAGGTGATTAGAGATCTGTTAATTAGTTAGTAGTTAAAGTAAGTGACCACATGCTGGGAAGAATGATAATTAGTGAAGAAAAGAGATAGATTTCTCGATGATGTGATGATTTTCTCTGAATAAATTTTGAGATATTCTATCATCATGAGTCTGTTATCAAAAAGGGGAAAAGAAAAAAAAGAAACAAGAAACAGGCTATTTGTTACAGGGTTCACTTTTTTAAATACATGATATTATAATAATAATAATAATATACTATTTATATAGCGCACCATTTCACCAAATGTTCAGATGACGCTTCACATTATAGAAAACATTTACTGATTAAAATGGGACATTAAATAAAAGCCTTTAAGAAAAGATAATTTTTTAAACGAGATTTAAAAATTGACACTGATCCACTTTGCCTGATAAAAAAAGGGAGTTTATTCCATAAAAAGGGGGCTTTAAACGCAAACGTTCGCTCACCAAGTGTGGCCTGTTTTACTTGTGGAATGCATAAAACCAGCCCATCAGTCAATGACCTCAGTTGTCTACAAAGACGGTAAAGCTGTAAAATGTGACATGAGTACGATGGACCTAGATTTATTATGTACGTATTTGAAAGCCTCCTTGGCTCTGGTAGACTTGGGATGAGGTAGTTCAATTTCCCAACGAGGGGCTTCACGGAATACACGTTTGGCCTATCATCGGTATATATAACGAACTCAAAACTGAAATAGTCTAAAATCTTTCCAACAAAACGACTAGGAAATATAATAGTCATTTCTGCTATTTAGGTATTAACCTTAGGTATCAACTCAATAATTAATATACTATTATACAGATGTAATAAAAAAGACTAAGAGAAGAAAATAATTTTAGGAAAGTTAGCTAATGATCCCTTGTCTTAATATTATGCTTAATTATCAAGCTAAATAAAAAGGCGTTAAATTAACATCTTGCCTGAGTGACAGGGGCAAGAAGAAAGGGCAAGGATTACTGACCCTTCTCATGCAGGCATCAAAACAAACCAATTGAGCGCGTCATTACCGTCTGTAGGAAGACTCTTTAGCTTTGAGAACAATAAATCACGCTCCTGAAATTAGACTGACCTTTTACGATTAGTTCAACTCTTGTATCGGACTGACAAACCCCTTGAATGGAATGATGGGGTGGGGGGAGTAATTTGGAGTTACTTTCTTAATTTTCGATTTCGTACCTCAAAGAAGAAACAATACGCAGTCTAATTTTTGCAAGGGTTAAATAATGCTTGGACGGCAACACCAATTATTTTGAAGACGCTTCAGTTTCAAAACCTCCCAATGACTGAAAAGTATAAATTATATCAGAAAATTATCACTGCCGTGAAATAACTAATAAAGTTCAACCAATCTAACTTAGCTATGTCCTTGTTATTCAAATATCCCTGAAGGGTAATCAGTCGCGGCGCCGGCGGGGTTAGAGAAGGGCATTCGCTTTTCCATGAAAATGAGTTTTTACCCTTAAAGTATCGCAATTTAATTTCTAACAAAATGAGAAATATTTATTTTACCCTCAGTCTCGTGAGGCAAGCGCCAAGATAATTAGCTGTTTATACGCAAACATTTCTTTTGTCATCTTTAAAGGGTGACCAAAGCAAGATAAACTTTTCCTTATGATAATGGTAGCCATGAGTGACGAAACCCACCACAAAAAAGGATTTGTAGCAAAATTATAAGGTTCACAACGTTGATGACCTTTATGGGGAACAGTGTTGCGAAAACAAGACCCGAAGAACCTCTGTCGCAAAGAGTAATGCTGAAGCATTAAAGAATCATATAGCGTTGTAGAAATCAGTGACAGAAAGCGGAACAAAAGTTGACATTTAGATCTTCGATTTGTTGAAGCTGGTTAATTTAAGTTGACCGTTGGAATGGATAAGAGCTCCATAGAGATGGCTTGGGTTGACAGATTTTTATTATAAGCGCCAATCTTAAATTTGGTCGCCGTATTATCTTTACTGTTCAATAAGCTTTAATCAAGCAACCACCAAATTGATGTTTACATTAGCTACGGGCTGTCAAGTTCCGTTTTCTGGTAAATCTAACGTACCATTACAAGAAGTCAATATACGAATTAGACACTCTTAACCAAGCAAAGTTGCTAGAACCTTTTTTCAGTGGATATAACATTACGCCTATTAAGATTTATAAAGTAGACTGTAGGTAAAAACTAGAATTTGCGCCTTCATCGTGGAGAAGTAGCTTAAATAACATAATTTAACCAATGCCATGTAGGGTAACAATTTAAAAATTTTTTAAGTCGAATGCCAATGCCATGGCGAAGATGAGTAAAAAAGAAAACAAATTCATACCAATTCAATAAGAAAATCATAAATCACGCGGTAACGTGCAAAAGTTAGGTAAAAAGTCCATATCGATACATTATTATTAGAGTAAAAATAAGCTATGTTTTGGGACTTTTCCCTTCATAAAGCGAAACCAAAGTACATCTAGGCCAGGGTTATTCCTGTGAATAACAACACTACATAATAACACAGTAAAATTCATCAGAAATCAATGATTAAGGAGCCTAATCCCAAAACGAAACTCGAAATTCAAAACCACTGATGGGCGTAGTAGCCAATGAACTCTTCACATAGGCGTTTAAAAAGTTTATGACAGCAAATTTTTGTGATGTTCAGGGTTCCATTACATCGTGTAATGACCTAGGAATACTGCTAGCAAGGGTTTTTCCCAATTAGAAATAAAACCCGTAGCAGGTTTTCCAATTGAGAAATGGAGGTTTAATATCGTATCAAAATTTTAACAATTGAGACATTGAGGTTTTATATTGTACCAAAACCCGTAGCAGGTTTTACAATTGAGAAATGGAGGTTTAATATTGTATCAAAACCCCGTAACAGGTTGTACAATTGAGTAATGGAGGGTTGATATCGTATCATAACCCCGAAGCAGGTTTTACAATTGAGAAATGGAGGTTTAATATTGTATCAAAACCCCATAGCAGGTTTTACAATTGAGACATTGAGGTTTAATATTGTATCAAAACCCCGTAGCAGGTTTTACAATTGAGACATTGAGGTTCAATATCGTATCAAAACCCCGTAGCAGGTTTTACAATTGAGACATTGGGGTTTAATATTGTATCAAAACCCCGTGGCAGGTTTAACAATTGAGAAATTGAGGTTTAATATCGTATCAAAACCCCGTAACAGGTTTTACAATTGAGAAATGGAGGTTTAATTTCGTATCATAACCCCGTAGCAGGTTTTACCATTGAGACATTGAGGTTTAATATTGTATCAAAACCCCGTAGCAGGTTTTACAATTGAGAAATGTAGGTTTAATATCGTATTAAAACCCAGTAGCAGGTTTTACAATTGAGAAATGGAGGTTTAATATCGTATCATAACCCCGTAGCAGGTTTTACAAGTGAGAAATAGAGGTTTAATATTGTATTAAAACCCCATAGAAGGTTTCACAATTGAGAAAGGTTTAATATCGTTTATATCGTAACAATTTGTATCAAAACCCCGTAGCAGGACATCTTCCTCCTTATGTATGGGTTCTTGCTCTTGTAGAAAATGAACATCACATTATCAATATTCACAGTTGTCAAATGTAAATTATGTAAAAACGCACGAGCACAATGGGAAATAGATAAACATATACATGTTTATAGTATCTCTGAACGAAAGAATACCGATATGTTCAGGTCTAATGAAAAATATTTCAAGGTATTCACCAAAGAGATAAAAAATAAACTCCAACCCTTTTATTCTTGGATTCGTAACTCGAAATTAGAATTAGATTTTACAAATCCAAGTATAAAGGAGTAGAAGTGTTTTAACTCTTAAATAAATACCTTCTCTGGTACAACACTCTTCAACACTGTTCAATATACACAACAAACGGAAAGGCAAAAACCACCTTCGCTGACCAATTTTTATAGTTCAAGGGAGGTAACTCAGTCAAGAGTCAAGAAATTCAACTTTCTAAAATTCTTACAAGACATCTTGTTCAAAAAAGCCTCTAGCTTATTATATCCCCTCAAATCAAATTAGGTTGCAACTTGCAAGGGAACTACAAATCTATTTCAATTGCTTGTTACAACCTGGACCAGTCTCCAGTAGCATAAAAAGTGTTGAAAAGTACAACACTATTCACGTCATCTCTGAAAATAAAAAACAGCTTACAATTAAAGGGAAACAACTTCACTTGTAACGTTATTTCTAGACTACAAAATATAATCTTTGTCCATCTCAGTGCCGTCTTTATACGGCACTGGTCCATCTATGTAACGTAAATTATCTAATGGGGCTCTTTAACTTACACGTTAGGATAAGAGATTTAGTCCAATAATGTGTCCCATTTTAATCAAAAATATAAGTTGAACCTCACAGGCAAAGAAAGATGAGTTTAAGCCTACAGACAATTAATAGAGTGGATCAGCCGCGGTGGTTCAGTGAGTTAGACGCTTTCTCGCTAAAATGATGGTCAAAATTTCAATCCCGACAAAGATCGAGATTGCAGCAACATTGCAAAAAAAGAATGGTTACTTATTTAAGTGAACTATTAAATAACCATTCTAAGGTCATCGATTCACCTTTTATTGACAACCTTATGGAACATGATAGCTCCGAGTGTTTCGATTGTGAAAATGGGGAACCGACTGAACTCAATCTCCCAATATCTAGATAATGAGATCAGTGTGGCCATTAAATCTATGCCTAGTGGGAAATCACCGGGATTAGACGGATTTTGTATTAAGATCTTGAAAGAAAGATTTTAATTCTATTTAACAAAGATCCTAGACAGTTGTGAGTTTCCAACAGAATGGAATCAAGCGATCATATACCCAATCCACAAGAAAGGTAAAGTGGGAAATATTGACAACTATCGTGTAATATCCTTGCTTTGTGTAGCAGAGTATTTACTATATATTGACAAAATAATGTGATATAAATACACTGATATGCGAAAACCAGGCAGGGTTTAGGAAAGGATACTCCACCACAGACTTTAACTTCACGCTGCAGGGCCTCATAAGCATGTATCTTTCTCAAAAGGGCGGGAGACTTTACGTTCTTTACATTGCCTTTCATAAAGCATTTGATTCCGTGATTCCTGATTATACAATGTTCCATAAATTATATTATATTAGATAGGACATGTTTTTTATATAGATATTCGTTTCATGGATAAAAAATTAGTTGTACAAGAATATTGAGGCCTAAATGTTTAAGATACCCACTTCACAATCCCGTTTGTTCAAAATTAAATGAACTTTTTATATATAAATTTTCGTTTCAAGGGAATTAACCTGTACCTAGTTTGTAGGACCTGCATTTCTAAATTATACCTAATTCAGCAAACAAAAATGAAAAATAAGAAGAATTTAATCATAATGCAGAAAACAAAAATAATACTTCAGCAAACAAAAATGATAATTCAAGCAAAGAAAAATGATAATTCAGGCAAAGAAAAATTATAATTCAGCAACAAAAATGATTATTCAAGCAAACAAAAATGATAATTCAAGCAAAGAAAAATTATAATTCAAGCAAACAAAAATGATAATTCAAGCAAACAAAAATGATAATTCAAGCAAACAAAAATGATAATTCAAACAAAAAAAAATGAAAATTCAAGCAAACAAAAATGATAATTCAGGCAAACAAAAATGATAATTCAAGCAAACAAAAGAGATAATTCAGCAACAAAAACATAAGTCGTTGAACAAACAAACAGTTCCGAGAGTGGCAAACAACCTCTATGGGTTCAAAAAATATACGCGAAGTTTTATTATGTAATATTGTTACACCACAGTTTGAAGTTAATTGCATATTAATGAGAAAGTTATAGAAGAAGAGTTCAAGAATAAAACAAGAGGTTGAAATTTATCTACTATATCAAAGGTGGATAGATGTTGTAGTTTGCAATTCCACTAACTCTAACGACTTTTATGACGTCACCGACTGGGGCTCAACAGGAAGCTACTATTGATATCTGTGCAGATCCCAGCAGGGTTATAAAAAACCGGAAGCTCTCACGCAAAAACCGGAAGTGGTAGAAAATTTTTTATGATGCGGTTTTAAAATTTATGGTCATTGAAGGTCAAGGTCATTTGATATAGCCTTGTGAATTTTCAAAAAACTAAAACAGGTACCAAAAAAATTGTTGTCGATCATGATAGGCATATGTGTGGATAGTTTAGGTCAAGAACATTCTACTTGAAAAAATTCAGGGTCATTGAAGGTCAAGGTCATTTGATTTGGCCTTTTGAATTTGCAAAAAAATGCAATCGGGCATTAAAAGAATTTAAATTTGAAAATCGGATGATTAGCAACAAAGTTATGTAATTATGCATATTATTATTATGCAATTACTAACTACTGATGCGTAAAATTTTTAGTTTTATATATTTATTTTCTATTCCAGTACGTATCTTATCGTATTTTTCAAACCAAATATCTATACCATTTTCGAGCTATACTTCAGCAAACAAAAATTATAATTCAAGCAAACAAAAATGCTATTTCAGCAAACAAATATAACAATTCAGCAACAAAAATAATATTTCAGCATACAAATATGATAATTCAAGCTAAAAAAATTATAATTCAAGCAAATAAAAATGATAATTCAGCAAAAAATATAAAGAGCAACTAGAACCAAATCACAATTGGACAAAACAAAAATAAAAAAGTAGAATTAATTTTTTCAGCAAAAAGAAAAAATGGTAATGAGAAGTAAAAATTCAGCAAATAAATATGAAAAATAAGTAGAACTAGAACTGTGAACAGATCCGAGCGTGACTTTGATTTTTGATTTAAGATGAAGAGGTTTGTTAGCAAGATAAGATGATTAATAAAAATTAACCTTGAAATCCTCCATATTATGTATAATGTCTTCTCCATAAATACCTAGATGTTTTTTCGCTGTAGATATTTAAAGTTTGATATTGTTAAAATTTAGAATTGATTCGACAACAGTCCATATTTTTTGTGAAAATTCACAGTAGATGAAGAGGTGTTCAAAAGTTTCTAAACATGAATTACAAAAATCACACAAGTTTTGAGTTAACTAATTTCATTTTCAATAATTTTGTGTTGTAAAAACAATTTGGTGAAGATACTTAAATATGAAGGATCGTTGTTTGGAATTAATGCATGTTTTATTTATCGTTTTAAAAAGTTGTTTCATATTGTTATCTGAAAGCATTATATTCAATATATTTTCTCATTTTGTTAAAACTTATGGACTTTCAATGTCTGTCTTAAGTATTTTATCTAAATGGTCTTTGTAGTAATGTTTTTCAAATTAGAATTATAAAGTGTTTTTAAGTTTGTATCTAAAAATTGAGCTGGAGTTATTTTTCCTTGATTACAGTTTTGCAATTCCTTTATGATCGAACATTTTCCTGCACATTTTATATATTTTCTTATATTTAGATCAAAATTGTCTATCTTAGTATTATAAACTATATTTTTATCTATAAGGTAGTCATCAGAAAGGTACTTTCAATTCAAAATACAATTTACGTTATTCCAAAAAATTTGTTTGTCAAGAGATGTTATGTTATCGATAAATTTTGTATAAATTCCGTACCAGTTTTCATATAGTTTAGCATAGAAAGGAGTTAAGATTTTCAAACGTTTCGGGTAATTGCATATTGGAAGAATCAATATTTTTGAAGTTTCATTACAATTCATTATGAAACGATATGGAATTAACCAAGTATATTCTGTAGAGTAAATTAACTTTTGATCCAGAATAAAGAGGAACATTTTATATCATATACATCATATATATCATTTAGTTTGTCCTTTATAATGTTTATCTCATTAATTTGTTTGTCAATTCTCTTTTCTGATTCTGTATTTGATATTTTAATTTCAATCTGTTTCATTTCATCAGTTAATTTTTGTTCCAATTCTTTCTTAATTTTCTGCTTAGTTTTAGAAAACTATATTTTATTATCTAGACTATTAATTATCAGTTTTTCGTAATTATTGTCTTTAGTTAATAGTGAGTTAAAGATCCACAAATTTGGACCTTTATTATCATCTCTTAAAATAAAATGGAGAGAAATACCAGAATGGTCTGAAAAGGACGTTGGGATAGAGAACCATTTTTCAATCAAATCTAGGTTGTTCTTAAAATCAATTCTGCTTTGTATTAGTGGTTTATTTTGTTCTCACGTGAAGTCTTTTTTATCGTAAAGTCGGTTTCTAAATATATCAACAAGATCGAAACTATGGAAGCCGATAGCGGCCATCCTCTTTTTTTAATGTCTCAAAGTCACCAAGTCGACAAGTCGCCGGATTTCAAAGTCGCCAACTCGCCAAGTCGCCGGAAATTCAAAGTAGACATGTCGACAACTCGTCAACACGACAAAACAGCGAGACGCCAACTCGACAGATTTTTTTGGCGACTTGTCGAGTTGGCGACTTGTCGAGTTGTCGAGTTGTCGCCCCGCCCTCCGCGACTTGTCGAGTTGGCGACTTCGCGACTTGTCGACTTGGCGACCTTGAAATCCGGCGAGTTGTCGAGTTGGCGAGTTGGATTTCAAAGTCGCTAACTCGGCAAGTCGACGGATTTCAAAGTCGCCAACTCGACAAGTCGCCAACTAGAAAGTCGCCAACTCGACAAGTTGCGGATGCCGGACTTTGAAATCCGGCGACTTGTTAAGTTGGCGAGTTGGCGACTTTGAAATTAGAGGGCGCCAAGTCGCGGTTAACAAATGGCCGCTATCGGCTTCCATACGAAACAGTCTATTATCCCTAAAATTGCTTTTGGTCCGTGTTTTTTAATTGTATATCTCTGTCTACAGTTAAGTTTAAAACATTATTAAAACTCCACCTAGTATTAGTTTTGGGTTTTCATATTCTTTAACATAGATTTCAATACTATTTAAAAGTTCATTAAAGTAATTATATTGTTCTAAATCTGGTATTGGACTATAGATGTTGATTGATATGAAAATATTATTTTGTACTTCCACTGAGACAATATTGAAATAACCATTGATATCACATAGACTATTTAAAACTGTTACATCTAATGATGGTTTTAAAAATATAGCGGTGCCTGCTGAGTTTGTTTTTTATGTGAAAATAATGTTTTGCCCCCCCCCCCCATTCCTTTTCCCATATATTTTCATCCGATGAACAGCTGTGTGTTTCCTGGGTTATGGTTCATTGTTCTGATATTTGATCTAATTAAAAACTTTAAGCCTTTTATTTTTATTTCTTAAACCTCTAACAATGACTGACAGTAATTTTATTGTAGTCATCTGAGTATATCATTGTTTAAAAACGGCCTATTGGTACATACATAATCATAGCATTGGGGTAAAAATTTGAGAAGGCTATAGTTACATTGATTTGAAAGTGTAAAAAAGTAAAATAGGCATAGAAATATAGTAAGAAAAAAAATATAAATAAACATAAATAGAGAGAGGTACATAATTGATTTTTAACATTGATTTAACCTCACAATGTAATAGTTTATGATAATGTGTGTACTTTTGATTTTTTCCATTAATTAATATTAATGACACTAAACACTTCATAGTTCAGTAGTTTAAAACACGGCTATATTTTCCTATAGGGGATTCCTGAATTTTATTTATAATAACGTCTGATTCGTCATAAATGTTAACTTTTACAGATATATTCTATTATTTTCAGTTTGATCTAGCGCGATTCCCCCCCCCCAAAAAAAAATCGATTGCATAACAAAGCATGTCAATCGATTAATGTGATTGCCACGCCACGTAATGAATAATTAAAAAATTAAAATTGCAATTCAAATTTTCTATAACCATTAAGTGCCGATAATGTTACTAATTATAATAATAATTCAATTGACCTCTGCTTTAGTGCTTTATTTTTGTTTAGTCTGGCAACAGAAGGAGCTTGGTGATAGTTAATGCTAATGACACTTAGTAATTGATAAATAAGGTGCATTTGGTCAAATGCAGACTATACTATAGGCTACGCATTATACTCTATGTTGAGCTCCAGGTAAGAAAGTTTGAACGTACAGAAATTAACGAGTGCGAGAGAGATTGTTGGGCTGTAGTATACTACAGTCGATTAATTATCTCTTCATATTTCTCTGGACATGGAAAAAGCACCAAGTCGTGTTCGGATGGAACGTTTAACCGAGGCCCCGTGTGCTACAGGTTGTGCACGTTAGAGATCCCTCGACACTGTCCTGGCCAAATTTTCCTCATTGCATATGAACCCCTCAAAAAGTCCGTTTCACTTTTAACCAAGGGATGTATGATATGTATCGTTTTACAGGATGTGTGGGAAATGGTCTGTAATAATATGTATAACTATCGTAGCAGTAACTATTCAGCAAGTTTATTTTTCTGGACCAACTTTAGTATCCCATCTCAAGAAAGATGTCGAATGTATCTATGATTACATAATAGGTATGAATTTTACAAACTACATGTACTTAAAGATCATATTGATATTTGATAAGTAAACCAGAATACTTTCAGAATTATTATCCAAAAGTAAAGACTAAGTGTTACTGTTAGTATTTTAACTAACTGTGCAAATTTTTATTTCCCCGGACAACTAACTTCTTCTTATCGAGGAGTGGTCAATGTCATTCTTTTATGCTATACGTTAGTGGAAAGAAAAGAAGCAGTTTGAGTTTCCATAGTTACAAATTAGAAAAAAGGCTGTTCAAAAGTCTTTCTTTACTTTTTTATGCGCGTATGGCTGAAACTTATAGAATTGATTTGCACCATTCCAATTTCTCAGCGAGACAAGTGTGGTTCCTGCAATTCCACTAAAACAAGCAAAATCTATTTGGGCTTTACGGAGAAAGTCCTTTAAAAGTTATTAGTTGAAGTAAAATCGCAAGAACTATATACATGTATCTCTAACAAACCAATACATATTACAAATACAAATCATGGAGAACCATTTTACGAACTCTCTTAGACTGCTATCTCTATAGACTTACTTTCTATGCTCTTGTTTACTAATAAGATGACAAAGACGAGAATGCACGTGCTCCTCAACCTAATCACAAACAAAGATTAAGGACATATCTATTGTTAATAATAACAATAGATTTAAATTATTATACTTTATCTTCAGTTGGTTCAGGTTCGGCAGGAGCAGTTCTGGCTAACCGTCTGTCAGTAGATCCTAATATTAAAGTGTTAGTTCTGGAAGCTGGCGGTGATGACCAGCAATCAGATGCACACATGTTAAAAGTTCCAATGGCATGGCCAATGCTTGTTGATACAAAATATGATTGGAAATATCCAATGAAGCGACAGAAACACGCTTTGAGATCTTTAAATAATCAGGTCAGTTTATATTTATATGGATGTTTTAAAAATAACTTTTCTCATCGAGACAAAGTAACATATCGGTTTTATCAATTTTATTTTACTAAAATCTTTTAAAGGCTCCTTTTTAATTACGATTTAAATTGAAGCAACCAATCAGTAAACGATCAACAGGGGCGTAGAGTATAGGCGTGTGTTTGTCATAAACAACTTTTGCTAGTTAGTTAATTTTTTTCTCTGAAGAAGCTATTACTAAACCATTATTATTAAACCATCTCATGCTAACTGATAAAAAGATTCGCTCGAACTTAAGCGGTGTATCGTATTGATACACGTAAATGGGAAATTATGTATATATTGTAGGAATTTGTAATGGCTACAGGCAAAGTTTTAGGAGGAAGCAGTCAAACAAACGCCAATGTTTATGTACGTGGTAATCGTAAGGATTATGATGGATGGGCAAAAGCTGGATGTGATGGTTGGAGCTATGCCGAGGTTCTGCCTTATTTTATGAGATCTGAGCAGATGACGGATACAACTAACGTAGATAAAGGTAAAAGCGATATAGCCCTAATAAAAGGTCTGCTTGATATATCAGTTAAGAACTGGAATCACAATCAGATCAGCTTAACCTTGTTTTATACCAGAGTAATCACAGTCTAATTAAAATTAGACCAACTTTCGGTCCGTATTTTATAAGCTTATATTTTTACACAACCTCTTAACTAAAATGAATGTAATGATAGGTTTATCTAATTTAGACTGAATCATTCCTATTTCTCTCATCTGCCTGACTCAGAAAGAGATTTGTTCAAATTCAAAAATTCTGAAAAACGATGATTATGGCATTGGGAAACGTTCTTTCTTGCCTCTGTTGCTAAGTGAGCTAAATGTTTGCTCGTTAGCCTGAATGTACAGGTCGGAGGAGCTTTCACGGAAAAAACGTTTAGTCGTTCGAATGGGGCACTAAACCGAGGCCCTATATGATAAAGATTGTGCTCGTTACAGATCGCCAAACCTAATTTCCTAATACACACTACACGGCGTTGCTCTCTTAATTTTGTTTCAGAATACCACAACACAACTGGTTCTTTAATGGTATCGAGATCAGAGGAGGACGACTTTTTAAAATTTATTATGAAATTAGGGAAAGAGATGGGTGTACCAGAAACGGATTATAATGGAAAATCCCAAGAAGGTAAACGAAAATAGAAATTAATATATGCCAACTGATTAGTTAACTTTTAATCTAAATGAAGCTAGATTAGTTGAGAGGATATTCTTTGATTCTTTTATTTCCACGGGTACAAAATAATAGTACCTATAATAATATAAGTTTAATCAAAATCTGTTCATATCAGTTTGATCCCACACTCATTTAGAAGATCACCTTTATAAAGAGACCCAATTGGATTATTTAATCGAGCGGTCTATAACCTTACATTTTATTGCCATTTTCATTCTTTCTTTGAAGTTGCTCCGATTATTTTTCGATTGCATGATTGAGCTGAAAATTCGGCATGCTTAGAGCCAAATATGGAATAACGTTTGTTTTCTATTCAACACTAAATCCGTGTTCCACACTATAAATGTTGGGTAGATGTTACCCTATCCCTTGACTGTATTGTGGTTCCTTGTTGGGTACAGAGACATTGTAAAATGTTCAATGGACCTAAATGTGCATTTTTAATTCAGGTTTTTCAAAGGTACAATCAACTATTCACAATGGAGAAAGATGTAGTACTGCCACAGCACTCCTTTGGCCTGCTATAACTAGACCTAATCTACACGTTCTTACACACGCAGTTGTTACAAAGGTTCGTTGTTTTGTTCAACTGTTTCCTTTCTACCTCCCATTTCCTTGATCGATTACATTACACTCTTTCTGGTAATTTGTAATTTTCCCTTTTTTTTATTGAATGGAACGATTTAATTTCATTCTCGACAGCAGCGCCTTATTAACAGCCCTGTTAGATGATAGAGTATATCCGTTAATAATGGGATTTTTAGGATGTTGAATACCTGAAAATTCAATCTCGCCTATATTTTACATATTTTAAAAAGTGAATTGTAGCCGAATATCGTGTCCTATGGCAATATTTATTGAAAATAAAAATGCCAACATAACATATCCATTAGCCGATGATTTAAATTGAAAACACAGTAGGTAATCCACATAAAATCATGTGCAACCTCTCCAGAGTGGTAGTATCATGTGGAATCTGCAAAACTCTCAATAGGTTAATTCTACCTGATTGTCATTAATATATTAATTAATTATGACAGTAATTGGGTTCATAAATTGATGTCAATGGAGGCAATAATCCAATGAACCACATCGATTATAACTTTTTCACCATAACATTCTGATTAAATTAAGAGCATTCAATTTTTGTCACCTCTCCTCTACCTTAGCTTGTTTATCACCAGGTTATATTAAAGAAGCAAACAGCAGTTGGAGTTGAATTTCTTCATAATGGTAAACTAAAAGAGGTTTATACCAAGGGAGAAGTCATATTGTCAGCAGGAGCTATTGGTTCACCCAAAATTCTCCTTTTGTCTGGTATTGGCCCCAAAGACCATCTAAAAACTCATGGGGTATTTTTTTTTGTTACTTATAACTGCAATCATTGGGGATGGTAAATTGATTGAAAGTTAATCAATAGATTCTGTATTTGGTTTTGACAGTTTGATTTCTTAAAGTGAACAACTCATTGAAGGACTTCCAAGAGATACCGTCGTTCAGTTTTGTTTTTCTCTCAACCAGCTGATAAAACTCATTTTCAGCTGTTAAAAACTTTTAGAAAGGTAATATTTCACCGAATCCGACAGTAAGAATTTTAAGTTTAATAACAATTAAAAGCTTCCTTTTCTGCAATGGGACAATGACGTTGAAATTCTGACGTTAAGCAACAGTTGTAGAGTTTGAGTTATAACAGACCGTACAAAATAATTTTGTTTTTTTTAAGATTAAACTTGTTAAAGATCTACCGGTTGGAGATAATTTTCACGATCATATGAGCCTGTATATACCATTTAGATCAAAGAAAGTTTTCACCACCATGGCCAAAGTGAAATCTGTTTTAACTTTATTACAATATATTACAATGAAGACCGGTAAGCTATGAACATGTAACATAGTTTTCTGCAACATAGAACATCCACGTCAAATTTATGCGAGCATGGTTGGGAGGTTGTATCGATACTCGAAGGTACATGGAATCTCAACTACTGAATGAGCAATGGAGCTAGGCCTCTCATTGCTTTTATTGTTTATACCTAGTGAACATTTAGTGTACAAGTTTCATGTATGGTCAGATTTCTCTTTCAACATTTCGGAATTTCCAAATATATCTTTCAATTGGCTTTTTAATAAGCAGTTAGAAATGGGCCCAGGTTGTTCTGATCAGATAACTTTCTACTCCCTTTTTCAGGTTTATTGAGTGAATGCCTAAAAGGAATTGGCTTTTTATCTACCCAGCCCAGTGAACCAAATTATCCTGATATCCAGTTTCATATATCGAATTTTCTGATTGACGAAGTTGCATTCAACTTCACAAATGAGGTAACAATATTAAATTTTTACTTTTTTATTCATATTTGTATAGGTTAGGATGAATACTTCTTTTCGTTTTCCCACCCCGCTTGCACGCACTCTGTAGGTTGATCTATTTAAGGATTGTTTTAAGATTTGAAATACAGATTAGATTTATATTTCTTTTCCTTTTTCTGGTAATTTCGCCTCCATTGTAATCCATTATAGTTTTGTCCCGTTTATAAGACGTTTTTTTAACCAATGAAAACGTATCATGCACAACTATTTTCAATAACGATAAAAAAAATGTGGGAAAGCAGAATCCAAAGTTGAACAATAACACCTTTTGATTTCGCGAACTCACAATTCGCCTTTAACTGTACATTTCAAAGATCAAATTGGTTGGAAATTGGAATACGTTAAGATATGCCGTTCTAGTCAAAAATCTGTGCAGAAAAGAAAATCTTTTTATTTCTTAACATTTGATAGTTTGACGAGTATTTTTACCAAATGAGTCGAAAGGATACGGTGGGATTCACGTTTTGGGCTGTGTTAGCTCGACCAAAGAGTAGGGGAACTCTTCGCTTACAGAGCAGTAATGTCATGGATTATCCAATATTAGATCCCAATTATTTATCTAATAAACTCGATGTTGAAACTTATATAAGAGGTAAGTAACACTGTTTTATATCATAGTAAAATGGTCAAATTAACGCAAATAACGTTACAGCTTTTATGGTCTATTACATAAAATTTTATTTCTCAAAAATGGTCAATATGAGTCTATTTTCATCAGAAACCTTACCTGGTGTCAAAAAGTAACAGAATCTTGAAAACTCGCAAAACTAAGTCATTTTTTTAAAACACTAAAAGTGTTATAAATAATAATCAAATGCATCTTTATGGATAATTACTTAGTTTTTTGGATATTTATTTTTTTTTATGTTATTTATGGTAGCAGGTATATTTACTGATGAATATAGCTCTTAATGACAAAATTAAAATTTTTCAAATTTTATGTTCATTCTAAAACCTTTTATCCCTTTAATAAAGGATAATCATTGAGGTTTGTAAACTTTCTTCAAAACCTCCGGTTGATCATTAATCATCAAAGTATTACAGACAAGGGACGTTTCGAACTATACAATGCTGTAGTTCTGTCATACATTATCCCTTTATAATTCAATGCTCCACCAGTTCTAGACAAATAATACAGTGGAATACTCTCAATATATTGCAGGCATCAGGTTCCTTCAAAAAATACCCAAAACAGACGCGGCTAAAGAAATCGGAGGTGAATTTATCCTTCAGCCATTACCAATGTGTATTAAAGATCATACATATGATACCGACGATTATTGGGAATGTTTTCTAAGACATTTCGCATACACAGTTTACCATCCAGTTGGAACATGTAAAATGGGCAACAAAACTGACACCACGGCGGTTGTGGACCCTCAACTTCGGTATTTATATTTTAAACTTTACTTTTCTCCTCATTTAATGACAATGACTCACAAAGACCGAACTCTTAAAGTGAAATATTTGTGAAGCTCATCTATATTTGCCGGAAGATGGTTCTCAAATATACAAAGTCTTTACGCAGATTAACAAATTTCAACATTGTACATCGGTTAAAATAGCTCGTCTTATATCTGTGCGTTTTGGCTAAAGGTGGGCTTGGCAAAGAGAACTGAATCATACATTTTGTATTCTTTTATGTCCTTTGATCTATTAAGATCCAGGATTGTTGGTATCGTCGGCTATTGGATCCAAAGATTTTCTCCATGTCGGTAAGGTATGCTGAGACACAATTTAGCACATTTTCTTCGCCCTGTGAATTTGCTTTTTGGTTGACAGATCAGTAGTACAGATGCTAGAAGATGTCAATAGTGACCAAAGCCTTGTATGAATATATTGTTATTGTTTGTTTCAGTGTAAAAGGTATAGAGGGATTACGTGTAGTGGATGCTTCCATAATGCCAAGTATAACAACTGGTAATACCCATGCTCCAAGTGTCATGATTGGTGAAAAAGCTGCTGACATGATATTGGGATTGAAACCACCCACACCCCTTGTGAATTTATAACCTACGTCATAAAAATAACTTCGTTTCAATACCTTGACAGCAATAGGTATTCGCTATGTATCACAGTTTGCGAATCGATTGGATAATACCTTGGCGAATGCAAACAATCATAACTCTCGACAGAATATGTGTTTATTATTTGACTGTGTATGTATGTATTCCATTTAAAATAAAATTGAAAATTACTTAATGATGTTATTGATATGCCAACTCTATCACCTGAAGGCCAAAATATTCATTAAACTAAGTAGTTTGGAAACTCACTTTGTCAAACTTTTTTCGAGGCTGTGGAAATATAAGTGAGGAAAATTTCGTATTCAACGTTTACTGTTCACCGATCAAAAAGATAGCCGTCGTAATACGCCCACATTTGTTATGGCAGGCGGTTCCGTCCTGGAGGTTGACAAAAGTTACCGATAATAACATATTTTTCTGATTTTCAATAGGGTTCATCCTAGGATGATTATGAAGGATCCATTAAGAAACCAGCCCTATTCCATACCCAAAATAATTGAACGCGTTTTCAAAAATAAGGACAATAACTCATATTAAATATTTGGATTGGTCTGAATTTAGATAGGGTTCATCTTACATTACAAACACTCACACCAACTCCAGTTCTATATCGTGTATACAAAAACTTCAAGAACAGGGACAGTAACTTATGAAAATATTTTTTAATTGGTCTGATTTCCAACAGGGTTCACACTTGGGTTATTACGAACACTCACACCAGGTTTCATCAAAATCCATCATGAAACAAGTTGTCACACTTTCCACAATTGTGGATGTACGGACACACAGTACACGGACAGACAGACAGACAGACAGACAGAAAGACAATCAGTAAACGGACAGACAGGCGGACAGACAAACAGAACACGGACAGACAGACAGACAGAAGCGACGGCCATATAAGCCCTCATTAATGTATGGGCGTATAAAAATAACCAAGAGTTTTCTTATGAAACCAATCAAATCACTCATTTTTTGCTTGTGTTTAATTTGTGGATTTAATCACCACTCTCCATAAACAGATCTAATTTTCACTCCCACAAAACGAAGTCTAGAAGGCTTAGTTTAATACGACCATTTAAAACCTGTATTCTGGATTGTTCTTGCCCGAAATTGTTCGAAAGAAGCTATTTCAAATGTGCGTGGTTTGTAGAAACTTGTAGAAAAGAGAAATCACCTTTTCCTTGTATATACTGTTTCAAATTTTGTAGTCTGAATTATCGACAACATGTCGAGAATTATGGGCCTTTACCACTATGTCAAAGGAAGAATAGATATACAGTTATAAGATACGATTTCTCTTATTACATTAATAGCAAAGTCAAAAGGGAAATTGCTTTTTCAGACGAAAAATTCCAGTAACGATTAGCAAGCACGTTTATTAGGATCATATTATTAGCATGATATATACATGCTCATGTATATATATATATCTATTAATGCAAAGATATTATAAGACTAGCAGTGTTATTTGCTTGGCAAGCTATAAATCGTGATTCCTATAATTTTAATTCAGCAATCTACAGAGTTTTTTTTTAACTAAAAAAGGCTGCCTCAATAAACCAGGTAGATTCATTCATTTTTATCAACAAAAAGACATTCTTAAACTAACAGAAGCCTACTATTTTGTGGCTGCTATTCCAATTCTCATAAAAATAATCGAATGGGGTTTTAGGTGCTTACTTTTTCATCCGTTTTCGTTTTTAAAAAAAGGTCAATAATGTAAAAAAATATTTCTGAAATAAGTCTCGTAAAAATGATATATTGCTCGAGTAGTTCTTTGATATTGCCCAGAATGGACGTGTGTTTTTATATCAATAAAAACGGAGGAAATAATGATATATAACTTGGGGCTGAAAACTTGATAATAACTCTCGCTAATTTTTTTACGAGACGTTAGCCGGTGTTTCCCACGACCTCCAAATTGTCTGGGTTCAATGACTATTCAAACGTTTTTCTTCGTTGAACAAAAAGGGTGTGGTAGTCTTTAATACAACAGTGTCCTTTCACCTGAAGAATGTCGATAAGTGAATTATAACAATAATACAGAATAATACATCATATCAAAATCAAACTAAGAGATCAAAATTTCTATCAAACTTTGTTATGATATGCACGTATTACTGACTAGTGTTTATCCGATTTTGATGAAACTTGGTATGCATGTATACCCGTGAAGATCTCGGTTATGTTCAAAGTTGGTTACAATCGGAAAAACAGTACTTGACGAAGAAAAACGTGTGAATTTTTTTGTTATCTGATCGTTATAAAACTTGGAATGTATGTATGTATATTCGATGAGATCTCGGTCAAGTTCGAAATTGGAATAGCCCCTAACTTTTAAAAGGTTTGAAAATAAGGTCTGTAGTTTGACCTGTGGTGATCATTGAGACTATCCAATATTTATCAATTAAATGTATTATGTTGAAACCTTTTTCATGTTAACCTAGAAACCTTTTAAAACCTTATCATAAATCCTTTTCAAGACTCTAAAACCTGAAAAGCCAGAAATCGTCCTTTCAGCTATGAGAAAAAGAATGTTATAACCTAAAGCGATACCTCTTTTAATACATAACATTACTGCACACTACATACTTTATAATAGTATTTCGAAATGATTGATCACGAATGATTAAAGTGTAAATATACTTGACGTATTGGCAATGTGAAACTTCCGCATAGTATATTTATTATTCATTTACTTCTGCTTTTAACGACAAAAATAAAGATAGATAGATATCTTAAAGATAAAAATAGAAATATAACTTTATAATCCAAATGAAAGTAGAAATAAAACTTTATATTACAAATGAAAATAAAAATATAATTTGTTTGTACCAAATGAAAGTAGAAATATAACTTTATATTACAAATGAAAATAGAAATATAACTTTATATTAAAAATGAAAAAAGTAGTAGTAATTATTTTTAAACTTATTCCTATTTCAATTTTTTTTATGGAATCCATCTACGTTATCTTTTTGACTATAATGGTCCTAATATATTAATTCCATCTGGATGAGATTCTTGACTACTTTTACTAAGTAAAGTATTGATTGTATCTACAAATTTTATACGTGGCCTGAATAAATATACCCATGTACAATAGTTTCATATATTCGGTCTATTTACTGTAAGATGATAATTCTTGAAGTAGCTTAATAAATTGAACGTAGAGACATTGCAAAGTGTTTATTAGCTTCATAGCAGGTTATGTTTGGGTTAACAGTAATATCGTTAATCAATTATGAAGGAGTCTTTGACGTTGTGCGTACGTGTTGTTTGATATACATGAAGAACATTTATAATTGATTATTGTAGTCCAATATACTGTGGACAATTGTGTATATTTTCTTAAAACGATAAGTAAAAGATGTAGAATGGAATTATGAAATAAAATGATTGGTAAATCTTAGATCATTTCGTCGATCAAACCCGTAAAGTCATTTTGACTTCCTGGACAGTTTACGGTTTTATTCCTTTTGACAAAATATATCACAAACCTGCCAATGTATTTTAATACCTTGTATCGAAATTCTGTTCGGCCAAGTCGAAGTAATATTGGTCACTTTCTCTAAGGATAGAGATGGAGACATTTAATGCCCAGTATTTCTTCTTAAATGGTCCAAAATATTCTCTTTAGTTTATATTTCAACATTGTGATGTTTTACACCATGCGCCAGTCCATATTTACTTTGGCTTTATTTACACAACCGGTTGAACGTGTATTCTGCCTATAAGGTTATAGGGAATGTTCAGGGTGATCCCGGGGTTCTCGTCCATCAAGGGTTAAGCTTTTATGCAAGGGGACGTGGAACTAGACCAGCCTGAGGCACTAGTATACAGCTATTTAGGGGTTGTAGAGTACTCGGGGCGAGACAGTATGAGTTCAGACAATAACAACACCTGCGAGTCACAAAAGAAAGTCAATTTATTATACAAATAAGACAATAATGAAATACATAATAAAATGATTAAAATAATTAAAACATGCAAGATAAAACATTGTAAAATAAAATCTGAAATGAATAGAAGCATAAACATAAAATATAAAATTATTTAATACTATTAGAAGAAAAGTCTTACCTGCAAGTATGAAGTCACAAAAGAAAGTCATTTACTTAGGGAATAGGGTCAGTATACTTTTGATTATGCAATGTATTAAATTACCAACAGAAGGAATAGAACTCAAATTTACATTACGGTAATCATGTCGGAGGGCCCACGCCCATATATGAATTACATATTAAGTTTTCTCAAACAATAGGAACTAGATATTTAAAATTATTAACTAAAAATGATACATTATGCAAATTTTATAATATTTGACGTTTACATTCATAATATATATTTACAAGGGTATATCAAACCATTGGAAAATAATAACACTATAACAGATGGATAAGAAGTGAAGTTGCCATAGTGTTCGAAATGGTCCAGTGATAAATGGTTATAAAGTACACTTAACGCAATGTTTATATTGACTTAATAATCTTAGTGCTCTTAAATTAAAACGTTCGCCATTCGTTTGACAATTTATTTAGCTTAGTTAATCAGTAATAGTGTTTACAGATAACTGTCAAAATCAATTTGCGTACCCGTGTTTGAAAGTCATTTTTGTGACATAACCAAGCTGTAATTGGGTATGGATAATCCGGGAAGATTTTTAGCCAAGGACCAGCTGGTAGAAAGGATTCCTGCCACAGTGGACTTGTGTTATGCTTTCCTATTTTTTGAGTCGGGTTGTTTCTGAACTGAAATAGAAAGCCGTTGACCCATATTACCTGCGGGTAAACAGCTTTTACGTGTGGACCGATATCCAATTAATCATGTACAATGTTACAAGCCTAGTAATAAATCAAACATGAATTCTGTGTCCATACTATTGATTAACTTTGCAGTATTTTGGTACATTATTGTTTGTTGAAGTGAAAGATAGTAAAACGAATAAACTTGTTATGAATAATGTAATTATTGAGATTTAGAATGAGTACTCGAAGAATTTAAAGAATATAATTTATCTTTATAGGCTTATACATTTGTTTGTTGAAGAGTAATTCGAATTCATCTTCTCTTGATTACCGGAATGTTTATCAGGTACCGGATAGAATCACTTCGCACCATTCAAATTTTCAACGTCTGTAGTTCCTGCAAGTGCACTCATATAAAGTGTTTGAAGATGTCACTAAATCGCAAAATGTGTTTGTATAAAATAAGGAATGAGGCCCTTTGTGATTAGTGACGTCATTAAACGTTTAGTTGGGAACTACAGATATCTGATTGAAAATGTTTTGCACAATGATGCTTTCGGTGTCCCCGATAAACGTAGAAATCTAGAAATCTTCTTTTTAATAACCCCTTAAAGAGAAGTGCATGCACCCTGTAGCAAGATACGATTAATTGGCACTCAAATACATCATGTCACTAACCTGCTACATAATGATAATAATTCGGATTTTATTTTGAAAAAGTAGGAACCGCTGGATAAAGACCTGTTAAACTAGAATCCATGTTTGATTATAGGCTTGTAACATCGTACATGATTAATTGGATATCGGTCCACACGTAAAAGCTGTTTACCCACAGGTAATATGGGTCAACAACTTTCTATTTCAGTTTAGAAATCACCCGAATCAATAAAGAAAAGCATAACACAAGTCCACCGTGACAAGGATCCTTTCTACCAACTGGTCTTTGGCTAAAAATTTATCCATACCCAATTACAGCTCGGTTTTGTCTCAAAAATGACTTTCAAACACGGGTACGCAAATTGATTTTGACAGTTATCTGTAAACACTATTACTGATTAACTAAGCTAATACTTTAAATGGTCAAACGAATTTAATTTAATTTAAGAGCACTAAGATTACTAAGTCAATATAAACATTGCGTTTAGTGTACTTTATATGTGAAATATCCATCAGAGTCACGGTAACCATTTATCACTTCGTGGACCATTTCGATCACTATGGCAACTTCAGTTCTCCTATCCATCTTATGTGGTGTCACCGTATTTCTTACAATAAACACTTTGTGTAAATAAAGCCAAAGTAAATATGGACTGGTAGTCTAAAACATGTTGAAATATAAACCGAAGAGAATATTTTGGACCATTAAAGACGAAATACTGGGCATTTAATGTCTCCATTTATCCTTGGAGCAAGTGACCAATTGGCCGAACAGAATTTCGATAAAAGGTATAAAATCGTCGCTTGCTCACTTTTTTGAAGAATTCAGAATATTGTTTTATCGTGGCTTTTTGAAAATTCTTCAAGTGTGGGATACATACTTATTCAACCAATAGTCAATATTAAACACAAAATATAGACGTAAAACGAGTGTATTCTAACACCTATTATTCCTTGAACTAATCAAATCTGTTCTATGAATATAACTTCGTCAAATCACCTAGGCAATTTCAAACCACTCCCCCTTTTTCAAGCAGTCGTTACATTTCAAGTTGTACATGGCTGAATAGGGACATGTTTTACTACCGTCTAAAATCGATCCTAGTTATATGCGTTGTTTTTTCAACTTTGTGTCTTTTAAAGTCAGTTTACTTTCCCTTCAATAATGCAACCAATACTAAAACCATGGTAAGGGAATTGAGGAAGACAAGAACTGACGCTAGGATTTTACGTTGGATTAACAAACAATGGATTGAATTGAATCAATTCTGTGAAGGAAGGAATAATTTTCTTCGCGCTATGCTCATTTCGCCTGCAGGGAAAACGCCTATATTTGTTCACGACCTGAATGATGATGCAGCAGTTTCCAAACAGTTGTACGATAAAGGAATATGGGATCCTGAAAATGTTGGATTAGTACACAAATACCTTACAAACTATCCCGATTTGGTATTTATGGATTTAGGAGCTCATGTTGGAACTTTCTCTTTGATGGCAGCAAAACTTGGAAGACAAGTTTGGTCTGTCGATCCTCTTCGCGAGAATTTGTTTCGACTGTGTAAATCAGTTGAAGTTGGGAATTTTACTGAACAGGTTACCGTATTTTATACAGCTTTATCGGATACGTACAGTGTTTTTAATTTTCAGACGGATTACAAAAACATCGGTGGCACTAGACTTAACCAGAAAATAAATATGACTAATTTTTCTCAAAAGGAAGATGCAACCGGTCGTAGTGTTATTAGTACAGTTAAATTAGATGACCTTTTGCCATTAGTGAATTTCAAAAGGGCCTTTATCAAAATGGATGTTGAGGAACATGAATTAAATGTGCTAGTGGGTGGACAAAGATTTTTAGACACTGTAGATGTGCCGTATATTCTTATGGAGTGGTTCTGGCACAAAAAACCTCAGGGAAAGTTTGGTCCTTCAATTATTGACTATATGACCAAGCGAGATTACAAACCATATCATCCTTCCACAGATACGTTATTATCGCAAACTGATTATCATAACTGGCCAATTGATGTTTTATGGAAAAAACATTCTTAAAGTTTGTTTTCATTATTTATTCAAAAATAGAAATGTCATTGCCTTGTTAAAGGGATAATAGGTCTTAGAATGAACATAAACCTTGACAATTTTTTAAATTTGGTCAGTAAGAGCTCTATTCAGTGTCAAAATGTTCTACTACAAAAGGCAAAATATTTCTTTTCAGTTTGCAAACAAAAATTATTTTCGTGATCTTAATACAAAAAAAAATCGTGACCTGGAAAGGCATTTAACGTCAAATAATCACTATATTTTGTTGTGAGACACTATAAATCCCAAATAGTGTCTTACTTTTAATTTGCTTTTATTTTAAATTACCCACATCAGTTCTGGTCTAACGACAGGGACCTTAAATGTTCGTCAAATAACTTGTTGTTTCACCCAGGTTAAATAAATTGACGAACGTTTTTATAAGTGCCCTGTCAATGAAGTGGCTGTATTGAAAATAAAGGCTACTGAGAAAACGAAGGAAAGTTTCGATCGAGTAGCCAAGCATTAAAGGAATACCTCGTCTCAGAAAGAACATAGAAAAATAGAATTTTTAATTTTGGCCAAAAAGAGCATATATTCATCAGTAGATATTATAACAGCTGCAATGTACCGGTATGTACAAAGGCAGTCATTGAAATTGATTAAGCGTTTTTTAAGAATTGCTTAGTTTTGTGAGTTTTTCAGACTTAACAGGGATTCTGTTAACTTAAGACACCCGGTAAGTTCACAGATGAATATTATTACTTTAGAAAGTTCCAGCCTTTTGCATTTTTTGTTTTGTAAATGGTTGGATAAACTTGACCTCTCGTTAACACCCGTTAACAACCATAGAAAAAGAAAACAATTTATACGATTGTAGTTTTTATTGGCTAGTAAACAAACAGGATAGCAACATATTTATCGAATAACAACGGCAAACATCGTGTCTCAGAGCCAGGTGGCGTGGTCCTGTCCACGGTGGCTAGCAAAGTGTTTGCCATAACTGTCAGAGAAAATGCTATAAAATACAAATTACATGTATAACATTAACAAGTTTCATCCATTGTCAACTACACAACAAGCAATCCTACAAGTGGTTTCCTTGCACGCTTCACCTTTGGAACAGAAAATAAAACTTATCGCATTCACAAGACAAATTTAACATATACAGTAGAAATTCCTACACACACCAAACTTTATAAAACTGGTTAAACACTGTGACCTCTAGCGCATTCATAAACTATTTGTAGACGAACAGCCGAACAAACAAACGGACAGGGATGGTGACATTACACGTCCAAATATTATATGTTGACAAATTTCATACGAGTAGAATTAAAATGAAAGGCCTTATTTGCCTTTATCTGAAAGGGATCTCATCCCAAAAATATGCTATGTATTAATAACAGATCCATTGTTTGATCTGTTATGGAAGAGCAACTTATATCAAATGCAAATAGTCATTGCACTGGGAACCTTATTATTTGTGCGCTTTAAAAATGCGGATGTTACGTTACGTTATGTTATTGATAAAGATAGCTTGCCAGGCAAGGTAACATAGGCCCACACACCTACATTGTTATATCATTTCTCCTTTGATTAATAGTATCTATATATACAATCAAACCCTTCATCTAAGTCGTCAAATTTTAACTTGACCGCTGTCTTGTCAATTTCAAAGCTGACAAGAAGTTTCATCAAAATCCATTAAAAATTTTGGCATCTATTGCACCTACAATAAAATTACAGAACAATAAAAAAAAAAACCTATTATCAAAACTGACAAGTTTGAACTTGACCGGCGTCTTATCAATTCCAATAAACACACCAAGTTCCATTAAAATCCATTGAAAATTGTAGCTTCTGTTGTGTCTACAACAAATGTTGACGGACGGACCGACGGACAGCGCCAACGACACTATACGTCCACATATTCATGTGGGCGTATAAAAGAGGGAGCTGAAAGTGAAATTGTTTTATGAATCTTTTGAAACAAAGTGATGATCTTATTCTAATCCCGTAGACAACGCAAATCAGATACAGTCAAATCTGATTTCACACTGTAACTGAAAAGATAGCTTGCAAGGCAAGGTAACATACGCCCACTGGCAGCATTGAATTTGAATAATAAATTGAGCAATAACTCCAAAAACATTTACTGAATATTGAAATCAAGTGCAAAAACTAAAAAAACATTCATTAAAAAAAGTCGCCATCAAACTTGACTACTGTATTATCAGTTCAAATGCTTACACCATGTTCCATCAAAATCTTTTGAAAATTGAAGCTTCTTATTGCAACCACAATAGAATTTTGACGCAATTTTACTAAGTCAAGGGTAATAACTCAAAACCGTTCATTAAAAAATTGTCAAATTCAAACTTGTCCGAGGTCTAATCAATTCCAATGCTCACACCAAGTTTCTTCAAAATTCTTTGCAAATTGTAGGTTTTATTGCATCCACAATAAAATTATAACAAGATTTTACTAAGTGAAGGGCAATAACTCAAAAAGTGTTCATCAAAAAAATCGTCAAATTCGAACTTGACCGAATTCATATCAATTCCAATGCTCACACCAAGTGTCATCAAAATACATTGAAAATTGTAGCTTCTATTGCACTTACAATAAAATTTTGACTCAATTTTACTAAGTCAAGGGCAAAAAAAAAAAAAATGTTCATCGAAAAATCTTCAATTTCGAACTTGACTGCGGTCTTATCAATTTCAATACTCATACCAAGTTTCATCAAAATCCATTGAAAATTGTAGCTCCAATAACAAATTTTACACAATTTTACTTAGTCAAGGACAATTACTCATTAACTGTTCATAGAAAAATCGTCAAATTCGAACTTGACCACTGCCTTATCAATTTCAATACCAAGTTTCATCAAAATCCATTGAAATTTGTAGCATCTATTGCACCCGCAGTCCAGGGCAAGCAGTGCATAGAAAAATCGTCAAATTCGAACTTGATCGCCATCTTATCAATTTCAATGCTAACACCAAGTTTCATCAAAATCCATTGGAAATAGTAGCCTCTATTGCACCCACAATAAAAATTTTGACGCTTTTTTACTAAATCAAGGGCAATGACTCGCAAACCATTCTTCGAAAAATAGTCATATTCTCACTTGACCGGCGTTTTATCAATTCCAATCCCCACAATAAGTTTCGAAATCCATTAAATATTGTAGCTTCTAATGCACTCACAATAACATTTTGACGCGATTTTACTAAGTCAAGGGCAATAACTCGAGAACCGTTTATCAGAAAAATCGTCAAATTCAAACTTGACCACCACCTTATCAATTCCAATTCACATACCATGTTTCATTCAAATCCATTGAAAATTGTAGCTTCTATTGCATCAACAATAAATTTTGATGTGATGTAACCAAGTCAAGGGCAATAACTCAAAAACCGTTCGTTGAAAAATCGTCAAATTCGAAATTGACCGCTGTCTTATCAATTCTAATGCTCATACCAATTTTCATTAAGATTCATATAAAATTGTAGCTTCTATAGTGTCTACAACAAATGTTGACGGACCGACGGACGGACAGGGGCGTATGTGGGCGTATTAAAAATGCCTGATTTCAAAGTACAATATTCTTTATTTTTTCAGCTCCAATAAAATCAATAAGACAGTCTTTCATTTCGTGTAGTTCTTTCACAGTTTCATGGGAATCTCCATAATGAGTATTAAAGATATAAATAGCTCTGTAGATAACTTGTAAGGCCTCTTCCGCTCTCTGAGCATTGAATAATATATCCGCTAATTTCTGGAGCTCATGGCCAACTTCAATACCTTTCGAGCCATACATGGCTTCTGTAACTTTGATACTGTCTTGTAAATGTTGGACAGCTTTAATATTGTCACCTGGAATTGAAGACAGCTATTTTTATTAAAGGGATTTGCACATTTGTAATGTGTATCGGTATATGGAGACACTGATAGGATCAATTTGACTTGAACTACATGTTTGTAATCACTCAAGGATGAACCCTATTGAAAAGCCTTCATTTACCGAGAATTTATTCAACTTCTAGGCTGCCATGAAATGTGTGTGTATTACGATGATATCGCTATTATTATTATTCTATTTATATCTTGTAAGTAATATGAAGAGTGAATCATCAAATACTTGTAAATGTTATGAAGAGTGAATCATCTTATACTTGTAAATGATATGAAGAGTGAATCATTTTGTACTTGTAAATGATATGAGAGTGAATCATCTTGTTCTTGTAAATTATATGAAGAGTGAATCATTTTGTACTTGTAAATGATATGAAGAGTGAATCATTTTGTACTTGTAAATGATATGAAGAGTGAATCATTTTGTACTTGTAAATGATATGAAGAGTGAATCATCTTGTACTTGTAAATTATATGAAGAGTGAATCATTTTGTACTTGTAAATGATATGAAGAGTGAATCATTTGTACTTGTAAATGATATGAAGAGTGAATCATCTAGTACTTGTAAATGATATGAAGAGTGATTCATCTAATACTTGTAAATGATAAGAAGAGTGAATCATCTTGTACTTGTAAATGATATGAAGAGTAAATCATCTTGTACTCGTATATATGAAGAGTGAATCATTTTGTACTTGTAAATGATATGAAGAGTAAATCATCTTATACTTGTAAATGATATGAAGAGTGAATCATTTTGTACTTGTAAATGATATGAAGATTAAATCATCTTATACTTGTAAATGATATTAAAGTGTGCACCACCTTTATCTTGTAAATGATATGAAGAGTGAATCATCTTGTTCTTGTAAATGATATGAAAAGTGAATCATCTTATACTTGCAAATGATATTAAAGAGTGAATCATCTTATACTTGTAAATAATATTGAAGAGTGCATCATCTTGTTCTTGTAAATGATATAAAGAGTGAATCATCTTGTACTTGTAAATGATATTAAAGAGTGAATCATCTTGTACTTGTAAATGATATTAAAGAGTGCATCATCTTGTTCTTGTAAATGATATTAAAGAGTGAATCATCTCGTACTTGTAAATGATATTAAAGAGTCCATTATCTTGTTCTTGTAAATGATATGAAGAGTGAATCATCGTGTACTTGTAAATGATATTAAAGAGTGCATTATCTTGTAATTGTAAATAATATTAAAGAGTGCATCATCTTGTTCTTGTAAATGATATGAAGAGTGAATCATCTTGTACTTGTAAATGATATTAAAGAGTGCATTATCTTGTTCTTGTAAATGATATTAAAGAGTGTATCATTATTTTTCCTGTACAGTATTCATTTATTTGTTAACCTAACTCAATTTATAATAGTTATTCCTCTCTATTAGAATGAAATTAATTTCCAAGCATCTACCCTATCAATGGATTCAACATCAGAAACTTGTGTGATATAATTACCTTGTACAGTATAGCATCTAGCTAAACTATCATCAACAGATGCTCTTATAACATTATACTCATGTAAATGTTTACAACATAACTTATAACATAACATTAGATATTTCAATGCTTCTGAAATATACAATGTTACAACAATTTTATTAATAAATAAAATGGAAAACAATTGTCAGTATATTGGAGTCATTAGCTCACACTATTATTATGATTTAAATGGCTGTCTAATAACATTACTTACCTTGTGTATATGAATGTTGTTATAGTGAAGTGACTCCTTGATGTTATAACATTACTTACCTTGTGTATTTGAATGTTGTAATAATGAAGTGATTAATTGATGTTATAAAATTACTTACCTTGTGTATTTGAATGCTGTAATAGGAAGTGACTCCTTGATGTTATAACATTGCTTACCTTGTGTATTTGAATGTTGTAATAGTGAAGTGACTCCTTGATGTTATAACATTACTTACCTTGTGTATTTGAATGCTGTAATAGTGAAGTGACTCCTTGATGTTATAACATTACTTACCTTGTGTATTTGAATGTTGTAATAATGAAGTGATTAATTGATGTTATAACATTACTTACCTTGTGTAGGTGAATGCTGTAATAGGGAAGTGTGACCTTAATGTTATAACATTGTTTACCTTGTGTATAAATGCTGTAAATGTGAAGTGACTCCTTGATGTTATAACATTACTTACCTTGAGTATTTGAATGCTGTAATAGTGAAGTGACTCCTTAGTGTTATAACACTACTTACCTTGTGTATTTGAATGCTGTAATAGTGAAGTGACTCCTTAATGTTATAACATTACTTACCTTGTGTATTTGATTGTTGTAATAGTGAAGTGACTCCTTGATGTAATAAGCCTTCTATTGTATATTTGAATGTAATAATGAAGTGATAAATTGATGTTATAACATTACTTACCTTGTGTAGGTGAATGCTGTAATAGGGAAGTGCGACCTTAATGTTTAATGTTACCTTTATTAATTTTAATTGAGTGTTAATTGTGTTATCTTACATGTGTGTGAACATGGGAAGTGACTTTAATGTTATAACATTGTTTACCTAGTGTATTTAAATGCTGTAAATGGGAAGTGACTCCTTGATGTTATAACATTGCTTACCTTGTGTATTTAAATGCTGTAAATGGGAAGTGACTCCTTGATGATATTACATTGCTTACCTTGGGTATTTGAATGTTGTAATAGTGAAGTCACTCCTTAATGTTATAACATTACTTACCTTGAGTATTTGAATGCTGTAATAGTGAAGTGACTCCTTAATGTTATAACACATTACTTTATTTTCTGTGTGGTTTTTGTATAAATCCCTTTTTGATTGTTGTAATAGTGAAGTGACTCCTTGATGTAATAAGCCTTCTATCTGTTGTCTGGTTTCTTTTGAAGATGAATCTTCTGTTTGTCCACAATCCACACATTGTGGTTCTTCACTGGCTGTGTCAACATTGCCTTTACAGATCTTGCAAATCGCGGCCTAGGTAATATATATCAATTCAAAAGTTTAGGATCATAATCATAAATATATTTCAGAAATTTTTGTTCTTTGATAGTGATATCTTTGGCTGAATAATTTCATCAAATTTTGTTAAGAATTGTGCCTGAGAAATGAGCAATTGTTTAAAGAAGGACTGACTATTATATGGACATTGGTTCTAACAATATATGTTCCACATTTTATGTTGGTGGTATGATAATCCCTTTGAAAGGCATGATAAAGCCAGTAGTATCTCAGGTGAATGCAGAGATATAATCCCTTCAGCTGGTCACAGCTTTTGCTATTCAAGTCTTGAGTCAGCCTGTGACCAACTCTAGTAAATTAAATCTGATACAGGAGGTGTATAACTAATTAATCCTATGATATATATGCAAATGGTAGCCTTTGGGCTTAATTTCTTCAACACATTTAGATTTTATGCTTTCTTATAGACTTTTAGTAGCCTAGTCTTAAATTTTAAAGGGCAGTATTTCAAAATTTGTCAATCTATATTTGTGTATCTACTTGTGTGTACTAATTGTTAAATAAGCAGATTGAAATAGCCTCAAAAAGATTAGATTTTTTAGTCAAAAGTTTTATGAATATTTATCTGCAATTAGACAGTTATTTTGATGAAATCTATACAGTTGTACACCAAACAAATTGCATTTCAAAGATAGAAAGTTAATCTAATATAAATGGAAAAACTTTTAGATAAAACTTTTATATATTTTAAGAGAGAAATTTCTCTAGATTCTAGAGCAGCCCATAGATTTCAAAACATTTTAGAAAAACCTTTATTGTCCTTTAAATTAAACGTAAGCAATATTTACTCGTATAGACCTGGTAGACAAGATATAAAAACCATTTATGAAAGAAACACAATGTGAAATCTCTACATTAAGGTATATGAGAAAGGATACTTTTTACTGTTATAGTACTTTCAAAGACTTTTTACATATATTCAAGACCCAAATCAACCCCTAATAATGCAGATTGTTGCCCTATAAGATGTTATTGCTTACATTAAATTTGATATCACCAGCTCTCTCTTCACAACATGGTGGACATTTACAGTGAAAAAAATACTGGTTCTGTAATATTTCTTGTCTTTGTTTTCTTACCATTCTTTTATGATGGGGTCCTTAAATAGCAAGATTCAGTTACTATAAGGATTATTTGTAACTATATTAGGGGTAATCAGTTCGTTTTGTTCCAATGGTTGAAACTTCAGAATCTGATGAAAATACAGATGTAGATCAATCCCTTCATAATTTTTCTTATCTAGTAGATCACCTCAAATCAGGGCTGGTCATCATTTTTTTAATGTTTTAGGGGTTACAAGACTATGCCCCACTATTATCCAACTAGCATCCAACTGTAAACTGTAATTTCAATGCCATGAATATTTGGTAATAATGATCCTAATTGGTCATTTTACTTTCTTAACATACTGTCATAATTCACATTTACAATAACAAAACATTTATTTATTTTCAAGTTTTACTTCAAATAGCTCTGACACTAAATCCAAGAGACCAACAGTCTATCCTCATCAATGAGAAAAATCTTCATAATGCATTCAGTGAATCTTCATCTCTTGAGACTAAGGGCGCAAATAGGCAACAAATGATGATTCAAAATGATACAGCTCTTTGAAAGTATCAAAGATACAAGTCTCCCATTAATTATCTGGGACTGTTCTCTCACTTCTTTTTTAAATATAGAATTGATTTAGTGCGTTCTAAGTTTTAACACCTATTTCAGGAACAAATGCATAAAAAAAAATAACATTTTTTGGAACATGCAAATGTACCATATCAAGCAATACCTATTTGCTCTTTAAAGTGCAGCGAATAATCGGCCAATAAAATAAACATGTCTTACCATAACAATTAAAAATTTCCTCGCCTTTTTGTACTTTTTTGACAGATTTCACTATTAATGTGTCTCCATGGAAACTTCAGAAAAAAAAAATATTATTAATATAGGATGAAGTGATTCTCACATTATCTTAGATAATACAAATCAACACTCCTATTCAGAATACAGACAATTTGTGACATTAATTCAAAATTGTAACCACAAATAGAAAAGGTGTCGTGTCAATATGTTCAACAGTATAAGGTCAACCTGGAAATATACTTTAAATGAATAGCTAATATTGAGTGATTTTTAATAAATAAATATTGATAATGAATAGACTTTAATGCATATTATAATAAATGTTGATTATGATACACTTAGATATAACATGCATATTAATGGGCGTATTGCAGTAATATCTTATAATACAAATATATAACTTATAAGATATCAGTGGCCCTAATTTATACTTGGTGCCATTAAAATACATTGGAAATCAAATATCAATATACGAATGAAAATATAACAATTAATTATGAGTATTAATATTTGTTTTTATCAGAAAATGTACAATAATGAAAAATCCATGTTTTATTTATATCAACAAGTATTGTATCCTGTCCCTTGTATCTAATATTAACACCTACCACCCTTTCATTATCTCCCACGAAGTAATCACTTTGCATTTTTTTATAATTGCTTATCTTGTAAATTTCTCCAGAAGTAGATAATTTCTTATCAATTGATGTATACTGAAATTCATAACATAGTCTCCACTTGTGACCTAGGCCAGTGCTTCTATAGGAGAGCATCTCTTATAACCCCCATAACTAGAAACAAAGCAGATGTGAAAAGACGTTTGGTAATACCTTGATATTATAGTGGGATCACAGGAATGGTTCATTAGACTGGCTGTAGGGTAAATGGCAGTAGCTATTCGTACTTGACTAGTATCTAGTATTACTGAATCAGTTATAGCATCAGTACACTGGACTTCTGTTATAGCATGAGCATTACAAACCAATTGTTCAATATGACGTAATAGAAGTCCACCTATATCTAGCATTTCATTGGTCAAAAATCCACCAGAGCTTGCTATTTTAGTGGTTGAGTCCTGGTCAGCCTCTGTTTTACTTTCTGTAGAAATTTGATTAGTTGAAATAGAATTTCTTTGCTTCTCATGATTGGTCAAACTATTGTCTTTGGCTGCGTCATAATTTTTTCCCTCAGTTGCATACATTGTACCTCCTTCAGTTTGTAATGAAGAATTATTCTGTGTTAATTCATAAGGTTTATCAGAATCAAACCATCCAGAATGCACCAGAATAATCAGTAGTAATGCCGCAGTCTATAAAATATTACATAATAATGTTTGATAACAAGAATGATATAAAAATATGGTTAGTTATTGTATATACCGGTATATCATAAGAGGGAATAATGCTTGTATCCTTATTAATTAGCTTAATATCCAAAAATTACAACAATTATATCAATTGGCAAAACTAATATCTTAAAATTGTACATTAAGCTTTAGAAATTACATTTATAAGCATTGAATTGTAAAGAAACACAAATCAATTTGTTGTATTAATTTATAAATTATAATATTGCGATACATTTTCCAATAATTAGCTTAATCTCAAAAACTAGAAAGGATTATATAGATAGCAACTAAACTGAGAAATTGATACAATAGCTTTAGAATATACATTATAGCATGAATGTAATAGAAAGATAAACAGATTGTTTATAATTTAAATTATATATTGCAATAAATTTTTGAATCAAACCTTGGATCTCATGAACCAGAAGTATTTATAGTTTAACTTAACTGAATATTATACATATCTCTGAATGATATATCAAATCAGATAGATTAAATGATCAAAGTGATTATAACCTAGTCATACACAATTGTATTACAAAGAAGGATATCTAACAGATGCATAATTCTTTAAGTTTTCAATTGAAGGTGAACCTAGAATAAGATAGAATAAACATGAAAACGTCAAATCAAATGATTAACTTATGCTTATTTATTCATAATTGTTTCAATAACATTAGAGAGGATGACCATTATGTATTGTAATGTCTGTATTTTCAGTTGACCATGTCATGAGCTGAATGGATAAACATGTATTCATCACATTCATTCATACTTATGGTTTTTTATCAATAGTATGAGTACACATTTATAGCCCTTTGTATTACATGGCTGTTTTCTTGAGCATAGCTCAATATGTGATCAACATTGAGATCATGCCACATAGACATAAACCTTTGTTTCATCTAAATGGTGAAACCACAAGTGAATAATGGATACAGTCAGGTACAGTCCCAAGGCAAATGCCACAAGGGAATATGTATAAGTTTAAGATGTACATCTAAGAAACTGTGAAATCCACAGTTAAAAATGTACGTAGGTCATTCAAATGTAGCAATGCCACAAGAACTGTAATAAATTTAAATATAGACACTCTACTAGACACTGGTAATCTTCACAGTTAACTTCTAGGCATTTACATGAGCAGTATCTTACCGACATAATGTATTACATCTAAATAACAATAGAACTAGAATAGAATCTCCAGAATGAATAGAATACAGTATAAACTAGAATGAATCAGTAATAAATAGAATAGAATAGAATAGGAGAAGATAGGATAGGATAGGATAAAAAATAGTTTTGAATAAAGATATTAAAAATAGAATAATAGAACAAAGACTAGATTATAATAGAACAAAGAATAGATTATAATAGAACAAAGAATAGATTATAATAGAACAAAGAATAGATTATATTAGAACAAAAAATAGATTATATTAGGACAAATAATAGATTATAATAGAACAAAAAAAAAGATTATAATAGAACAGAGAATAGATTATAATAGAACAAAGAATAGATTATAATAGAACAAAGAATAGATTATAATAGAACAAAGAATAGAATATAATAGAACAAAGAAAAGATTAGAATAGAAAAATGAATAGAATATGATGAAACAATGAATAAAACAGAACAAAATATAAAATAGAATAAGAAAAGACAAAAAAAATAAGAGAATAGACTATCAAATAGAACATAAAATAGAGAATAGAATATCAAATAAAACATAAAATAGAGAATAAGAACATTGAGCAGAACATAAAATAGAGAGAAAAGAATAGACGAGATATTAATATTAAAAAACATACCCAACTAGATTGAGTGGTAGTTTATGATAACAGTGATGACAATGTGTTTTATAATGATCAGGTAGCAGAACAGAAGAATATGGTTTCTCTACAATCAAAGTATCTCCAACTTCTATTTCTCTGTTGCTCTGTTAGGACATCAAAGAGTTTATTATTAATTATCAAATTAATGTTCCTTAAAAATACCATAATATTGACATCAACTATCATTGTTCATTATCAAAAACATAGTAAATGTATCTACTTTATCTAACTGAATTGGTTAAAAAATTAAAGTTAATTAAAAATTTAGCATAATAATTATCAATTTAACTTAATTTTGTTGTTTAATTAATCTCGTAGTTAAATGTTTATGTTAACTTTTAAAATATTTTTGGTGTGATTTTTTTAGATGAAACTAATAGATATATTCAGGGATACATTTCGCTAGATTTTGGTTTAACATGTACATCTATATGAGCAAAATATATATTTTTTCTACAAATAAAACAGACTGCCCTTTTAAATAGCAAAAATCAAAAGGAGAATTGAAGGAGCAAGCAGGACGAGACCATTCAATAGAGCTCTGCATGAAAACGCTGCTTTTTGAAAGTATGTAATAGGTTATCATAATCTCAGCAAGTTTACTTCTAGCCATTTTCATTATTCTGAAGATCTAGAGTTCAAACCAAGAATATGGTTACAAACCAACTCGGTAAGCTTACCATTAAATATCTTCCTTGTTCTTTACTATATCTTATATCAATACTGTTTGAAGCCTGAGTCAAAATATTATTAGTACCATAGGAAACAACTGGTTCTTTGAATTTATCAGTCTTCTTATTGTCTAGGTGTGAGTTTCTACATTTCAAACATATAAGGGTTTAAAATCAATATTAAACATTAGACATGCATATAGAGGAATCAATTATATAAATATGTCTTAGTCAATAATCAATGATGACGTCACACTTATCCCTACATTATATTAGGCCAGACAATAATACAGCATGTACCAAATACAAATAAACCCCAACCGTTCAAAGTGGATTCAAGAAAACATACCTTTTGTCATGAAGTGTTTTCTGCAATACTTCAATTTCTTTCATCACTGATTCTAAATGAATAATATGTACAAATTACAAAATAATCCATTCTTCAAATATGAGATTTGCCGGTAGTATCAACAACTTAGAAAACATAAAAATAAAATCATGTGCAGAAAAATTTCCAAGTTCCACCATATTGATTTGATTCATTTAAATTAATGAAGGAAAGAACAAATCTTACCAAATTTCTTGTTTTCCATTTTGTCCTTTTGGGAATTAATAAATTTCAATGTACTTTCCAGTTCTGATAAAGAATAAGAAAGTTTTTTAGAAGATTCCAAGGTGTAGCAATATTTGCATAAATGATGTTTTTGCAGAAATTATGACAACTCATAAATGGACAGAAAATAATGTTTCATGTTTTACTTCACAAGATAAGGCTAATGAATAAGGGCAAATCCATATATAAAAACATGCACAACTTCTAGTGGGGTTTCAGTTCATTGTCCTATCCAAATTACAAGACACATCTTCTATGTCAGCTTCTCAAACATGCATTCCTCTTAGTGGGAAAATGGGCTGAAACAACTGAAATTAATATCTACCGGCATGCAAGGATTTAACCCTGGATTTTTACCCTTATCAGTCACCATCAAACTCACAGAACCATGGCAGTTTCTGGCATATAATAGAATAGAATTTGGAAAAAGGTTTACTAATTCGTATAGAACCTATATTGTCTAATATGCCTTGCAAATGGAAATATTATGTTCTATGCCATATACTAACCAGAGCTTGCATGCTGGAAATCATTTAATTGTAGAAGACACTGGATTCTTCTAGTATATAATTTGTGAATTGATTCTTCAGGAAAATTTGATTCTACTGCTCTATCAATATCAGTCAAACATTCCTATAAAAAAAAGTATCTTGCTTTTTAAATAAATAAGATAGCTTGCCAGGCAAGGTAACATACGCCCACTGGCAGCATTGAATTTGAAAAATAAATAGAGCAATAACTCAAAAAACATTCACTGAATTAATATTGAAGTTAAGGGCAAAATCTCAAAAACTTCATGGAAAATTGTCAAATTAGAACTTGACCACCATCTTATCTATTTCAATACTCATACCAAGTTTCATCAAATCTATTAAAAAATTGTAGCTTAATTTGCACCCACAAATATTTTTTGAAGCAATTTTACTAAGTCAAGGGCAATAACCCAAAAACCATTTGTTAAAAAAAGTCAGAAATTCAAACTTGACTAACGTCTTATCAATTCTGATGCTTACACCAAGTTCCATCAAAATCCTTTGAAAATTAAAGCTTCTTATTGCAACCACAATAGAATTTTGACGCAATTTTACTAAGTCAAGGGCAATAACTTAAAACAATTCATTGAAAAACTGTCAAATTCAAACTTGCCTGAGGCCTAATCAATTCCAATGCTCACACCAAGTTTCATCAACATCCTCTGAAAATTGGAGGATTTATTGCATCGAAACTAAAATTTTGACAAGATTTTTCTAAGTCAAGGGCAATAACTCAAAAACCGTTCATGCGACAATTTCTATTTTCGAACTTGACCAAGATATCATCAATATATACATTTATACCAAGTTTCATTAAGATCGGATAAAAACTGTAGCTTCAAATGTGGATACAACCCAAATTTGACGCGTTTTTACTAAGTCAAGGGCAATAACTCAAAAACCGCTCATGCAATTATTTCTATTTTCAAACTTGACCGAGATATCATCAAAATATACATGTATACCAAGTTTCATTAATATCGGATAAAAACTGTAGCTTCAAATGTGGATACAACCCAAATTTGACGCGTTTTTACTAAGTCAAGGGCAATAACTCAAAAACAGTTCATGCGATAATTTCCATTTTCGAACTTGACCGAGATGTCCTTAATATATACATGTATACCAAGTTTCATTAAGATTGGATAAAAACTGTAGCCTCTATTGTGGATACAACCCAAATTTGACGCGTTTTTACTAAGTCAAGTGCAATAACTCAAAAACCGTTCATGCGATAATTTCCATTTTCGAACTTGACCGAGATATCATTAATATATACATGTATACAAAGTTTCATTAATATCGGATAAAAACTGTAGCCTCTATTGTGGATACAAACCAAATTTGACACGTTTTTACTAAGTCAAGGGCAATAACTCAAAAACCGTTCATGCGATAATTTCCATTTTCGAACTTGACCGAGATATCATCAATATATACATGTATACCAAGTTTCATTAATATCGGATAAAAACTGTAGCCTCTATTGTGGATACAACCCAAATTTGACACGTTTTTACTAAGTCAAGTGCAATAACTCAAAAACCGTTCATGCGATAATTTCCATTTTCGAACTTGACCGAGATATCATCAATATATACATGTATACCAAGTTTCATTAAGATCGGATAAAAACTGTAGCCTCTATTGTGGATACAACAAATGTGGACTGACCGACGGACGGACCGACGGACGGACAGGGGCGACGGCAATATACGTCCACATTTCCATGTGGGCGTATAAAAATGACAAAGAGTTTGGAAATATGTTTTATCACCAGAGTACTGAAATAAAACTTGAAAGTCCTTGTATGCCACAATATTTTTCCATTCATGGTAATTGAACACTGTTAGTTTGGATTATGTTCTAGACACTTGTCAGGCATTGTAAAGAGGTAAACTAAGCATTTTATGACATCACTAATGCAAAGTTCTTATGTGATATAGGCAGATTTTGTGATTAGTGACGTTATCAAACACTTAGTTATTGTGGAATTGAAGAAAATGGTGCAAATCAATGCTAACGGATCTTGATAACAAATTTTAGAAAACCCCCTCTTACAATCCCTTTTATAAATGTCAAGTTTGGAATTTTCAATTTAGCAAATCAGAATAGTTGTTTTCTTTTTCTTAAATATTTGTATCCTTGATTGTATAATAGTGCAATTCAGCAAACTAATAAACTTTCCATCTGAAATGTCAACTCATATGTAGACAAAAATTGACTTTTCTATTTGATCATACCTCATATTTATGGAGATTATATAAAGCAGCTGATCTGTTACCATAAGCTAGAGCTAAATCATTACCATTGCTTTAACAGGTGATAACAGCACACTCTGTAAATTTTATCATAATAATACAGAAACAAATACAAATTTACAAGCTGCAAAAATAGTTTTTATAAGCTCATCACTCAAGAGTTGAGAATAGGCTAGTTTGCTATGGTAGGTCAGCAAGAAATATAATATATGATAATGTTGATATATTTTGACAAGCAAATAAACAACCTTAATTAAATGTCAGCCTAAAGTGTCACCATTTAAATAAATTTGATATAAAATGTCTAGTTCATGGCTGTTAGACAATCTACTAGTCCTAAAGGCCCCTACACATGGAAAGAAATTGACAAGTTATATTTGTTGCCTATGAAAATCAAACAAGATTCTACAAAGCAACTAGTCGCCAAATTCAACCCCACACAGTGCACTACATGTGCGTAAGAATTCGAAGAAAGAGCCTCGCTATTTTTGTACTAATAATCAGATTATAACTAAAAATAGCGCGGCTCTTTCTTAGAATTCTTACACAACTAAAACAATGTCAAACATTGGCATTATTTGATGCAAGAAACAAAATTATAATACCTCCGTATAAAACTTAATAGCATTTCCATAATCTCTCTTCTTAAAGTAGCCATTTCCACTATTTTTACATTCAACTGCTTTTACAGAACTTTTAGTATGAATCAAGTCACAGTTATCCAAAAACACTTTCAACCATTCCACCTTCCTGTAAAATACATAAATAGATAAAGTTTTTTATTTGATATCTGAAGTAGGGATGGGCGGTATCAAGATTTTCTGATACCACAGTATTTCAGGTGAAATTGGGTTGTGACCAAATTTTTTAATGTAAATGGACATTATCACATTAATAGGTCATATGCAAGATATCATTTTGTTATTTTTTCTTGATCACTAGTATTTTTTATTCCAATGATATAAACCCGACCGTACTGATTGAGCCGTAAAAAGTGTGCCGAATGTCGCATGCTGGAAAAACTACTGAAATGATAGTCCGGATGGTCAAGACTGATAGATACTGCATGGGAAATGAGGTCGTGAAAATCGAGTACATGTATTGTCACGTGAAACATGGTGGATTAAGAACAACAAAAAATGAATTTATTTCTGAAAATATACCTTAAATTAGCAGAGAACGGATATTTTACCAGTTTTAATTTCTCATAAAAATGAATAGGGCCTACCGTGATTCTTGACGGTATCCACGGTAATACTGAGTATTCAGTTTTGCCAAGATACTACTACCAGTATTTTTTTTTAACCGGTCTTCACGGTAGGCCTAATACCGTGGTATTGCCCAACCCTAATCTGAAGTTAACTTGCCAGGCAAGGTAATACAGCATACATTCACTTGCATATCGCAGCACGGATATAAAATAAGAATTTTTGAAATAAAGTTCATACTTTGGTAATCATAAAAAAAGTTCACCCAAATCCGCATTGGAATAGTACCGTCTATAGTTAACAATCACAAGTTATGGACCTAGGGAAAGGCCGCTTGACAGACACTGTAACGTTAATGGTCGTAATATACAGGTTCAACTGTATTTACCGTGCTAAATCGAAAGAAGTATAATAACAGAGGTTACAAATAATGAAAACAAAGAAAAAAAAACATACTGAATCAATTCTTGGTTGAAAATAAACTGAATTCGTTCTCTGTCAGCTTTCAAACATCCAAATGACTTAAGACATCCCGACTTAAGAGAATTATTAAGAAAAGCATCTAAATCTTGTTGCCAGTTGCCGATATTGACCGCCATGTTTATCGCTTCGTTATTTGATTGGTGAATGTTTCAAGGGAGGTTATTCAAAGTAAGGTTATTTAATTCAGACTACAAACACTTGTTACCACTGGTGTTCAATTTTTTAATTAAATAGGTTTTTAAGAAATTAACGAGTTATTTATTCATTACTTTTCCAGTTGACAGAGCATAATTTTAGTGATCAGTACCACGCGAACAATGAAGACTTTGCCATCGATGTAGTCACTGTTTAGAGCCTAAATACTGTCGTTTAAACTATTCGGGAAGGTGTTAATGATTTAACAAAATGTAATCTTTGCCAGAAAAATCATAATATGGATCAGTTAAGGAAAAGCTGACGCTTTTCTGTTAGCGCTGACCTTAGTGTTAGTCATAAAAAATATTGTACATGCCAACAAATGAAGCCACCCACTACATAAATAACAATCGGAAATAAACTTTTTTATTTTTATTCAAATCATCTATAGAGTGACTGAGCGACTTTAATATGTTGACCGACGTAAAACAAATAAAACGAGCTATCCCTTACGTACGTCGTGGTACGAAAAAAACCTGACAGTGTTATTTCATTCGAAGCCGATATATTAAATGCGATTCAGTCCTTTTTAATCCATTACAATTTAAACGCAATTATCAATGAAATTGATAGAAATTGTGTACATTGTCAATCTCCGCCCTCACTTTTCAATAGTCCTCTTTAGTATTAGGTTGTGAATAAACGATAGTTTGTTAAAATAACCTCACAACTAAACACAAAAAGTTACTAGATTTAAAACGGGTCGATGTAATATTTCCAATCTACGACAATGTCTATGTTTTATGTAGGACGCTGATAGCATCAATATTCACCATGCCTATTGCAATTTTTGCAATTTCACTAAAACTATGTGTTTGATAACGTCACTTATCACAAAATATATTATGTTTGTATCACTTAAAAGACCTTCACAATTAGTGACGTTATAAAACACTCAATTTTATTGGAATTGCAGTAATCACAATTAAAAACCCCTTTAATATTAAAAGTTGATCTATTATAAGGTTTTATTTTTGAGTTTATACAAGGCTACATGAATATACTAATCATCGTCGTAAAGACAATTTGGAAATAACCGGACTGTTTAAATATGAAATATTAAACAAAGATCAAAAAGCAGTTACATTATCTAAAAAATAGAAATTGACTTACAATTGATGTGTACACCAGAAATCCATAACAGGGGCGCATTTTTTAATGTGGGGTGGGGGGGGGGAGAAGTGGCGTAACCAGGATTTACTCAAAAGGGGTCGGCATGAGAATGTTTCAGTTGAGCTTGTGACACCGTATCTTTATAGCTCTCCGAAATATTATTGAAAGAAAAGCACCTCCTTCCATGTTACTGAATTTTCCAGTCATCAGTTGGTCAACAAGCAAGGAGGTGCATTTCTTTTAAAAGATAGTGCGTGCAAATTGTAAGGTCTGATGGACATATTTTACTGATCACATGATATGATTGACGAAAAAATGCGACCGACGATAATGATGTTGATGAATATGATATTATAGATGATTGTTATGTTGGTGATGATGATATTGATTAAAATAATGTTAAAGATGATTATTATGTTGTTGATGATGATGTTGATTAAAATGATGTTATAGATGTTGCTGATGTTGTTGATGAATATGAAGTAATAGATGATGATGATGTTGTTGATGAATATGATATAATAGATGATTATTATGTTGTTGATGATGTTGTTGGTGAATATGATTTTATAGATGATGATTATGTTGTTGATGATCATTTGATTTAAATGATGTTAAAGATGATGATTATGTTGTTGATGAATTTGATGTTATAGATCATGGTGGTGTTTTAGATGTTGATGTTGTTGATGCTGCTGATTCGGCTGATGATGGTGCTAATGATGTGATTAGCTATATTACCTTAAAAGTAATTGTCTACTGTAGTAAAAGTAAAGTAGGACGTAATACTCAATTTCGTTTCATAAGTATGGCATACTACCTTTTTTTATTTCAAAACTTATTTTTGTTTTTCATAGACATCGAGGTACCGCCGACAACAAAGCAATTGTCTATCCACTTTCGGTTTCTAACTATAACTTTATCCTCTTCAAAGAATGAAAAGAAATATTATTGTTTGTTATCAAGTAGGTAAGCGTAAACGAGTTTCACAACTTCAACAGTTGCATATATGCACGAGAATTGGTGTCCATGGATTCGACGTTTAAATTTCAAAGATATTATTCACAGGAGTCAACAAATTAAGAATTATGTATTGGTATCTATCAATCTGTCATGGACTAAATACTAGTTAATATTTGTCAACTCAATGTACACGGTCACGAGTCTTAGTGTTGCTTGTTAAGAAATCAGTTTAAATTCAGGAAAAAATCAACCTTTGAGGCCTTTTTATAGTTTTGTTACATCAATCATATTAATATATTGGCGAGCCTAGATACAGTTTCTGGTGACTATATTACCAAGAAGGAAATAATCATTGAAAACTTTTCAGTTGTATTCCAAAGTAATTTGGTTCTAACAAGCAACTCTATACACAGAAGACTAACTTTATGTCAAGAAGTCAATCCTCTATTAGACAGAGTCAAGATCCACGCCTTTCATTTATAACAAGGGTTAAGACCGAGTAATCAAAATTAAAAAAGAATTTTTTTAAACAACGATACATCTTCCTACTTTGGGAAAAAAATCTGGGCCTGGGAAAAGTTGAAAAGCAATTAACTATTATTACATGATAGTTAAACATGTGTCGACCGAATAATGAAATAAGGGTGGGGAGTCAAATAAACAAGAGACGATTCCCTTTGTTGGAAGACAGACAAGACGGTGGTTTATAAAGACTGTTTTTAAATCTGACTGAAAGAGACAGTTTAGGAGTAGGAGACAACATTAGAGGATTTCGACAAGGCAAGAGAAACAGGTAAGGCTAATTATTTGGCACTATAACCCTTTTTTCGCACATTTAATGAGATGTCATAAGACAGAAGAAGATCAACCTTTTTATGTGCATCGGGGGCACTTAGACTGATAGCGTCTTATCCATTTCTAATGCTACATCTATCGTACCGTTTTACCAGTGGATGACTACACTACCTTGATTACCATTTTGAATAGGTGTTTTTGTATTATATCAATATAAATCATAATTGATACATTATACAAATTTTATAAGACACGCAATAGTTTATATAGATAGGAAAGTGAAATGATGATCCAACCATTCTCAGAACAATGCATACAAGCCTTATTATCATCTTGGCCCTGGTTGTTCCAGGAATATTATCCCAAGATCCTGACAATCGTAAGTTTTTTTTTATCAAAGATACAGACGCGTATTATGTGTAATTACGAAAAAATCTAGTCAAATACACAAAGCCACTATAGATGGCAACACTCAAAGCCCTATTACAATCTGGGGTTTTGGCAACACAAAAAACCTTTCAAATTTCCTATCTTGAGCGTACCTTTATGAAAGCCACTTTAGATGAAACAGAAGCCCGTTAAGACGATTGCTGTTTAAATAGAAAAACTTTATTTCACTTATATATTATATATATTTTATATATTTTTGCACCATAGTTGTATATCTCTTATATGTCTTTTGCTTTTCCTTAAAGACTCGGTGAATATTTCATCTAATATATTTTATACATATCTGATTCAAGCTAAGCAGGAATAGTGTTCACAACTCAAGAAATTAGAGTTTTAAAATCAATATGTATCCAGAATTATTCGCGTTTGGAAGTCATTACTTGAGACTCTGTCATAAAGACATATAGAAATATAAAGAAAAAATCATAGTTTAATATATTTTTGTAGGCATTTCTATTTTTGTAACACTATTAATTAACATATAATATAATCAAAGCTCAAATCATATTTGAATACCGGTATTATATGTACATGTATTTGTAAATTGTTGTAAATATAGCTTGATCTTTATAGATATTGAAATGAGTTCAGATAGAATAATCTTGATGTAATTTAATTTTCAGAATGTAAAGAATTATTAGATGTTGTAGCAGTAGTAGATGGCTCAGATAGTATTTCATACAAGAATTTTGACATTTTGAAACAGTTTCTGAAGGCCTTGGTCGACGATCTTAACATAGGTGTCGACGAAACACGTCTCGGCATCATTCTCTATAGTAGTGATATTACAAAAACAATACCATTCAGTGAAGACAAAGATTATCTATTGTATCAGATATCCATTCTAGAACATGCCAGAGATGGCACTAATACGGCCCTGGCTATAGAAGAAATGAATGAAATGATTAATGATTATGGACGAGATGGTGTTCCCAAAGTAGGTATCGTCATCACCGACGGTATATCAAAAGACCCCAACGCAACTGTTTATAAAGCATCATTAGCTCACAAGCAAGATATTGATGTATTTGCTGTGGGTGTTACTGAAAAAATCAATTTGGCGGAACTGAAAGGAATTGCTTCCTCCGATTCCAAAGTTCTTATGGTATCTAAATTCAGCAATCTACACACCATTCTGAGAAAAGTTGTATTACGTAAATGCCCAGGTAAGCCAAATTATAATGCCTTATTATTATTATAGGACGTCATAATATTGATATTGATATCATAATGAGTTCATAAATGGCACTTATTATTCCATTACATAGCTCCCATTCTATGAAAAAGTTCCTGATGCATACGGAATGCCGTTACATAGAGGCCTTTGGTAGACGATTCAATTAATTTCAGACAATGTCGTTTCCTATCAATTAGTATGAAGTTATTTGAAACGAAAATGAAATTTAGTCTTTAACGCCTTTAGCATACTGGGCATCGCTCTAGTGAAAAACCTGAAAATTCATATCGACCTTTACCGGGATCGAACCCTTTAGCGATAAAATATCTAACTCACTCACCTCTTCATTGTAGCATGAATAATATTTCAGATCACTGTAAAGACTATCTAGAAATTGTAGCTTTGGTTGATGGTTCCGACAGCATTTCTAAAGATGATTTTGTCAAACTTAAGTTAGCTTTATCTAGTTTGGTAGAGGATGTCGATGTCAGTGAGGGGAAGACGAGATTTGGTTTGATTTTGTACAGCAGCGATATCACTGAAGTTATTTCCTTGAGTTACAACAAACAATATTTACTTGATCAAATTGCTTTACTACCACATCCGCGAGATGGTACCAACACCAATTTAGGCTTGGCCCGAATGAATCAACTATTTCAAGAAGAGGCCAGGCCCGGTGTTCAAAAAATTGGTTTGGTGATTACCGATGGTATCTCTAAAGACCGCAATGCAACCCAGGAGGAAGCATTCGCCCTTAAGACGGATTTAAATGTGAACATGTTCACAGTGGGAATTTCCGATAATATTGACGTAACAGAACTTTCAGGAATTGCAACTCTTAACCGAAATATTCTAACTATTGACATCTTCGATGACCTTCAACATATTCTTGAAAATGTTGTGCGAATGTTTTGTCCATGTAAGTACTCTTCATTTAAGTTTTTTAGTTAAAATCACTTGAAATAAAGGCTAGCCTTTTTCTTTTGAAGAGATTCAAAAATATCTTCAATCACTCACGATATTTTAAGTCGAAAGCATTCTTATATAATAAATAAATCACATTACATGTATTTATATTGAAGACATGAAGTGAAGACATGCTTTGAAGCTGTTTTTCGTCTGTTTTATATCGTTTAAAAAAACTTGTAGATATTTATGAACGGTTCTATGAAAAGTACAATATAGTGATGTAAAGTACAGAGAAATATTTTATATGGTTAAATGTGATAAATCTATCAGATAAACCATTTTTGAAAAAAAAAATTATAATAAGTTTAGGTATCTTTTTGTATGTTGCTTAGTAACGATGAGCAATATTTATTTTCATTCACAGTACCCACATGCACATCGGCATTAGATGTCTTAACTGTGGTTGATGGATCCGACAGCATATCAGCAGAAGAATTCAAAGAACTTAAAGAATCTCTGAAGAACCTTGTCATAGATTTGGAAATTGGACAAAGTGGATCAAGATTTGGTTTAATATTGTACAGTAGCAATATAACAGCAGTTATCACCTTCACCAACAACAAGAATTTGATTCTGTCTGAAATCGATTCTCTTGATCAACCAAGAGACGGAACAGAAACTGCTTTGGCTATTGAAGAAATGATTAAAATGTTTACCAATTTAGGGAGAAGTGCCATTCAAAGGATAGGTATTGTCATAACTGACGGTATGTCCAAGGATCCTAACCAAACTAAGTTCAATGCCCAAAAAGCTAAGGATGAAGGTATCAACATGTTCGCTGTGGGTGTTAGTAATAAAATTCACGAACAAGAACTGAAAGATATCGCTAGCAATAACCAAGTGTTCATTTCGGACAGTTTCCTGGAGTTGAGTCGAAGTTTGATGGATGTAGTAAGGAAGGCTTGTCCAGGTGGGATTATTAATTTATGTATCAGTATTCTAACACAAAAGTTTAACAATGTGCCCACCTGGTTATCGCCATAATGTCTTAATGGCAACTTCCGAACTTCAGGAAGATTGGTTACAAAATGGGGAAAGAATTGCATTGTTAAATTTGTTCATTAAAGATTTTCGAGCACAGATATCAAATAATCTAGTTTTATCCTGGAAAGATAATTTTCATAAAAGATCTTTTGCCTTATTTACTCAAAATACTCATAGAACCAAAAACATCTGGAAATTGTTTCTTCTGTTTTGATGCTGTTGTCCTTTTATGGGTAGCTTAGAAATTTCAGCTTACATGTCATTAATAATTGTGTAACAACAGTGTAATAATATTTATTCTAGATCTAACAGCTCCACCAACTGTCACTATGTATACAGACACTGTTGAGACTATCACATCAACGAGAGGACCTTCAACAGTCACAACAACCATAACAAATTCAACTCAATCTTCATCAACCTCATCTTCGTCATATCCATCTTCATCAACTCCAATTCCAGTGATAACTTCATCAACCACAACAGAACCACAGTCTCCAGAGTCTACAACTAGTTCGACCCAGTCCTCAACTAGTCCTTCTCAGTCCACAATAAGTACAACTCAGTCCACAACAAATCTTTTTAGGATTTCTAAGTCCACAACTAGTCCGTCTGAATCCACAACAAGTTCTTCTCAGTTCACAACGAGTCCAACTCAGTCCACATCGAGTCCTTCTCAGTCCACAATAAGTTCATCACCGTCCACAACAAGTCTTTCGAGCTTTTCAGAGTCCACTTCTAGTCCGTCTGAAACCACAACGAGCTCTTCTCAGTCCACAACGAGCTCTTCTCAGTCCACAACCAGTCCTTCTCAGTCCACAACGAGTGCTTCACAGTCTACAACGAGTCCTTCTCAGTCCACAACGAGTGCTTTACAGTCCACAACGAGTGCTTCACAGTCTACAACGAGTGCTTCACAGTCTACAACAAGTGCTTCTCAGTCTACAATGAGTGCTTCACAGTCTACAACGAGTGCTTCTCAGTCTACAACGAGTGCTTCACAGTCTACAACGAGTGATTCACAGTCTACAACGAATCCACCTGCTGTAAAATCAACACTAAGTTCAACGCCATATTCAAAAACTTCAACAACCAAAAATACCCATGGAATTAAAACGACCCCACCGTTACCATCTTCTGTGTGTGATGGCTGTCTGTATAGGAATGGAGTGTACTTGAAAGAGCATCCAACTCGCTGCGATAAATTTTTACAATGCCACCAGAATTACGATGGTTTCTATGAAGTAATAGTTAAAGATTGCCCACAAGGACTATATTGGGATCAATATCTTCTGGTTTGTAATTACCCAGAAAAGACGAACTGTACAAAAGGTATGGGCATTATCATAATAAATGAATACCATTGTTAAAGATTTTCTACTAAAACCAAAACCAAAGACTTATATTTTTTTGGCATGATATACCATGGTTTATAATCACATGTTACAAAGATAACGCTTGGTAGAAAGTTAAAATCTAATTTTAAGAAACAAAGGGGTGGATACCCATGGATACTTACTTAGAAATGTATAGTTAGATATACATGTATTTAGTTATTCCTTATGAATTAATCTTGTTTTATATTGATATATTTAAGATCCCTGTTATACTTTACCTGATCAAAGTACATATAGCGATGTAGAAATTAACTGTCGGCAATATTTTGAGTGTAAAAATGGTATTTCATATTTGGATTGCTGTGGATCTGGATATGGGTATGATAAGGCCACCAGGACGTGTAGTCCTGGTACATCCTGTACTGATGATTGTCCCTCGGCATACGTATCAGATGGTAAGTTGTCTTTTAGTATCCAGTCCTTTCATAGCAAATTATAAGTAGAATAATTCTTGAAAGAAAATCAAAAGAGACAATCTGATGGTTAATTCTTATACATCTATATAAAGCAACTATGATGTCATGTACCTCTATCGTGATTGTCCTATCAGATCTTAAGTCGGTGGAGGAAATCGTTTTAAAAGTGGACATTTTTGGACAAATTAACACGATCCATTGTTATCGTAGAAGATCGTACAGCTCCGTTACAAAATCATGATAGATCGCTTCTGATCGGGATCCCTCGACTGTTGATCTGGATAAATCTTCCTGCGATCCGATCAAAACTGATCGTTTACTATCTTTGAACTCTTCAGATCCGACACGATTTGTTGGTCTCATCTGCGATCTGTTCACGATTGTTAATTTTATGTGTTACAGTCTGGTCTTTTGTTTGGTATCCGTATGTTCCAGTTAGATCAGATTAGTAAGACCCGGTCGTGGTGAGTGTGTCATATCAAGAGCCAGAGACTCAAATGTTACTCCTTTTGGAAAGTATTTAAACCTACCACGACATTGGGAATGAAAAACTAAGTGAACAGATCGTATATGAGCTCATCATATTGTTTCAAATCATACTCGTATCACAATTCTAGACTTGGAACATAGAATATAGTTGGTATTAACACTTATAATAATCTTCTACAATCAGCTAAACTTGAAATGGCAGATCCAATGGGTTCAGTTATCACATTTAATAAAATTATTATAATATAAGTATAACGTTATTTCAGTTTGTGACAAAAGGGCTGTTGATGGCAATCCTTTGGTATTTGAACAGAACGTTCCATCGTTTGGTTGGATAAGGATGAACTGTGCTCTAGGCACTGCATTCAATGAAACATCGTGCTATTGTTCATCTATTGTGGACATTGGATTTTTTATACCAGTTTCACCAAAACCTACAGCTACAAATGGTATGTATTTAATATTTAATATATTATTTCAATTAAATTACCAATTTTTTAGTGACTTGTAGCTCAAAAAACATGAATTAGGGGTTTAGATTGGAATTCGTAATCAAAGACAATATATATTCGTTAAACTAAGCAACTTGGATCTGCTTCTTGAAAATAAGTAGCTACAAAATGATGTTTTCAAAAGGAGATAATTGCAATTTTTAAACACCCGTTCAATGATATTGGTGTAATGTATTATACGAGAATCGCCAACAGAACATAGAGCAAAAGTACATATCACTGACATCCGACATAATGCCGCATGCTCATTGTTTTTCTTTTTAGTTTCCATAATGCAGAACAGTAGGACGTTAAACTCCATTCATTCCAATTTTTTACTTTCAATTAATGAAAGTACTGACTCTTCCTGAACACCCGATCTTTCGAAGATTTCTCATAAACACCCGATCTTTCGTAGATTTCTTATAATTAGTTTGGTAAATTGTCATGTCAACTCTGCGACCTATATATTTTAGTTTGTAAACCTGAAATATATCTACCCTTTGACAATGATACAAGAGATCAATCTGGAAATGGTTTCTACGTTCAAAATAATGGCGTGGTGGTCGAGGACGGTGTAGCTTACTTCGATGGTAACAGTGCATTAAGAATACCAAGATTTACCAATGTCGATTTTGGAACGAAGTTAAGAATCACGTTCAAATATAAAGTCGATGGGATTAAGTCCACGCCTCAGGCTTTAGTCACTAACAGTGATTGTGGAGAGGAGGGTTCACTATATATAGTCAGTGATCCAGAAAAAGTGACGTTCAGTGCCAGCACTGATAATTTGAACTCACCTTTACCAGCTTTAACGACATTATCTTCGGTAGGTCACGAAATTATTTGTGAGCAAATTTTAATACAGTTGTCATTAAAATCCCGTATATTGTAAAAGCAAACGAGTGAACAGGTCGTTTCATTTTTCCTTGTAGCTGCATGTCTGACTTGTACATAGGTAAACAGTTCCGCTTTCACACTCATTCTGATTAACCTGTACTTATTGCCTCTATACCCCTTTATTCCAGTCTGATTGGAACGAAGTAGAGTTTAAGTATGATAATGGGATGTTAACTGGAAAAGTAAACGGCGCTTCTAATACACAGATCATTATGGGTAAGATTGAGTTTTTATTTTTCTGCTGTCATTCTTGATCACCAAATGTCTTTAATTAAAGAGATTTGCCAAACAGTGTACCAAGGAAACTGGTAACTTCATTTTGCACCATTCCAATGCAAATGGAATCATTTTATGCCTATCATACCTTTGTCACAGGCGGAATATTGACTGCACCATTGTGTATTGTTTTTTTCAGGTTCGATTAACAGAAATCATTATGCCTTACAAATAGGTCGAGGTGATCAGTTCCCTAATTTTAAAGGTTGGATCGACGAGGTAATGTATAATCGATTCATATACTTTTTGCAAGTTTCGTGCAATTATTCACTTTCACCTATTTTGGTAAGTGGAAATCTAGGAAATGTTTACATGCCCATCTTTGTACGTTTTGTAACTCTTGCGGTGTGAGTGTTAGACTCTATACATCTTTAAAAAACGCTTTGAATATGAAGAAAATTATATTAGTCTGATATGGGGGATTATTGATGAATATTTCCATCCAATTTTGTCCTCTGATAATCAAAGTCTACTTGTTTATTTCAGGTTTACGTGTATATGTGTTAGATGCTGATTTTGTATTTTGTAAATATTGTTTTATTTAATAATGAATAGTTATGCAGAGTGTGTAATTAAAGTTTACACTTGAGTCAGTCTTATATTTCCGATATTAATACTCTTCAAAGAAAAAGTTCGGAAAAATACATTGATTAGGTGACCTCTGACACATATTATAGGGTAAAGATGTAGAAATGCATACCTTTTTTCTATTTGTAAAAAATGGGAGCACAAATCATTTTTCTAGTTGCGTCTCCCAATCAATCATAATTTAAATGAACACATGATAACGTCATGGTACCAAGAGGGTTACCCGCATACAATTAAATGAACGGTTTATATCGCTTATTGAAAATTAAGTTGAAAGAGTAATCATGAGTAAACTGGTTAGTTAGCAGTTGGTGGCCAGAAAACAAGCCCCTTGACGCAGTGCATATCTAATCACATTGACGGAGTTAAGTTTTGCACGTGTAGGATATAAGTATCTATTTAATAGTAGTAGTAACGGTAAGTATATATTTATTGTTTTCAAGTGAGTAGACCCGAAAGAAATATTTTTTATACGTATATTGAAACATCAACTTAAAATACTACTAAAGTTTGATATCTTTTTGGTTTAACGCAATTTCTTATAGAAGTAAATATTATTTTTTCGATTTTTTTTACATAAGAAATTTCAGGCCAAAATGTGGTCTGTGACAACTTCACAACATAAAAACTCGTTATAATGTTTAGTCAGTATGACTCAGTATGTATATACAAACTTTTAAATAAGAACTACGATTTATTAGCAAACTTTATTTGCATTTGCAAATGATACATGACTAGTGAAAACCAGAATTATTTCTGTGAAGGTTTTCGTTAATGTTGAATAAAGCCATGGAAATAGACCACATTATGCTGCACACAAATACACAGAAAGCTGAAAAAGGAAAAGAATTTTTGATGAAAACTGATAAGGGGCTGACAGGGGAAAGTCATTTGGGTGGGACATTAAACGGGCGTCACTTATTGAAAATCCGAATTACATGTAGAAATTCGAGGTATTGATTCACAATGTGTGTTATTTCCATGTAAATTTGAATGTAAACTCAACTTAACAAGGAAATCTGTGAGCGAAAGTCAACGTTCACCCTTTGTTTAGTTTGCGAAATGCAGATACACATACTAATGATATTTCATCAGTCTAATGAAATTAGATAAGGGCCTACATACCTCGTCAATCCAACCTTTGAAATTAGAGAAACCATCACCTCTACCGATCTGTAAACCACAGTGTTTCCTTTTGATAATACCTGAAATACCAAATTGACTCACTTCATTTAATTCTGCTGTATGGGCTTATTCATTACAATCAAAATATTGCTGAATTAAAGGAAAGCTGCTATCAGGTGTTATATTTTATCCGTAGGTTCAGTACGCATGGCAATCACCAAATAGCCCATCCCTTGCATTATTACCGGAGATGAGGGGAGATTCAGATATCACATATCCTGATCATACGAACATAGGGGTAAACCCCCTATAAAACAGAAGAAAGATACACGAACGTAGTTCACGAACATTTTGAATCATTACTTAAAATGACCGTAATATGTCAACAAAATCTTCCATTCACATTTTTAAGCAAAAGCATTTTGATTTGAAGGCTTAGTTGAATATGTTAGGCTCTTTAAGAATTCGACTTATTAAGTCGAGGAAGAAATTCGAAATGGCTGTAAAGTATGTTCGTGTGTGTTATTTAATAACCATACGTGGTCTTTTATGGTATCCTGAAGATACAAATAAGCAGAATAAGATAATAGAAAACAACTTACCATCGACTAGTGTATTAGCTTGTCTACCATTAACAGCTGATATTAATTGACCATCCACAACCTTGTATTCTACCTCATTCCAGTCAGATGACTACAAGTATATATTTAGAGCATGAGGTATAATGGGGTTAAACAAAAGTATTTACTACCAATAGGGGTTTTTCTATGTTGACGATGTTTTCGAAAAGACATTCTAACAAAGCTTTGGAGAGCCATTTCAAACATTTAAGACCTTTCATGTGGTTTTTATTCAACATTTGCTTTCAAAAGTGCTACTCGTGCTATTAAGTAAATCGTCATCGCCATGGTTGCACAAAAGATTCTACAAAGTCTGGTTGAAATTTGAAATCCAATAGTGGATCCGAAATAAAAACTTACTGAACCAATGGTGGCAGACTTTTCATCAGCATTGTCGGCAGAAATAAGACCCAAAAGTGTCTGACTCTGCTCAGCTACTATATAAATGGATTGCTTCTCTCCACAATCACCATTAGTTACCAGGGCTTCTGGTCCATTAGCAGCACCATCCAACTTGTACTTCAATTTAATTGTTACTGCCTTACGGAAGTCGACATTGGCAAATCGAGGGATCCTCAGGTAACTTTGACCGTCGAAATAAGCAACTCCATTTTCTACGACGACTCCGTTGTTTTGTACAAAATTATAATTGCCTGATTCGTCGTATACTCCAGAATCAAACGAAAGTTGGACTGCTGGTTTACATTCAGCATCTAAAATTATCAATATTGTAATTAAGTAGAGATATGTTTATATGTCGAAGTGTCTAAGTGTGACTTATACTTGACAACTGTAGCCTGTAAAATAACTACAAAGATATCTAAAAAAAACGAGAAGAAAAATATGGTGGCGTTCAGCGAAATCGGTGAGAAAGCAGTAGCATTTATATTATATTTAAGAGGTCCAGTACTCGGTCTTGCACGGCTCCCCCTCTCTCTAATTAATACCTTACGAATGAGTTTCCGGTGTTGTGAGAATAAGCCCCTGTCGCCTTTGGAAAAGTTTGTGGAACGTACTTTATCCCTCCGCTCAATATAACACCACCATGAGTTTGCTTCTATCCCATGTAGCTTGGACTAATGTACTAGTAATAAATTACCTCGTGCTGCTGGTGGTGGTGTTGTATTAACATAATCCTCATTAAATATACTACATTCACAATCTTCTTGACTATACAGAGCACCTAGGGGACACGACATTTCTATCCATTCATCTCCAACAGCTTGTTCATAAGAATGTGTATCAGCTATAGCTCTTCTTGTACAACCTAAAACAAATTACAAGTGGTAAACAGCGGTTAAGTTCTAGCTTCCATTTTCAAAGAATCTTCTTGGTAGTAGCTACATGATGTCGAAATCAATTAATGTACTTTCATGTATGAAATGAACAATTATATCTATATTTACGACGACGTTGTCGAAAAATAATGGACTATGATGAAAATACAGGGTTACGGTGATTTGTATGAAGTGAATGCATTATATCAAAACTAATTACCTTTCTCTGGATTTCCCCATTTGCATGAATCAACACAAGCTGAATTGGATTCACATTTGCCAGCTGCAGAATTGAAAGCGTAGCCTGGTAGACAACACTTCTCAAAAGACACACTCTTGAAACATGTATAATATTCTCTACAGTTGGTTGGATGTGCTATATCACCATCAGGTTTGGAATAGCATGGGTCTATAAAGAAACGCCAATTGAACTAAAGCCTTTATTGTTTCTACTTCAAACTAGGAATGTGTGTACTTTGAGAAAGTAAACTATGGACAAAGCTGCAACAATGGTCATCCCACAGCCTTTTCGTTGAGTTTGAACTGGCTTTTTCAGTAGAGCGTCGTTGAATACCCGACGCCTTTTAGATTTCTATCGCTTGTTCGATATTGTGCTGTCTTGGAGTGTTTTTTTTTTTGTGATGGCTGATGTTGTTTATCAAATCTCCACGTCAGTCTGATAATTGACATGTCTGTCTAATAGTACCTTTGACATTTGTCACTTCGACCGGGACATAGTCGTGTTTACCAATACTGTCGCCTTTTTATTATTTTGAGTGAACACCAGTCAAATAATAGATGATGTTTATGACATTTGCCATAAGGTTGAGGAATTTTGTAATCGTATTTTATCTAAATAATACTGAAAATAACTTCATTCTAATCGTTTTTTTATAATTAGTGCGAAATGGTATCGTTAGAATTAAGTCTGTATATATTAATCCATGCATTATTCTTCTATAAAAAAGACTATGTTATACGGAACTGGAATCATCGAAATATTCTAAGTTTAGACTAAATCAGAATAAAGGCATAGTGGGCCACTTCACCTTGCATGTGTTTAATGCATAGATGGTAATCAGAATTCAAATTCGACATTAAAAACATGAAATGGACTGTTCAGTGAGATAATTTTTGTCAGAAAAACGGCATTAACCAACTCTTTATCCATGTCCAACTGTCGAGGGATCTTTAACGTGCACAGTGTGAAACATACGCTCGCAAATAATTCTATGAGACGCGTCAAATATTGTTTGTAAGTTTGTGATTATCTGTAGTAATTTCAGAATAAGAAAAATCCCTACCTTCAGTACAATCAACTTCAGAAGCATAATTACACGTCAGCTTATCTTGGTCCCAGAAAAGTCCAGCAGGGCAATCTTTAATGATTGTGCTGATTAACAGCTCAAGATTAAAGATACATTGGATAAATTTCTGACAGCTACCAGCTACAGAGTTGAAGCCAACACCATTACGCATGGTGCAATTATCACACAGACCCAATGGGTCAATTATTGATGGATCTACGATGGTTCCTGATGGTCTACTTGTGGGATAAAGTCGATCGATTCTTGTCCTTGCCGTCCAGCTACCACCATTGTTGCCATTGTTAAAATTGGGTTGTCTGGTTGTCCATTGACCATTGTTGTTAAAATTAGGTTGTCCATTGTTGTTAGAATTGGGATAGCTGTTTGTCCATTGACCATTGTTGTTAGAATTGGGATAGCTGTTTGTCCCTTGACCATTGTTGTTGAAATTGGGTTGTCCATTGTTGTTAGAATTGGGATAGCTGTTTGTCCCTTGACCATTGTTGTTAAAATTAGGTTGTCTGGTTGTCCATTGGCCATTGTTGTTAAAATTGGGTTGTCCATTGTTATAATCTGCAATAGTATATTAACTGAATAAGATAGTTGTTCGTGTCGTGCTATTTATACAGAGATTCCTCCTCACAAGAATCGAAGCTCTCAAATGTGCCAAGATCTTTATCTTTTTCAATTGAATCAATTCAGGTGTAACATATTCTTATACGAATAAAAACGGAACAACGGCCATTTAACATAATATTTTTGACAGAAGCTAAAACAATACCGGGATATTCTTAATAATTGTGGGTTAATGTAAACCTGATGATCAATTTTCTAGAATTAAAGGAAAGTTGTGTACTCCAGTCGGATGCCTACAGCTAAAGAAAAGTATGCACTACAAAATAACGGTTAATTGTGACTGAACATAATTGGAACGTTTCACTATCAATTACAGGCTACTTTCAAATTTTGATACTCGACCTAATATTGCTTTTTACTTTACGAAATTTGTATCAAATTAAGGATATGAATATATATGAACCATGTTATTATTTCCGAGAGAGAGGTAATTTCTTAGCCTTTCATCTAAAGATCGCCGATTTTCAATGAATCTTCAGTTGAAAAAGCAATGCCAAAAGATATGGTTTTATGTCGGAATTGGAAGGAACAGCTGACGGCTGATTTTAATTCTAATTACAGAAATTATAGAGGTTTTAAATTCCAAAACCCATATTAGCTTTTGCCTCCACAAATGATATAAAGGCATGCAAACCATCCCGCATACAAATAATCGAAAATATTTGCCTGTGAGGCTTAAGCTGGACAAAATATAGCAATGACAAGTAGACAAGATTAGATGGGCTCCATCGGGCGTTGATAGCCTAGATCCTAGAAATACTAACCTCCGCAAGCTTTTTGTACATCTTCCATTACAAGCTTACTTAGTTCTTTAAAATCTTCCAAAACTAAGGATTTGTCAATGTTCGACGCAATGGACACTAGTTCTGTGTCCTGTTTTTTGTCGGTAATACCAATGGAGAAGACGTTTATTCCCATTTTCTTGGCTTCGTCCGCGTGTATAACGGTTTGGGTTGAGTTCTTAGAGTAACCATCAGTAATAACGACGATTATTTTGGGAACGCCCTGTCTACCACTAATGTTCATCAAAGCATTTGTTTTTTCGAGAGCTGCGGCGGTATCGGTGCCATCTCTTGGCTGCTCTAGACCGTCGATTTTGGACAAGAGATTGACTTTGTCATGGGTAAAATCAATGACATTAGTAACATTAGAACTAAACAGTACCAAGGAAAACCGTGATAGAGGACTTTCTAAGCTCAGTTCTTGGATGAACTCCTTAACTGCATTTTTGACTGACTCAAATTCTGTGTGTGAGATGCTGTCGGAGCCATCCACAACTGTTACAACATCCATATAGTCCTTGCAACCAGTATCTGTAAGCATAATTAGATATGGTAACGTCAGTCGGTCTTTGAGGTCAATCAGTCAGAGATATTAGAAGGAAAGACACAACAATGGGTTATTCCAAGTATTCGAAAGATATCAGGAAATAAACTAGTCTTGAAGAATACAACAGTAATCACACTCGATACTGGACGATGCTCGAACCGGTCTAGTAAATTGGATGGTTTCAATGGGTTTGTTTCCAAACGGTCTCGCCTAAGGGATGACTATTCTATGGAATATAGACTAACCAGGTTACTTACCTCCACAACTTTGTATAAATCCCTTCAGATGATCATAGATTTCAGAAATTGTTTCCAGAGACAAAACTCTGTCATTTGAAGATGCGATGGTCTTTAGTTCTTCCCTATTGATATTCATACTGGTTCCAATAGAAAACATGTTGATTTCTGTCTGGACCGATTCTCTAGCAGCAGTAGCAGTAGCGACTTTATCTTTAGAAATACCGTCCGTAAACACAATACCAACTTTAGCAGCACGTGGTCGACCTTCCATCCTGAACATTTTGTTCATTTCCTCGAGACCAAGATGAGTTTGAGTGCCTTCCATGGGTTGTTCTAAAGCACGGATACGGTTGATAAGGTCCATTTCGTTGTTGGAAAATGGAAGAACTGTGGATACTGAAGAACTGAACAAGACAACTCCAAATCTTGAATCGTGATATTGTAATCGGAGTGATCTGATGAGCTGCTCAAGAGCTATTTTCACTTGAGTGAATTTCTCATCTGTAATACTTTCTGATCCGTCCAACACAGCTATCACATCTAGAGGTGTTTCTTTGCAACCTGTTGAAAAACGAAGCACATTATACCGAAGCAAAGCGGGCATTAAAATGCAATTAGTTAATTTTTCGACAAGCGTTTGCTTATTCAATTTAGGGGAAGAGAAAATGATAGAATCATTCTGACACCCTTATGCGGGAATGATGTTGATGGTCACACATATTGCAAGCAAAAGCAAAGCGAAGCTACCCTTGGAGAATTTTGCAAAGAAACTTTGACTTACCATTTTGTAAAGGTGATGCCAAGCTTTGGTGCATCACACCAATTACAACCACTATACTTATTGCTAGTAAATTCATCTTGCCGATACCTGACAAAACAAAAATCCATCTATTCGGCATCCTTTTTGAGGTAATAACGACTTTTCAGAGATAATAAATAAATCTAAAGTTTTACAACAACATAAGTATTATAGACTGTTAAAAACAACTTGATTTAATACAGTTCTATACAGTTGAGCTCCTTTTTAAAACCAAGTACATTGACAGATTCAATGTTTCAATGTAGGTATGATATAAATATCATGTAATATCACATGAATCCGAAGCTTCAGAATGGGAGAAACATCTACTTACCGAAATGAGTCCTTTTAACACTAAGATTCACAGTATAACTATTATTCTACAGAGCGGATTTATTCCAAATAATTTTGATTTGTCTCAGGCCTATCCTTCCAAGTGATGCAATTGGTTCAAATATTTATCCAAATTACATATTAGGCAATTGAGAAACTAAAATATCTGGTTTCAAAATTTTGGAGAAAAAAGGTTTTAATGACAAAAATTCCGACTGATATATATAATGATGGATTAACATATTTAACAGTAGACTAACAGGTTTGTCAATATTGGACTAGGTAATTCATAGTCCGAAACTAATCAAGCTACACATACAGTTTCTATATACCCTGCTGTATCTAGACACACCAGTTACTGTATACCCTGATGCATCTAGACACAACAGTTACTAGATACCCTGCTGTCTAAACCTTAGATCCCCACAAAAAAGTTACTATATAGGCTGCCCTTATGCCTCTAGAAACACCAGTTACTATAAAACACTCCTGTATCTAGATACGCCACTTACTATATACCCTTCTGTAACTAGACACACCAGTTACTATATACCCTGCTGTATCTAGACACACCAGTTACTATATACCCTGCTATATCTAGACACACCAGTTACTATGTACCCTGTATATAGACATACCGGTTACTATAAAGTCTGTTGTATCTATCTACCCTTCTATAACTAGACATACCAGTTGCTATAAAGTCTGTTCTATCTAGATAGGTCAGTCACTATAAACCTGCTGTATCTAGATACAACAGTCAATATATACATTGCTGTATATCTAGACACAACAGTTAATATATATCCTGATGTATATCTAGATACAACAGTTAATATATACCCTGCTGTATATCTAGATACAACAGTTAATATGTATATCTAGATACAACAGTCAATATAACCCTGCTGTGTCTAGACACAACAGTTTATATATACCCTGCTGTGTCCAGACACAACATTTAATATATACCCTACATCTACCACCAGTTACTATATGTCATTCCGTATCGAGATACACAAGTTACTGTAGATCCTGTTGTATCTAGACCAGTTACTTTAAACCCTGCTGAATCTAGATATAACAATCACTATATAAACTGCTGAATCACCAGTTACTATATACCCTTTTGTAACTAGACGCACCAACTAATATATCGCTTCTACATCTAGACACAACAGTTACTATATATACTGCTGCATCCAGACACACCTGTTACTTACTATATAGGCTACCCTACTGAATCTAGACACACCAGTTAATATGTACCCTGATGCATCTAGACGCACCAATTCTATTTACAGTGCTGCATCTAGACACACCAGTTACTATACACCCTTCTGAAATTAGACACAACAGTTACTATATACACTGCGGCATCTGAATAGAAGCATCTGGATCAGCTAGCTTATGAGGTTCCCATCTAGTAGGGTTTCAGAGGTATCTAGTTTGGCTAGATTTTCAAGTATCTAATTGGGCTTGACTTCCAAGCATAATGATTTAGTTTAGCTCGGTGTACAAGCATATCGTTCAGTTATTTTTTGTAAGTCATCTACTTGACCGCATATTTTAAAATTAAGATTTCAATTTCAGCTCTAGCGCGACTTCAGACATCAGGTTTTTTTCTGGGCCACCTAGCCTTATATCATCTAATTTTATTTGCGTGCTTAAGTTTAGTTTTCTTGCATCTACGCTTACTTGGATTTCAAAACTAGCGCACACTTAAGTATTTTAGAAATTGTTCTAGATCGAGTTTCCATTGTTTCTCCTGTCAAGAACAACTGATTTCGATTATCAGAAATTGTTCCTAATAAACAATAATGTTCTTTTTATGCGGTACGGTAGCCCGAATGTTTATAACATTAGCTTCAAAATCCTTACCACAATATTTACAAGTATATCTCGCCCCTTGAAGACATCAATCTTATAATAATTTTACAATACATGTATATGGGTCCCCTAATTGGAGAAAGGGATTAATACTTGTGTATGTTTCGGACTAGATAAATGAAGGTGTAACTATTAGACAACTGGATATCAGATTAGTATCAGCACGGTTTCATTGAATTTAAGTCAATACAAAACATATTTCAGATGGTTTTTGTTTTAAATGTAACAACCAACATCCTGTAAGCTAAATCCTGTTAATACCTGTATTTATCAACGTGTTTTTATGTTCATGTTCCACAACCAAACCAACATGATTATGTAATTCCAGAATATTTTATATCCTAGGGTGAATTCCTGATGGTGAATCTCATATTTAGGATGTAGGTAAGTTGGTCACCGCAAACATTGTGACTTTACTGTGACCAAAATACCTTCTTCTCATAATACTTTGATCAAATTACCTTGTGCCCTATTACTGTGACCAAAATACCTTGTGCTCGTATTACTGTGGCAAGAATACCTTGTGCCCGTATTACTGTGGCTAAAATTCCTTGTGCCTGTATTACTGTGACAAAAATACCTTAGTGCCCGTATTGCTGTGTGGTAACATACCTTGTGACGTATAACTTTGGCTAAAATACCTAAGCGGGATAACTGTGACTAAATTACGTTGTGCATGTTCAGCTGCGACCAAATTACATTGTGTGCGTATTACTGTGACCCTATTCACTTAACGTTAACTTTTAAATTTTCGGGAACAATGATGATCAAAAAGAAATTTAAATTCATTAATACGAAATAAATTCGGTTCTTGATAATTCGGAGGGGCAGGTAATATATCCAGATTGGCAATGGGGTTTGGTCTTAGTCGAAATAATCAAATTACGTATTTGAAAAACATAAAAGTGACCTACGCGATGTGGATGATGTGTTAATGACGTTAAATGGTTAACATAAATTAGAAGGGTCAATATAGAATAATCTGTTTTAATCTATTTATCAATATTCAATATTGTCATGGTATATACCTTGTGCAAATGCAGGAGTGCCTTTTAAACTTTAGAAATACAATGTTGAGCATTATTCTATTTATACTAAAGTGAGAAAATTAGTGGAAAAGTGGCTCATTTCATATGAATATCTTACCATAAAAAAACCTAATCAGTTAAATACATAATACATCTCAGCTATCAATTTACATTCGTTGGGTACAGATTATAGCTCAGCAATCATTGTAGTATAGATTAGATGTAATCAGTTGAGTACAGAATACAACTTGCAATTAATCAGTTGGGTGTAGAATAGAGATCAACAATCATTTGAGTTTAGCTAAGCCTTCATTGTAATTAGTTCAGTGTAGGATATAACTCAGTAGCAACTTTTATTAGCTGAGTAATATAAAGAAGGGAATCACAGTTTATTTGAACTGAACAATGGTACACTAAAGCTTGGCCCAGACTATGTAGGTTGGAGGTCTTTTGACATATTATGTAAATAATGGTACACTAAACCCTGGCCCAGAATAAGTAGGCTGGAGGTCTTTTGACAAATTGTAAAAGACTGTGTTGATATCCTTGTCAATAACATTAACATATGTATAAAAAAACGGTTGTGAATTTCAGGTATTATCTTGATCATTGTTTTCATTTTCATTTAAAAGTTTGTCATCTTTTTTCTTTTGTTCCTCTCTTTCAGCATGTTTGCTAGTTTCTTCTATAAGCAGTGCTTCTATCTGCCTTAATTCCATATCAGCCTCTACTGATGACAGTTTTAAATTCTTTACTTCCCTCTGTGAGCTATTCAGTCTCTCTCCAGCACTAGTACTTGCATATTCAGCACCTTTAAAGTGGAGAATTGAAATAGAATTTAACAGTTCTGTTATCAGAAATTTGTTGAGGAATGACACATCTGCAATATTAAAATTACTTTGTAAAACGGGTGACAATTTTGGAATATATTAGTTGCAGATGTTTCATAGTTTACTTAAGGATAAAAAATTGAAACAGGGTGTATTTTGAAATATTTATATTAGAGTAAAAATAAAGAACTGGACGCAAGGCTTAGGACGAAAAAACATTTCGAAATTTGTCCAAAAAGATCATGGACAGAATGAAACTTGAAATTTAAAACATGGATTATATTGGCCTTTAAGAAAAACTAAAACATCTTTTAAAATATTAACCATAATTGATATATCTGTTTATAACAGAAGACATTTTAAAATACTTCTTGTACTCTATTTCAATTGACAGATACGTCAAGTATTTGCATCAGAAGTAGACCCACCTGCAGCAAAAGCTAGCTCAGCTGATGCATCCATCAATTTCTCTACACTTGAATACAGTAGCTCCATTTCCTATAAACATTAGATATTTAGATTAGGGTGGGTAATACCTTTGGATTTTTCACTAAAATTTCCATTTGTTAGTGATGTAGGTCAGAAGGCTAATTCCACTGCGGTAAAATTTTCCTCATTGCACACTGCATAACATTGCCTGTCTTTATTAGCCCAGAAGTTACAGAAAAGTATGATGTAAAAATCGGATCATTTTATTTAATCGTTATTTTATTAATTGAAGCAACTTTATATAGAATCTAAATTATAAAACTACAAACCAATTTTTTCTTCTTTATATCTTGTAAGTCCCCTCTGACTTCAAGAATAATATCCCAAATTAGTTGTTCTTCATTTGGTTTATTCAAGGCTGATATTTTATATTTCAATATATCTGTCAGTTTATACACAGCCTGTACAATAATAAATAATAAATAAAACTTGTAAATACACACCACAGGCAAGAAGTAGCCATACAGCCCAATACAGGCTAAGGATGTCTTAATCTCTCGTCCTCTTTATTTGTACCCCTTCATATGTTGACAATTTTGACATTTGTTTTATAAAATTGACATTGTTGTTTCAATGTTGGTGTCATAATTTCAAAAAGAAAAAATAGATGTAAAAATAATTAGAAAACAAGTGATAGCTATAAGGCCTATTGAATATATTCATCTGCATTTATTGATTCTTGCATAAATGCTTGTTAACAATAATTTCTCCAGAACATAGTTTTGATATTTACAAAGTTTTCTTATGATCATTTGTTAGAAAAAGAACAATATGAAGAATCCAACCTGAAGATATTGCTTCTCTATTTCTATTAGAGCTGTGGTGGTTTGAGTTAAAATAGAAGTAGCAGCATCCACTGCCCATACACTTCCGTTTCTTATCAGAGCACTTGATGATAATTCTTTTTTCTCTTTATCCGATTCCTTCTTTTTGGAAATTATATGATCAATATTAGAACAGTTTTTAATATTAGAAAAGTGATAAATATTAGAACAGAGATCAATATTAGAACAGTGATTAATATTAAAACAGTGATAAATATTAGAACAGAGATAAATATTAGGACAGTGATCAATATTAGAACAGTACATTGATCAATATTAGAACAGAGATCAAAATTATAACAGTGATATTAGAACAGAGATCAATATTAGAACAGTAAATTGATCAATATTAAATTATGCTGTTTTCCTTAAAAATGGAAACTTTCTCTTTGTTTAATGTGTTATTGTTAAAGTAAGACATTTCAATAATAAGAAGATGCAAAGGCTTGTCCTTGACTCATGGTTGAGCTTCATTCTAGTCAAACGTCTTTCAAGAATATCTGGAGGCCTACAGGTACCTTACCAATTCACTTTCAAGATTTTGAGGGGTTATATTTTGTACTGAAAATGTCGGTAATGATCCAATCAGAATTTTTTTCGGATAAGATAGGGTTGTCACAGCTCTCATGCATCGCCGACAAAAATGTCGTTTTCCTCCAATGTTTACAAAAAAGTTTCTCATGGGGGCTGACATCTTGGATATTTCGCGCAGTCAACCACCAAATTGTTTACATGAAAAATTCGATAAATCTGCTGGTTGATTTTTAATGCTAATTCAAACTTCGTATATGATGGAATTTTGTACAAGCAATTCATTTAAGTTGTCATCCTATCGAAGTCAAATTTTTACGAAACTACAGAATATTGCAAGGGGAACAAACTCTTCCAAATAGTTTTTTGTCAGTGGCGAGTAAAAGAGACAGCTGTGTATTCTGAATGTATAAAATGTATTTTACCATATTTTTTACTCTATTTTGATGGCATTACCAGTAAAACGTGCTGAAGAAGAAGATATCAGAATAGGTGATGTAATTTAGTTATTTATTGATTTATTACCGGTACTCTATAGTGCCTGAGTAACCTAGTCATAGGGATAGAGTAAAACTCTGAAAAAAAAAGAGTCTATTCTTTCAGATTTAGGCCTACAGTTAGGCTGTTAGGCCTTGAGACTTTCCAAATATACACGTTTCACTGATTTACTATATTATAGTTATTATTACACATTCTTTCGACTTGAATTGAAATGGTAATTAATATAAAGAAAATGGTGTGATCTCTCGATCTTAACAATAACACATGGAATCAGTTCATAGCCTAATAGATAGAATAAGATGACAGTAGTTTTTTTTCTTATGCAGGGTTTTTTGTTGCTCTGACTAGTCAGTATTTTTAAGTCTCTTAATTCTAAGTTTATTGGCTGATGTTTCTCAAATTTATGAAAGACTGACAAGAGGCAAACTATTGTTCCTTTCAGGTTAACTAATATCCGTTTTGGTTTTATATTACAGGAATAATAGGAAGTGGTATTGGTGGAACCTCAACAGCCTATTATCTCCGATCATTATTTGGTGACAGTTGTCATATTGATCTATTTGAAAGTAACAGAGTTGGTGGTAGACTAGCTAATATTAATATTGATGGAAATGATTATGAAGCAGGTGGATCCATCATTCATCCTAAAAATAAATATATGGTTGAGTTTGCTGAAAAGTTTGGTAAGAATTTAAGTCATTTTCAAAGCATATATTTTAAACAATCAGTATCATATAAGCATCTGCCTTGAGGTGAAAATTTGAAATTAGCCTATACATAAATCTGCTTCTTGTCAGGCATGTCAGTCATTTCAATCACTTACAAGTTTTCCTCATGTTACTTTATCAATACTGGTAGTATACACCATTTACCACATCTAACCTTTGCTTTTACAATGAAATATTTACATCTTTGATTTTTATCTCCTAATTAACAGCAGTTCTTAAATTTGTGCCAGTTTGGCCTGCTTTTCTAAAATTCCTGCCAGTCTGGCCTGCTTTTCTAAAATTCCTGCCAGTCTGGACTACTTTTCTAAAATTCCTGCCAGTCTGGCCTGCTATTGTAAAATTCCTGCCAGTCCGGCCTGCTTTTGTAAAATTCGTGCCAGTCTGGCCTGCTTTTCAAAAATTCATGCCAATCAAGCTTACTATTATAAATTACAGGATTCAAGCAAAAAGCTTCTTCAGATGGTAAAATGGCATTGTATGGTTCTACAGGAATAATTTTAGAAACAAGTTCTTGGAATTTTGTTACTATGGCGAAATTCTTTTGGAGATATGGCATGGATGTTTGGAATATAGGAAGCTTTATACAGGAAAATTTTTTGGATAAATTTGGAAAGTAAGTAAATAGTACTGTATGCTGGTTTGACAGCCATGATTACCCTGTAGGTAGAAAATATGGATTTTTATTCAATTTTTTTATTAAAACTGAATTTGATAGTTTTTAAACTAATGGATATCTGCACAATGGTGTGATACAACATTAATCATGTTTCTTGTAAAATTTATCACAATACATTATCAAACTGTTTTTCTGATATTCCATCTCTTTGTCCATGATTTATTTGACTTCTCCTTTTTCTGGTTTCAGAATTTATGATATACAAGAAGAAGGCTTAGCTTTTACAACAGTTGAAGATTTGTTAAAATCTATGGATGAGTCTTTAGTCAACTATACCAAGATATCCATTCGAGATCTAATGGTTGAGAAAGGGTTTTCAGAACTATTTATAAATGAACTAGTCATGGGTGCTTTGAGGACTAATTATGGTCAAACTCCAAAAGTACATGCATTTGTTGGTAAGTGTTTCTTTTTCTGATTATATCATACATACAGTTAATGATAACAGACAGAAAATATAAATTATTTATAAGAACAGAAAAGTCTCTTCACTCATAAGAAGAATAAAGAAGCTGTAGTTGTAAGAAAAAATGATAAAAACAGAAAAGACTGTTTAGTCAAGAGGAGAGAAAAGACTGTTTAGTCAAGAGTAGAGAAAAGACTTTTTAGTCAAGAGGAGAGAAAAGACTTTTTAGTCAAGAGAAGAGAAAAGACTGTTTAGTCAAGAGGAAGAAAAGACTTTTTAGTCAAGAGGAGAGAAAAGACTTTTAGTCAAGAGGAGAGAAAAGACTTTTAGTCAAGAGTGAGAGAAAAGACTGTTTAGTCAAGAGGAGAGAAAAGACTGTTTAGTCAAGAGGAGAGAAAAGACTGTTTAGTCAAGAGGAGAGAAAAGACTGTTTAGTCAAGAGGAGAGAAAAGACTGTTTAGTCAAGAGGAGAGAAAAGACTTTTTAGTCAAGAGGAGAGAAAAGACTGTTTAGTCAAGAGGAGAGAAAAGACTTTAGTCAAGAGGAGAGAAAAGACTTTTAGCAAGAGGAGAGAAAAGACTTTTTAGTCAAGAGGAGAGAAAAGACTGTTTTAGTCAAGAGGAGAGAAAAGACTGTTTAGTCAAGAGGAGAGAAAAGACTTTTTAGTCAAGAGGAGAGAAAAGACTTTTTAGTCAAGAGGAGAGAAAAGACTTTTAGTCAAGAGGAGAGAAAAGACTTTTAGTCAAGAGGAGAGAAAAGACTGTTTAGTCAAGAGGAGAGAAAAGACTTTTAGTCAAGAGGAGAGAAAAGACTGTTTAGTCAAGAGAGAGAAAAGACTTTTTAGTCAAGAGGAGAGAAAAGACTTTTAGTCAAGAGGAGAGAAAAGACTTTTTAGTCAAGAGGAGAGAAAAGACTGTTTAGTCAAGAGGAGAGAAAATACTGTTTTAGTCAAGAGGAGAGAAAAGACTGTTTTAGTCAAGAGGAGAGAAAATACTAACAGAAAATCTTTAGTCAAGAGGAGAGAAAATACTAATTATTAGTCAAGAGGAGAGAAAAGACTCTTTAGTCAAGAGAAGAGATAAAGAAGCTTTTAGTCAAGAGAGAGAAAATGATATCAAAAAGAAAAGACTGTTTAGTCAAGAGGAGAGAAAAGACTTTTTACTCAAGAGAAGAGAAAACACTCTTTAGTCAAGAGGAGAGAAGAGAAAATACCTTTTTCAAGAGAAGAGAAAATACTCTTTAGTCAAGAGAAGAGAAAATACTCAAAACAAGACAAAACACTCTTTAGTCAATAGGAGAAAAAATACTTATTAGTCAAGATGATAGAAAAGACCCTTTAATTCAAGTTATAGAAAATATTCTTTAGTCAAGAGAAAATACTCAAAAAAGAAAAACATCTTACTCAAGAGAATAGAAAATACACTTTATTCAAAAAAGAGAAAACACTCTTTAGTCAAGAGGAGGGAAAAGATTCTTTAGTCAAGAAAATAGAAAGACTCTTTTAACTGCAACCAAGGCCATACTCCATTTCCCATTGCTAGTTATATTACTTTCCCCATGAACAATCTATTCTGAATGCCAGCCTAATGACAACCATCAATTTGTTATGAATTTAAAATTGTATTTCATAGACTGATTTTGTATTTCAGGTGCTGTCTGTTTAGCAGGAGTGGAAAAGGGATTATGGTCAGTAAAGGGAGGTAACACTCAAATTCCAGAACGTCTTCTCAAGAAATCAGGAGCTAACTTAATCAATGCAGAAGTGACACATGTTTTATTACAAAAAGAAAGTGAAAGTGTCTCATATGAAGTTCAATATCGAAATGTAGCAGACGGAAAATCCAATAGTCGAGAATATGACATTGTTATTGTTGCCACTCCATTGCAAAAACTTGAAAACCATATCAAATTTGAAGACTTTCCGAATCCAAT